>NNCF01128713.1:0-10229 GCA_002313205.1 Laupala kohalensis
TTTTTTTTTTTTTTTTTTTTCGTGGGGCTTTAGGGCTCGTCAACATCAAAGGTCATTAGAGCCCAAACTGAAGTATCAGTTAAATTTAAAACAAGCCATTTAAAATACCAGCAATTCTCAAAACACTTCCATGTTTTATTAAACTACACAAATGAAAACATGATTCCTCTAATTGGTAAACTTCATTGTCTAAAAAGCAGTTGCCAACTGTGCACGATGTAGGGGATAATAAACAAATTTACTATATTGGTATAAATTATTGGCATTGGTATGATAATAGAACAGAATTCTCATGTCTCGCAAGGAAATCAAGCAAATTGTTCAGTCACCACCGACAAAAATTCTGTATTTCGAAACAATCATAGTTTTATGCAAAGTGCAAAGTCTGTTTCCACTGTAAAGCATGAACGATGAGAGTGTGTCAAAGAAATAAACTTGTTCCTCTAAAACAATAAATTCAATCTCAAGAATACGCTCTATACTTGGGAGACGAAGACTTAAGGAAAATCAAGCGGTATTTAGCGAAAGATATTTAATTTAAAAATACCTGTAACATAAGAGGTGAGGATAACGTCAATACTCTGACGCTTCTTGCTACTGGTATCTTCCACCAAGTCGTAAACATATTGACGGGCATGAAGCACCGGCCGGCGCCCTTTTTTCGTTAACCCAGGCGGCCAACGACGTTTCAGAATATAAGTATTCTGGAAATGAATACACCATTAGAAAATTTCACATTAATAACCAATCATTTATTCATCACACAGGATACCTTGGTTTGAACAACTAAGGGCAAAGATGAAGCCAGCCAACAGGGATTTGTGAAACCTGTAGACGAGACGGTCCTCAACACGGATAACATCTCTACCTTCCGGGAGGAAATCACCCGCAACACATTTCATGAATATAGAACCTAGTTTTGCGAATGGCCAATAGAGATGTGACGTTCGTGAACGAACGAATCCAAATGAACGAGTTATTTGAGTGAGTCGTTCGTCCTATTTTTCCTTTTCCGGACTTACCCCAGCCTGACAATTACTCATTTTTGGACATATAAAGATGTACTTCTCCAGTTTCTTTTAAAATCTTGATTCAAAAATTCGGGTTTCTGCGGGATAGCGTAAGGTAAGTTATAGATGTCGATATCTCTTCCCTGTAAAATAATTTTTAAATGCAACAAACGTCAAAACACTCAGCATTCTAAACACTTACGTAGTAATAGTAAAGTTCAAGTAAAAATGTTGATTAATCTTATAATTAGGTGCATTTTATATTATATAAAAATATCCAAACACTCAATTGCATGCACCCTTTCTACATTTTCCTGATGATTATTACTATGTCAATAAATAACCAAAAACGCATGCTGATGAACCGACTCAAGCTTGACTGCGTCACTGTCTGACTCACTAGCTGCCACTGTATATCGCTATTCGTACGGATAATCGCGCCAAGGTGCGCTCATAATTGACACAACAACTGGAAATAGTGAGCCCACGTCAGGTTCGCTAATCGCAAAAGTTGCATTGTCTACTGACTTGTAAGAAAAATAGGAGTTAAGGGTCTACCGGAGTCAGCTCAATTTCGCATTCAGTCGCTTGAAGTAGTTCCAAGTTACGCCACAAGTAGCGCACTATTCATAAAATAGCGTTAGGTCTAGCCTCCAGGCCACAAAATCTCCGTCGCCGCCTCTGAGTACTGTGGGATTATTTATTATAGACCCCTCATTTCTAATAGCTGTGGAGAGTACAACAAAAATCGCATAATAACACAGTTATCATTAGATTTGTAATTTTGTTTTGCACATACACAAGTGAAAATTTTGGTTTCATGAATGAGTCTTGAATTTTTAAAACATGAAATACGTGATATTTTTCAAAAAGCGTGATATTTCTACGATTTTTGCCGATACGCCGACTTCACTATTTTTTTATAAAATAAACCAAGTGTGACAAACAATTTTTATTCAGCGAATGATTACTGCTGTGCTTGTGACATTTATTAATTTCAAGCTTCTACATGCAAAATATAATGAGTTATTAATTTGTCTCGAAAACACAGCTAAAATTACCAGACACATTATTAAGGAATAAAATTTATACTGTCACACTCAGAAGACTGGCATGATTACATTACAATTGATTCCTTAATAATGTGTGTCGTTTCCAGAAGGGTTTTTGAAAAAAATTAATTACTCATATTTTGCATGTAAAAACTTGAAATTAATAAATAGTCACAAACAGCGGTGTTCTTTCGCTGGATAAGAATTATTTTTGTCACTCTTTAGTTAATTCTATAAAAAATAGTGAAGTCAGCATATAATTCCCTATTCTTCTAAAAACACACTGGTCCGTCACCAGAAATAACTAGCGGTACTCTGAATCTTTCCTTCCCTGGAGTAGATAATTTTTCTTCTCCCATATTTTGCCCCTCTTTTCTGATCTTTTTAATAAATGATCCCGATATGCCTACAATATACAACATCAATTTATTTCATTTATTTATGCAAATGCGGCATAATGACTAAAGTACAAATTTAACATATTTTGTGTGTGATTACATGTGCTTGTTTGGTATCTTGCTGAACAGGATACTGACTTCTATCTTTCGGTCAACAATAATGTTTCTTTCGTCTCTACACGCCGTATTTCACATCATATCGTATAGACTCGAAAATTGCTCAGGCAACACTACACAGATCGGGAGAAAAGTGACGTACTATTTTGTTGCGACGAGATACTGAGCGAAGGGGAGGAGCAGGAAAAAAGGGAATAGAAATTATGCTTTTAGTTCACATATTTTCCGGAAACACGTTGGTCGGATAATACCAAGTATTGACCTGAGACCTTATACAATTAAAAATAACGATCTACAAATCCACTAAACTTATACATATTTTTATCCGCACACTGATTATAATTCAAAATATGTGAACTCGGAGAAATATAAGAAAACGTTCGAAGCAATAAATAATTTGAATGTATTAGAGCAATAAAAAGTTACGCGCCTGAAAGCAATAGACTCCCTCCCTCCAACGTTTTAATCGTTCAGTTCTCTTCTTTTTACGGGGTGCAGACAGTTTCAATTTTTCTTCAATCGTGAATTCATTATTCTGACTTCAGACACGGTGCTCATTCGCACAGAACATTCACGAATAGCACATGGTCAACATTCACAGTCAGCACAGTATGAATACTCATTCACATTCACAAGAATTGCCCATTTTCGCGCCTTTTGAAGCCATTTATCCGCTTTTTCAAATAACGTTTTTGAGAAATGAGAAAGGCACGACTATTCATTTTGGTCTCACCTTCAAGATAGTTTTTTTAATAACAGTCGTAGCATTGCTCTAGACACATTTAACGAATTTAAATCACCGTTTTTTCATCCCCTCCGACGGTTTTTGCTAATTTCTCATCAAAAAAAATATCGAAAAATGTAGAAAGGCACGACATATTGTATTTTCTTCAGCTTTCCAATGAGACCTCTTGCAAAAATAATTGAACTTCACTAGACTGAGAAATACCGATTTGAAATTAACATGGAGCTGAATCTGACTACCGCCGGGCCTTAACAGTTTATTCATCCGTTGTTTCACACACGTGGTAACGAAAGAAATTGTTTCAACTTATTAACGCACACAATTAAAGTTTTTATCCTCTTTATATTCATTTTTTATCCTCGTCGACAATGTAATGTATTTAAGACGAAGATAATAAATTTTCAGTACATGCTTTATTACGGAACACTTTAAGAACACTGCTACATGGTACGACGCCACGAGCATGGAAGGTTTCGGTCTTATTGACCTTGATTGGACCCGATACACACAAAATTTTGCGTGATTTGTGCGACCATCAGGGCATTGAAAATTGCTGTTATGAGATACGCAGAAAGGATTTCTAAACCAAGCGTCATCTTCAATATGTTTCGGAAAATATTGCAACAAAGTTTCTTTCAAGTCATTTAAATGTTCTAAAAACTATTTTGAAATGTTTTCACCCATCGTAAAATTCAAATGTCACACATTCATTTAAAATGGTAAATCAATCACAGTCGTTTTTTTTCAATCCAAGAAACCCAAAACTGATTTTTTTCAAACGAATTTACTTTTTCTCTTTATGAAAAATTGTAATTGTCTTTCCTTGTAAAGATAAGTTTTCATTGCATTTTGTAAAATATCTGCTAGATAGGTGAGTTTTATTAACCATGCAGGATTTGTTAAAAGTTCAATGCAATTTTGCATTTTAAAAGAATTTTGTGTTTGAAAGAACACCAATAATTCATGTCGAAGCTTTTAAAGTCTTAATAATGCTTTGCCTCTGTGTAGCCACCTCACTTCAGTATGTAATAATAGTCCCGTGTGATCACTTCTCATTTCGTTGCACAGAATTTTAAATAATCTGGATTGCAATGGTCGAGATTTTACAAAATTTATAATTTTTACTGCTTCGTCCATAACATTTGTTAAATTCATATATTTTTGTCACAAATGCTTGTCTATGCAAAATGCAGTGACTTTTAGTAGCTCTTAGGGCTACTTGAAGTATACGAGCCGTATGTGCAAACAATTTTGTCCCGTAAAAAAATAGCTGCACATTGATATCCGGCTTAGAGGACCGAAAATGTATAAACAAATTTGTCACTATACATGAAGGGATATGCAGACAATTTACAAGCTTTATCTGCACATTGGGTTCGAAGGACCAACTGTTATGATAATAATGAATGATGAAAGGATGAAGATGTAAGATTAGTGATTGCCAGCAAATAACAATTTAATGAAACGTGCTATAAATAGAACAAGAGCTAATGAGGTGATACAAATACCAAAATAGAAATGTAGATGAGGCGCTGCGATAGTGCTATATGATGGTTGACGTCGAGTTAGAGAGCGGGCGAATGAATGCCCTGTATTTGAGTGCTCCTCGCAACAAGCCGACATGGTGCGGTTAGTGATGAATAGCGGCGAGTGAGTCATGTTGCGTAGCTCGCCCGGATGATTAGATGCGTTGATGGCGAGATGAGTGACCAGATAGGGAGCCTAGCGACATGAATGTACCGCCCTGGTCGTGACCAGAGAGGGAGACTGGCGACACGAATGTTCCCCTCCGGTAATGTAAATGATTGCTCCGGTAAAGTGCCTGGCCAGAGGGCGAGTGACTGCTCTGCCACCTGAGAGCGAGTGTGACTCCGCTGTCGCCTGAGAGTGAGTGCGAAAGGTTGCTGACTGATCTACCACCTGAGAGCGAGTGCGCCTGCTGAGTGCTCTAGTAGAGTGCCTGGCATGTAGCGAGTGCTTAAGGCTGCCGGGGTTGACTTCCCTACCACCCAAGAGCAAGTGATCGTCCGACGTCTGACGAATGCAGCGGGCGAGTGGCCGCCAGACTTCTCTGGAGAGCAGTGGGTCAGAGACTTGTTCGACTTCTCTCGAATGCAGCGGGCGAGAGTCTCTCATCGCTCTCGCGAGCGGTGCCAGCACACGGTCTGGCTGGCTGTGAATAGACTCGCGCTGTAGCGTGAGTTGACACTCCAATCATGTAGCAGGACGTCGTGACGGTTGCATAATTTCTGGCGGGAAAGGTCGCCAGAATAGTCAAGAAATGAGGCATCGTTGTTCACAGACGGTCATTATTTAGGATACGTCATCTTTGCACAAAGAGTGAGTTACAGAAATGACTCACTTGTCTTAATAATGTTAAACCAAAAATATACCACTAGTTTGAGTACCATCTGTGCATATATTTTTCACAATATCTGTGCATATATTTTTATGAAGTATTCGTTAATACAGTTGAATATATCTTCTCCTGTCGCTTTTTCGTGTAGATATGCACACATAAGTAAAACTTCAATATTTTTTTCAAATACGTATCGAACAAAAAGTAGAAGTACAGGCAGTCCTGTGACATAAGTGGATTCATCCATTTGTACAGCAAATGCGCAGCAGTGTTCAAGTCGTCGAATTAGTTCTTTCTCTAGTGGCAATGTCTTTGATCATTTGTCATGAAATATTATTATTTGATAGTTCTACAGCATCTATTCTTTTGGCTGCTTGTTCTTTCATCATACATTTCACTATGTCGTTCACACAAGGCTTAATAAGAGTCTCTCCAATTGAATGAGTTTCACCCTTAAGAGCAATGAGGTAACTCACACGATAAGATGTCTATTTTGTACTTTCATTTTCAGTTTAAGCCATAGTAATAATTTGAAGTTTGGATTTTATTATAGAGTCACGATGCCTTTTGAAAAAAATCATATTTTTCTTTGCAATCAGTGTGTACCGTTTCCAAGTGCCTACGAAGTTCAGCAGGAGCTAAAGAACTATTTGCGAGGGTCTCGCAGCATAAAACGCACATTGCATCGGGAGCTTCTAAATTGCCAGTAGACGTAAATCCAAAATTTAAATAACTATCATCATATTTTCTTTTTGGCCTGTTCAAAGTCTTGTTCTTTAGTCTTAGTTTTTGAAGAAATAGCAGTTTCAGTGGGTAATTAATTTATTATCGGCAGTAGATATTTCAGAAGCAGTAGAAACCCTTTTTTGTGTTAAAGTTCCTCTCTTTAACCACATGTCCATTATCAGTTTTACAATATTTATATTCTGAAAAAGACAAAAACAATTAAAAATTAGTTTTACATAAATTTACAATAAAATTTTTTTTATTACATTTTACAAAATTAAAATGTCTGAAACGTACTGTATTTGGGGAATAGAAAATAAACACAATTGTAATATATACGCATATATGGATCAGTACTAGCACTATTATCAAAATATTTAAAATTTCAAGAGAAACACAAAGGGCATGGAATCATCGACTTCGGGCCACTGTTACAAGGCAGAGTTAACACCCGTCGAACTGATGGGATAGCTGACACGGACTAACGTTAGACCGCTCGAGCCTAACTGATGTAGTTACGAGCACAGACTATAAACCAGACGCCCCTCTCCCATACTAACGGTGCGTTAACAGCTTTCAGCGCTCCTAACATTGTTCCATGCGCACTACAAAATCAAAAACCGGCCAACAGGGCGCGTGGCAGTTCCCAATTCCCCTCCCTCTTCCCAACCAGGTACTGTAACCCCCACTCCCTCGACCTCATGCTTCATAATTTCTCAATATTTTAGCTGAAATTACTTTCCCTACAAAAATTAACATTTGTGAATAGTTAACAGGATGTATAACTGAAATATTTTACTACACATATGAAATAGAAAATGAAAACAGGACAATTGACAGGAAATGTACACAAAGAAAATACATACTTGCTCTTAATTCTATTTATTCATAATAAAGATTCAGGACATTCTCATATGAATGGAAATATACAATCCAGTATACAAAAATGGGGTATACTTGCAATAAGGTACTCATTTATTTATATCCACCAACTATTCATATCATTAATAAATAAATGAGACTGTTAAAACAAGTCACATGAGAAAAGCTGTCATAGAAAGGCTATATAGAAAGCAGTCAATGGAATGTTGGTTTTGCTTTAAGCCACAGTGGTGTATAAATACCTCTGCTCATTGCATGAGAGAATTACATGCCACAAATCTAATGAAGGTCAAGTAGAAATAATTGATAAAGAAATGAAGACAATCCACCAGTACCATGTCACCAAAAGCGATAGATATATCATAGTATGAACTAGTTACAATAATCTATGAAGAAACCATACAGTTTTCATTTATACAAGTTGAATATCATTCTGTTTAACAAATGAGAAAGGTGTTAATCCATTCAATAGCACGCTACATTTCCCATTTACAAATACAATATAAAAAAAAGTCTGAAATTTTCCATTCTACAAACTGAATATCAATCCATCAAGGAAATGGGAGAGGTCTGTCAACCTGAGAATATCTGTGAGAAGACTGACTTCACAATAAGAAATTCACAAAATTTGTACCAATGCCAATGTTAATTTTAAAGAAAAGTTTACCGTAAAACCTTTTATATATCCATAGGATAACGTGACTAGATTTATCAGTCTCATGGTAAAAAAAACATTACCTAGTTACAAACACCACAATATACTATAACTTTCATAAACTATCAAAGTGAAAGTAACATTAAATAAGATTAAGTTTTAGAAAACCAAAAGAAGTCACAATACACCAAGTAGTAAATAAACAAAGTGGAAATAAAAATTTTTTAAAATGCAAGTTCACGTTAAATCAAGAAAAGATGGCTAAATGAAAAATGTAACTCTTCTACACACTACATCTTGTACTTGAACATGTTCGAACACTTCACTACCAAGACACCAACACAAGAGTACAAACCATGTTAACAATAAAATAAATATAAAGTGATGTAGGTTACTCTCTCCACTTACAATTTTCTACATACCACAGGAGACAACAATGCATCTGGTTTAACAGGGAAATCTCAAAGGTGCAAGATGCCCTTCCTGACATACCTCCCTGAGGCAAACGATACATTATTATTATCATCATCATTATAGACCTTTATGGCTTGCCAACATCTAGGTCATTAGCACCCTTGAGTGATACATGAATGACACGAGGGCAAATAGTGAAAATTATTGTGGAATGAGAGGTATCTTGCCTTCATAATCTTGGATCAGACAGGATTTGAACCAGTTTCACCAGAGGTAGGCGACTAGTATGCCATACCAAGTTTAACCACAATACTAATTATTCATAGTACATGCCATCCTTGTGATAGGCCCACTGATTTGTACTCTTATGTTCCTTTAAACACAGACTACATATGTCTGCATGTATATACAAAACATGATACAGTAGAACTTCGATTAACCATGGTGCTCACTCTCCCGTTGAAAAAAATAATTTCAACTACAACTTCTACTATAGAGTAAATTATTTAATTAACCTTCACTGTACTGACTGGCAGAAATTGATGAGATCATTCTTTGGGTCATCATCACAACATCTGCAAAATATCACAAGATTTTCAGTCAGTATTCATATAATACATATGTGGTTATGTGGTGCAACAATATTTATGATCATCATTTCATACAGACTTCATTCCTCAATATATTACTTAGATATTATAGATAATAAATTTTTATACAATACTTCATGTAAAATTAGATTTCATTTAACATACCATGGAAGTCGTCCGGGGTAAAATGTGCGGAGCACACTCTGGTACTTCGTGCGACCCGCACACCCGTCAGGCCAAGACAATTTATCCATTGTCGTCGTCTACAAGAGAATGTAATAAATATATTTATAAATAAATAAGCAACAATAATCGCAGCAAAGCGACTGAGCTAAGTACGTCTGCCCATGTGGGTAGTGGCGCTAAGACAACAAGAATTACTTACCTTTCTGGTGGNGCCTAGGAAAGTTATGTCCGGGTTGCTGCCTACTGCATTGAAGCACCCCGGAACACAACAAACAAAAATACGCGACATTTCCTTGATTTAATCACTAAATGCGAGAACGTTGCCTACGGCACAGTATAAGGTACAGCACCGCACGCAGAATGTAACGAACAAAGGCAAACCCTAGCACCCAATAGGAGATGGGTGATCACGATCTTGCAGCCATCTATTGAGCGCTGGACAAACTATATGGTGGCCGGGTGACTAGTGGCGCAGTCTGGTAAGTGTTCCATGCGCACTACTTGAAGTATCAAACCTCAGACATTTTCCCCCTATCTACTTTCCTGGCCCTGGTTACAAGGCAGCAAGCGAGGGATAAACGACACGGGCAAGCTAGCACTTGTCCAACGTTAGTTCGCAGTACCGAACAAGCGATCTCTACGAAATCGAGATACCTTGTCAGATGTTATGTTGGTCACACGTAAGCGAGTGCAAAGTCTTACGAAAGTTTCCGCAAATGTGATTGGTTGTATTTCACGCAGATACAAACAGGATACAAATATTTCCAGAGTATTGTATCGAGGTAGTTATTGGGATACGTGTTTGCGAAGGCGTTTTCTGAATTTTGGTATATATCGACTTTTGACTCTTCTAACGGTTTCTTCTTTTTGTTTTATCGGCACAGTATCAAGTTTCTCGATCTTTTTGGTGAAAATGGCTACGTTTTTGGGTATTATTCTTCCTGATTTTTTACAACAGGCGACAATGTTTTTTATTTAAAGTGCTAAAGTGAAACCTTTACACAAGAAAGGAAACAAACTTAATATTGGAAATTACCGACCAATATCTCTACTACCCACTTTCTCAAAAATCCTAGAAAAATTGTTCTATAAGCG
>NNCF01128714.1:0-20611 GCA_002313205.1 Laupala kohalensis
AGCGAATTTTTATATTTTCTGTTGTTCATACTTCTTATATTTCGAAGAATTTCATAGAGATACGAGATATATGTTTTCTTTTCTTTTTTTCACGTTTGTTTTATATTATTATCGTATTTTTAGTCTTATGTGTTATTATAAATTTGACTCAATTTTTGTAACATACATTAAAATTTAGTCTTATGTGTTATTTCTCAGTTTTTATGTCTTGTATCATTACGTAGCATGTGTATCTCAATTGTACATGATTGTTGTTTGGGTGTAAGAGAGAGTCCTTAATCTTTCAACTAAAGTAAAACATTTATTATTTGTATTAATATTATATTCTACATCACGTTATTGAAGTATTTTTGAAATCTGCCTAAAACAGACGGGACCTTGCTGAACTCCTTCATATGGCTTTATGTTTGTCAAGAATGTATGAGCATCCGGATCGACTCATAATGCATGTTTCGGTATCGGTTATGAAAATATTTAGGTTTTGGGTACCCCTTTTGTAATATATAACGAACAATGTGTTCTGCGCAATTAGTCTTAGTCTCTGCTACTATTTAGATGTTATTGTTAAAAGTAGGTGGTTAAATATAAATTTGACTCAATTTTTGTAACATACATTAAAATAAGTTCTGTATATTCATTTTTGTTTATGATTAAGTTTTCGGTTGGAAAACCTCAAACCAAAATCAAACAACTTCTTTCATTGTAACGAATTGTAAAATCGTAAGTTTATCAATGTGTATCGCTTTTAATATGAGATTTTTCGTTGGTATTTATGTTAACATATCAATTATTGAATTAGTAGTAGTTATAAGTGTGAGAATGTAGAAAGTTTTAAGTGGATACTTTTTTTCAAACTGTTATGGATACTGTGCGAAGTTTTGCATAAGATATAATAAGGTAAGCATAAAGTAAGAGAATTTTTAAACTGAATACTTTTAGCCATACGTTACAGCAGAAGTGTCCGCCGCAAAACTGTTGTAATCCGAACGCAAGTTTACTGACTCGAGATGTACTGAATTTTCTTCTTTCATTTCATTTTCTTCTTTCATTTCATTACAAAGCTCTTTTTACATTTACTTTCTTTTTCTTGTTTTACCATCTTCATTAACTGCTTCCTCTGCTGCTCAGTCATTCTCCCTTTTCTTTCTCGTCCCTTATTTTTCATGTTCTTCTCTGATCACGTCGTTTACTGTAGTTTAAAGTAAATTCGATTTTCAATCTCAAGAGATGACGTCACCTATCATGGAAACTACTGACAAAAATTACACACTTGGTCAGATGTATAGACCGCAAAGATGCTGAGGTCTGAGATATCCTGAAGTGCAAAACTATTTAACCTTTTTGTCACACTCTGCCGGTAACTATCCTCTCTGCCGAACAATCATTTTCCGCTTTAAATTAGTAAAATTTATATAAGAAGACGAATGCGATAGTTTATAAAGAAAGTCATGTTTATACATGAAATTATGAAAAAATGTAATTGGAATGTAATATTGTGTTACTTTTATAACGCTTTAAATCCGAACATTCTGCTAGTGGCCCGAAATTTTCAGTTACGCCTTTATATAGACATCATTTAGCGTACAGCGTCTGTTAATGACGCCGAACGTACTTTCTATTCGATTTATAGAGGCATTTATTTTCACAGCAACGAAAAACGCAATTTATGTAAGAGATGATGGCTTTATCAGTATGTTAGTGTTCATTAAACATTTAATGGTTTAATAGACAAGGACATAAGGTAACACAAGAGATTTGGTCTCACTTCGTATGAATTGAAAATTTAATGAGACATTGTTTTTCTTGTCCCTGCGTAATCCGTATGCTTCGTAAAGAAATAACATAAATTTTTTGGAGAATCTTGTTTCATTGCCTTAAAATTAAGCAATTACTATATTTGTTTATGAGACTACTATGAGATATTACGCAAGGAACATCTACTGTCCCGTCAATCTTCGTCACTGATATTAATAAATATTTTATAAGATAGAAGTTTCTTATGAATCTTCAGCGTACCCATGCTCCTTGCTATGCAAGCACGTTGTTCCATTTGGATCAGAGACATCCAATTTTAAACTCGGAATGACTCACACCTGCCTGCGAGGAATGCAATTTTATTTCAACGAGGCGTGTTTTGTTACAATTAATTATTCTCTTTTATGTTTGGTCTTGAAGGAATCTTTGAGGAGTGAATAGAATTAAACTTGATAATAGGTGATTCATATTCTACCCTATTATATTGTGGAATGAACAGACACCGTTTATAGTTTCATTTCGTCTTCTGAGCAGACAGGGATGTGAAATTTTGTGTATTCAACTTTGAAAGCATATTTTCCTATGATTCTAATTTGTGGTGATATGATGGTATTAATCTGCGATCTATATTGATGAAATGTGTTTCTCTTATCATATGTCTACGAGGGCAAAGGAGTTGGATGTTTTGGATGTTTTACGAGAAATTGAAAACTTTTTTATTGTTTTTTTTTTAATCGCATTTTAAATAATGGTAACAAACAGTTTTCTGTCTAGATGAGAAAAGTCATAGTGACTATTAATTTTCATCATTAATAAAAATTTCTCTCCACTGGAACACACTCGCACCCAGAATATTTATATGATATTTTGTAGACGTGTAACCAACACGGTGAACAATGTTTTGGAATTACCACGTTGGAACGATCCCAAATGATTCAACATAATTTTTGTTAAAATTAAGAATTGAAATGGAGAGAGAACGTACTCCTGTCGTTTGATACTACGTTTACTTTATATTACGAAATTTTCGTTCAAACTGAGATGTTGACGTTTTGACTGCTTTTTATTGGAACAATTTTTGTGTTTTCAATTTTGACACGCCGTCTAAAAATTTAATTATTTTTGTAATCCTACCATTCTGTTTCCCTTTGTGTACTTCGATCGAACTTGATGTGATGGTCCCTTGCTTGTTTCTGGAGAGTGAAATATCTTATTGACCTCCACGCGGTCACATGCACTGTTATACTGCTCTTCAGTCATAAATTCATGTGTTAATGTAAACTTGAAAGAAGTGACTGTAAACAAAAAAAAAACAAAAATGGGTATAAAATGATAAAATTCAAACATTATTAATGCACCATAGATTTTTAAAAAGGACACTTTGCATTCAGGATCATTGAGTACGGAACACCCTGATGGAGCGAGTAATCAATGAGATAAGATACGTATTGTGTACCTGGTTGCTCGCGATAACGACCTAATGCTGTGCTTATGTCCATCGAAAACTCACCGTGTTTGTGTATGTGATCGATGTGATATTAATGAGATTCGCATTACTGAGTTGTAAGCATTATTCCGTTGTGGATTTGCTCCTCTGATTATTTTCGAAGAAGATTATGTTTATCCCTGTCTTATAGTATAAATCTGTAAAAATATAATTATTTTTCACCCTCAGCATTTAGAACAGTTGAAAAATTTAGATTTAAAGCTAGTGAAAGCGTTTAAAGCAGTTGAAGTCACCACGAGTATTGTGGACGAAGCTTAAAGTTCTTGTACAGGCATGGGGTTGAAGCCCCCAACCGTATTGTTTCTGATTCACCGATACTCGCATTGGTGGCCTCTAATGACCTAGATGTTGCCGAGCCCTAAAACCCCAATTATAATAATAATAATAATAATAAATATAATAATACCCACATTTTATTGCATAATGTGCTTTTAATAAAATTCTACAAGCATGGCATGACTAACGAGAAGAAATAAAATTGAAAAGAGAGGGAAAGAGAAGAGCGAGACAAAAGAAATGATTAAAATATGGAAGTTAACCCCTCCTCAATACAAAAATAAAAAGAAATTTCGTGGTCGGTAGAAATCTAAACGTGCATTGCTCACACTCTTCGTAATATATGAGGGAAGTGACAAGATTGTATTTTACGAATGTAACGTATTTTGTGTTCAATCAAAATTAAATCGTAAATTTTTCTCACTCTAGAGAGCACATTTTTGAGAGGAAACTATTTTGAGAGGGTCAAGGAAATATTTTATACGTAGTCGTGCAAGTTTCATAATGTCAATACGTAAGATCATTTTAAAATAAAATCACATTAACAATGAATTACATGTGACTCTCTTTTCAAATTCGACGAACTACGACGAAGAGGCAAACAATTCATTTCCTAGCGCAGTAATACTTGTCGTCGTAAACTGGTTAAATATTTGACTTCGTTCCTTCACATTTAAAACATGTACGAATGTATAAATAGATACAACGGTATTCACTGTAGTTGAAAACTGCAGCTGGAGTATAGCTCTCTAAAAATTTAATTATTTTTAAATATGTCGTAAGTCGTCCTTTCATAAATGTTATATCGAATGCCACGCGTTCTTTCTTATGGCGGATACATCTCTATTTTCGGAGTGTACTTGAAATCTATAGAAGAGGAGGAGGGGACGCAACTCTGCAATTACGCACGGGAACACCTATTGCCGTTAGGAGTCTTACGAGTCTAAGGTAGTTGATTCCTGGAAAATTAACGAAATAGCCAGTGCATTGAGGCAAAAATTTACAATCGTCTTTTGTAGCGTTTAGTTTATCCAGTCTTATTTCTTTGGCGTACTTGCTGCTATGTTTTACATCCAGTCTCGAAATTGCACTTGTGAAAATGCTTTTTTAAAGTGAAGAAAAAAAGTCATGTACATCGACACGTAATTGTTGGAGATGGTACATTTGCTATGGATCAGTACACTATTTCTTTACTGACAATACTTCTCTGTAGAATAAATCAATATGTTTGAATGGAGCTTTATATACAGTAAATACACGATAACACTAAAAAATTGTCATCAAGTCATACCTAGTTATTTGTGTATTTCAAGAGTCAGTTATTCAACATTTGGATAGTTCAGTTTTAACTTTATCGATATAATCACTCTCTTTCAAGATGACAAATCGATTAACCAAGATTTTGCCATTTCATTCTGACATGAGTCGGTAGTGGAACGTGTTCCTTTGTTTATAATAAAATTAGTCAAGTATACTCGGTTTTGCTTTCAACATTAAAAAGAGAAGTAGAAAAAAATCACTTTGTGATATGGCTTTAGCTACGTACGGAATCACCGGAACTTCATAAACGAATCATTTGATTGGGTCGTCTTACTTTCTCATACACGTAGTATATAGACAATATTGTAATTGTGAAAAAAAATCGAAAGTGAGATTTTGATGGAAGTATCCGCTTTGGGGGCTCTGAATCCGAAAAAACTGTTTTTCAAATAACTTTCGAGTCCGACAGGAAAACTTAGTTTTATTTACTTTATTACTAGTTATGTACTTCATATGCAATTTATTTCTACCCGAATTTCTACAGAAATTTACTTTCCTAATTTGCAAAGAAATTTCTTTTGGGTAAAATCAATTTAAATAAGGATATGTATTCTCTCTTTGCTTTAGCTCGTATCAATAATATCATAATAAATATTTACTTGAAATGGAATATTTTTCCTATTTAGCTAATATCCTCCAAAAATCATGTGACGGAATTTGCAAATCTCATACGACTTATATGAGTATGATACTTGAAACATTTCTTTAATAAACAATTTGAATAGAGTACTATATAGAAGACCAAAATGTAAAGAACCATGTCAAAAATAACTCCACTCTTTACGAACTTTTTATTGTCTCTCATTCAATACTTCTTTTTTTTGGGGGGGGGGGGCTTTAGGGCTCGTCAACATCGAGGTCATAAGAGCCCATTCATTCAATACTGCAGATTGAGAAACGCACATGAGAAAGTATGTGCAATGATTTTGCACAACTATATTATCGTTACTCTACCGAACTGAGAAACGGACAACTAACGTTTCAGATTTATTTAAGTCGAACTGTCCCACAACAGGCCCCGAAGGTGAGGTTCACGGAGGGTAGAGCCACATAATTACTAGGCCTCGACACTAGGAGGAGGAAACGTGGACCTGTTCGACCCCAGAATTGGTATTTTATAGCATGCTGAGTACGCTTGGGAGTCAATCTGGATGTCGAAGTGTGACGGAAATCCCCTCCCCCCGGGGATCGAACTCCTGCCATCTAGCGAGCCATCCAGCGCTCTCCCCTCTGAGCCACACTGACGCAGATTTATTTAGCGGGAGAAATTTAAGGGGAAAGTCGTCTAGCGTTTTGCACTTGAGAGATTTCTGTATTGCCAATTGCGTGCAGTTCGCGTTCATGTCGAACAGTTATTCCAACGCAGTG
The DNA here is from genome assembly GCA_002313205.1 of Laupala kohalensis. Taxonomy (NCBI): domain Eukaryota; kingdom Metazoa; phylum Arthropoda; class Insecta; order Orthoptera; family Trigonidiidae; genus Laupala; species Laupala kohalensis. The sequence goes on from NNCF01128714.1 coordinate 6,227, forward strand.
GGAGAAGGTGTTTTGCCTGCGGAAATGCTTTGCAAACGACTTCCGTTGCAGTTTCCTGCGGGGATTTTGAAGGCATGCTTCGCCAGCGGTCTGCCGTCGTTCTGCTTTTAGGTTCGCATGTTTGTGAGTAATTACGCACGCGTTCTATTCGCCGATCCCTTGCGTGTATCTTGGAGAGCATGCTACCTCACAGTTTCCATGGAGTAAAATGTTTCTCAAACTTATCTTTTTAGAATTTTTAAAAGAATCTCACTTTGGGTGTTTTTAAACATATTACTTGGAGAACGCGTCTTGGTACTGTGTATTTTCTATGGTTCGTTTAGAATAAAATTGTTCGGTAGATCCTGTAGAGACTGGTGTGGTAGTTCCATTGCTTCTACTTTATTTCAGAAACTTCTTTATTTTATTTGACTGATGATGGAAGGCGTGGGTGGGAGTGAGATATGTTTCAAGAACGTATGAATAATTTCTCATTAATCTCTATTGTTATTGCCCGGAAAAGAACTGTACTATAGTCGATATTTACTCCCATTTCCGTTGAAATTATCTGAAATGCAATATATTCTCCCATGCTCATAATACATTTAAATAGAATGCAGCGAAACAGCGCGCTAAGCAGATTAACGCCATTTACGGTGGGATTTTGTAATTGACAGAACTTATTTCGTTCATTACACACAGAACAACAAACAGAAAATAAAAAAGTCAAGTAATTAGACTTTTAACTAAATTACAGTCTAATACAATCATAATACATTATACTCTTTTAATGTGCCATGACAGGACATAATATGACAACGAGTCAAAGGAGAATATAATCAGAAATTGTGGATATTAATTACAGAAACGTGTTAGGAATCTATAGTTCGTATATTGTTTCAAAAAAATGTTGTTTGTTTGTGTCATAGTTGCAATCCGCGCACTGTTGCCTATGACGCCTAGACGGGCGTCACGACGGATGGCTCTCGAACGACAGACCCGAAGAAAATAGTTCGTGGGATGTGATCAAGGGTTCGCTGGTAAAGGGGCTTTTTGATTGGAACCGGGTTCGGGGGGTGACGGAGAAGAAGCTGTGGATCAGGTAGAGATGTTCGGTTGACCTCTCTTGGAAAGTGTTAAAGGGGCGTGTGACGGCGTTCGGTCGCACGCCTGGTGCGCTGCTGATGAACATACTTCGCTATCTGTGGGAGTTTCTCTGCGCGTCTCCGAACAGTCCGCACCGGCCACTGACTACGGTGACTCACGTACCGTTGGAATGCTGCACCAGAGAACACTTCTCTCCTCGACAAGGCCCGAGATATTTATGCGTCCTTGCCCTTGCGCAGCTGAACAGGACGCTGACTCTGTTATGTACCGCTTTGATGCCGTGCATGTGAAAGTGTGCCTGATGTGTACTCACAGATCAACGGATCTAAGGCAACCGTGATTAAGGTCTCCTAAATGTGTGATTTTATTGAGGACCTCCTACGTGTAACAAACCTTGCATATGAAAATATAAACGTTTACATGTATTAAGCGAGTCAATTTGATTGATGTGAACAGTTTGACGGTTACTACTTTCCCCCATCTGTCAGTCGTAGGCAAGTTTTTCTCGGTTTCATATTTAGCGTTAGAATGTAAGCATAAGATAATATACAATTCTCCATGAAACATTTTAATCATGTTACGTCGAATGAAAATGGGAGACGGGACCGGGATTCGAACCCGGGACCTTGAGCTCTACGCGCTCATGCGCCTACCAACTGCGCCATCCCGTTCGCCTCTCGGGCCCGTCTANAACGGGATGGCGCAGTTGGTAGGCGCATGAGCGCGTAGAGCTCAAGGTCCCGGGTTCGAATCCCGGTCCCGTCTCCCATTTTCATTCGACGTAACATGATTAATCTGTTACCTGGCGGTGAGGTTCACCGTAATCTAAGAGATTTCTATGTTCATGAAACATTTATTTCGACCTTGCATGTACGATGTTTATTAAAACAAAAACATTATTTCAACAATTGCTTACTGCCATTGTCAATGAAATTAAAAAAAAAATAGTTTAGACGTGAACATTGTCAATTGTATACGAATATTGTTTATTACTTGTCATATTATGACTCAAGTAGTCATGTAACATTTTTTTCAAGTACATAAGTAGATATTTGTGTTAAAGTAACATTTAAATGCTGTTGTCTGTGAAAGATGAAGCTATAGGAAATCGTCAACATACCATACTTTAGAGCATTGAAAGATACTTTATTTGTGGAAGTTGTCAGGTTACGAAGAAAAGGAACAAATTTTTCTGGGGTACTTGCGTTTTATTATATTTAATGAGTCAACGTGGCTCAGTGGGTAGAGCGCTGAGATGCTGGCTGGATGGTTCAGGGTTCGATACCCGGTGATGAGGGGATTTTTCGCCTCAACATCTGACTCCCAGGCCTACTCAGCCCGCTGAATTATAAGTATCATGGTTTATCCTAGGGCCAAACCGGTCGGAGCGAGATGCTCATCTCCTCCTACTAGATCACGTCTACCCTCCGCGAACCCCTTGGGCACCTTCGGAGCGTGGAGGGATGGTTTGACTTTGTCGGAATACATTGTCCACATTACAGTTTCCATCCCTTTATTTCTTTAGTGTAAAAGAATCGTACTTAATTTAACTCAAAATATCATAGAAACGAAAATAACTGAAATGACCTTCACAATCTTGCAAGGAACATCAATTAGTATTTCATTTCATTAATGAGAAATCCATTTAGCAAGTTCGTAGAAGCTCTTGAGGTTTTGATATACAGCTAGACGTGATAAATATTTTCTTAAAAGTATCAAGAAGTCTGTTTTATTGGTTTCATAATATTAATAGATTTCCTCGTTATGTACACATCTTGTCTGGATTTGTTTAGAAAATTTTACTTTTCTAAAAAGAAGTCGCTGAGTGCCAGATCTAATCGTAAAAGCGTTTGTAATAAACAGTTATAAACCTGTCGGAACCAGAACTCCCCTTTGAGTAACCCGATGTTATATAGCATCTTTTATGGCTGCAAAGTTAATGTGATATATATATATTTTTAATTGCAAGATATTTCACGCTCTATTGCTGTACGAATTTTCCATAGCATTAGCATCGATGAGTATACAATCCATTACGTGAAGGTGGATGTGTCACATATTTACGGCTTATTGGTAGTACAGGATTGCAAAACGATGTAGAATATAACATTTCTGTGAAGTACTTTTCCGCATTGATATAGAGATTTTCGACCCTGTTTCTCTTTCGATTTCAGTTTCGAAGTTCCATCCCCGTCACCAAATTCTTTGTCGTCGCATTTTGACTTTATCTGCGTATCTTCGTTTGAAAACTCTCGTGTCTCGCTATCTAAATATCATTCGTTTTCATTAATGCAGCTCATTCTATTCTGTACCGTTCCCACTCACATTATTGTTTATCATTTTCGAGGGAAAAATCGGTGGAAGTTAGACGATCCCGAGTTTTGCACAGTAAGGATTTAATCACAATTTATGCAATAATCTGTTTTTTATGCGTTTAATAAAAAGAGCATTGATTTATGTCCCGGCAAATTACACCGTGCATCCATAAAATTTGACCAATATGTTAACAAATTTTTTTGTTCATTTATTTTGGATAAAAATGTCAAAACAAAAATGTTGCAGATGTGAGATTATTTTCCGTAATAATCCTAATTAATTCAAATAAGTTTTAAGTAACTGTCATCAGAATCGTGGCTACATGGAAAATAATATGTAGCGATTCTGGGTATACAAATCTCATGTTGGGCTTGTCCCACGAAGTTTTTTTTAGAGTCATATATATATATGACCAGTAATCTAAAATCAATCTTACATTATCATTGAGGTAAATTTATCGTATTCTATAAAAGTGCCCTCATATTACAGTTGTAATAGTATTAGTGTACGATCGACTTCTTATCATATCGCAAAAAAAAAGTGTAAGACGGAGGGTAATAATGTATTTACGAATTTACGACTTCTATTACATAGATGAGATAACCATCTCTTAAAAAATGCGTTATTTATTAGAAGTTAAGGTACTGATAGATCGTAAGCAAATGTTCAAGTCCAGAGCTGCTATTAAATAGGGCTGTGTTTAATTCGCTACCAAATTTGATTTTCTGATTAATGAGACCCGGAGCGGTCTTATGGATGCATATCGATAGCACCAGTGTATTTAAAATAAAAAATGGAAACTTGAGTTTTTTAAATAATAATCACAAGTATTTTTTTATTTTACTATAAAAAAACGTTTTCGGGTATATTTGTGTTCAAATTTACGTGTTTATATGATTTTTCTGACCAATTTGGAGGCCTCTTACTGGTCAGGGAGGCCAGGGGCGATCCGCCCCCTCCCAGCCTTGGTACGCTACTGTGTCGATCAAACCCATACGACAAGGTAATTTTATGATGAAATTATAGGGAAAGTAATTGAATGACTCAGAAATTCCAAATGACAAACATAAATCACAAATGACTCATAAAAAAATGAGACACTTATTAAACTACTGATTGTGGGACAAATTTATTTACCAATGTTATGATAATTTTGTATTAGGTTCTGTTTTTTTTTGTTTTTTGTTTTTTTTTTGTATTTTCTGTTTTTGCATATTACAAATTCATTCGTGATACTTTACCAGGTTACAACCATATTTATGTAAACACCAGATGAAGTCCAAAATCCTGGTTGGAACATTGAAGAGTTAAATATAGTAATGAGTCTATGAAAAGTCATTAAATTGTATATCAGTAAGATATAGAATTTAAATACACGAAAATAGCTCCATTTTCATGATGAAATATTGACATTAATTTTTTTATGAATTTGGTACGAAATGATCGTTTTTTTTTGTTTTTTTTGTGACAACACAAATGATTTCAATAATTCGTTAAATTGCTTCCTGATTACATAATCAAATAATTCTGTGTGGTGTTCTTCGGAGATTGTCTTACGTAGAGATGTAACAAGTATCCATCTAATATCCACCTCCTATGACTTGTCTCACAAAATGTATGAGTTTGCCTTCAAAAGGAGATTCTCATTAAAGGTTCTCTTATGCAATAGAACCCACACGAATAGTATTCATTTTGAATAGTTGGCACATGTTAAAGCTACATGAAATACAACATGAAGACTTAACGTTTCCTTCATGCTTCATAAAGTTTGGAGTTTTAAGTTGAAGAAAATATTTTAAATTATTTTCTACAGCTTATGGCAAAAGTTACTCAAAGGAGTGTACAATGAAATTATTATTAATCATTATCCACAACTTTCTTTGATATATATTAATAATACTATTTTACCAAGAATGCACCCTTCACGACAACTTCATATGTCATGCAGAAAAGAACTCCACTTTTCGCAATATCATCTGTTTGCATTTGTAAGTTAGTCTCGTGACAAATAAAGCAGATTAGATAAATCGTCAAAAATAACAAAAATTTACAAAATCTGCGTTTATTAAACTTTTATAGTTTCTTATTGTAAAAGACTGTAAAAATCGTTAAAAAATACCATTCTACGTTATCTTGTCAAAACCTTTGTGCTCTGTGACAACGAAATCAGTAGTTTCAGATTCAAGTATGCTGTATTTATGTGAGTCAGCAAAAGTAAAATCAAAATAAACGGTTGTATCAATGTTATTTGTATTTAGTATTTTTCATTGCTATTTCTAAAAAGTTCTTCAAAGCATTTTATATAATTTGTATTCAATAACGGAGGAACGCAATTACTTGAATTATTTCTTGTTTGATATATGTAGTGTCGAGAAGAATTTAGAGGAGTTTTAAGAAGTGAATACGGTTATGTAATTTGAAAAACAAATATAAGACGATTATACAAACTACAAAATATATATGAGAATTGATAACATTCGAGTGCGCCCAAGACGTACGCGGAGCTAATTCTGATCATGTTGAAAATGTTTCGTTAATGTTAAGAGTTCATTTTTAACTCGACAAGACATTCGTTATTTTCAACTAGAAGGCATATGGAAATCCATTTACATCATAATTGAGAGATGTGATCTTATTCTTATATCATTATTTGTTACTCCAACAAATACGGGTTCAGTCCCAAATTTGTTCGCCAAGTTCATTTGTTTTTCATCAAACAATGCTTATTATTAAAAAAAGAAGCAAATATATTGTTTGTACGGTATGTACAAGGATTAATAGCGGCTACAAAGAAGGCAATCGTGTAGCTGAATTATTTTAGTTATGATGTACAGATGAATACAAAGAAACAGAAAAAAGAACAGAGATCCATATATTATTTCAAGAATTTCAAAACAACTTCCCCGTAAAAACCGTAGACAAATAGGCGTTCGGTTTATTGTTTTCATGTTTGAATAGGGTGGGTAAAGTAGACGACATTTCACGGGGTGGGGATATCCGTCGAGTATAGTTAAAACTGACGTATGTCAGAAAGTTTACAAATATTGGACAAAGTGTTTGTATGAAATACCAGTTTACCTACTCTGATAAATCTTTACCATTATTTCTAGAATCATTGTAGCAGAATGTTACGGGAGATACTAAACAAATCTTGGTCATATGGGCGAGAGGAAATATAAGCCCAAGAGAAATGGTGATCTGCTTTCGAAGTATTGACAAAAATTTACCAAGGTCTAGATACCTTGGTTTATCAGTGGATTAGTGCTTACGAAATGGTACATGATTAAGAGATTGGATTTTTAATTATGAGCTCAGCATGCTTACATTGTATCAATATGCTGTTTGGCAGGGAATTATTTTAGTAGTACCAAGAGTAAAGCAATTAAAATAACTTTTATTATAGATATTGTAATATATGAATAAATTTTTGATTATGCTCATCTATTAGTCAAGGACTACATGGTTAGACAACATTTATTGTAAATTATGATGTTGATCTTGGCCACTATATATTATATAATGGAACGATATTTTTGAGGATTGATCATCAATAAAAGATTCTTTTTACAACGCCAACGTTTCGGTAATTTATTTTGCCTTCATTAGGGCTACAAAGAATGTACACAATTCGCATTATTTCTAGTAGAACTTTGAATCACCGTATTAACACAAACAATATATCATATGATTACTCACTATCTAACTATGAAATAACTGTTTCAAAAACATTCCCAAAAAGTCTTATTATAATACAAAACAACATATATCTATGACATGGAGCCACACCATCATCAATTACCACCAGCCATAACCTTTAAATACAATCCACAACATCTCTTCAATCTTCCTAGTGTAGGTCAAAAACAAAAATGGCAACGTAGCAATGTAAATGTAACAATGGATAGTAGATTGTGTTGCCATGGGGTCACCTTGTACCCCCATCATTGCAGACATACTGTTGGATTTTCTGTTGGATAATGTGACCAAGGATGAAAATGTTAATTTAATTTTTTATACAAATATGTGGATGACTTGTTATTGCAATTTATAAAGACCATGTAGATGACATCATTGAAATATTTAACAATTTTCATGGAAAATTAAAGTCTACCAGTGAAATGGAAGAAAACGGAAGTATTCCCTTCCTGACACACTTTTGATCAGAAACCATTACGGAAAATGAAATATAGATTGGTACAGGAAACCCAAAAAAACTTATATTTATCTTAGTTATAACTCCCACCATCCATTTGTACAGAAGATCAATATTGCTCTTGGGTCAAAATTTAGAGCACTTACATTAAGTGACAAGAAATTCCATCAAAAAACGTAAAAGAGATTAATTAAAGAAATAGATCACATCACTAAGTTAAGTGATAGAACTTGCAACTTACAAACTGATACTGACAATTTAAGTAACATGTAAAAATATTATTGACAAATTAGTTGGCAGCAGTGGAGGGGTTGTTTCGCCACGACTGAACTTATGAATTGCCATTTTTCTTTTTGACCGACACTAGGAAGGTTGAAGAGATGTTGTGGGTTGTATTTAGAGGTTATGACTGGTGGTAATTGATGATGGTGTGGCTTCATATTGTAGAGATATGTTGTTTTGTATTATAATAAGACTTTTGGGGAATGTTTTTGTAACAGTTATTTCATAGTTAGATAGTGAGTAATCATATGATATATTGATTGTGCTAATAAGGTGTTTCAATGTTGTACTAGAAATAATGCAAATTGTGTACTTCTTTGTAGCCCTATTGAAGGCAAAATAAATTACCGAAACGTTGGCGTTGTAAAACGAATCTTTTATTGATGACCAATTCTCGAATATATCGTTCCGTTATACATTTATTGTAGTTGAGTGTATGAAACTTTCTAAAAGTTTACCACAAAGTGATTACCTTGGCGTATTATAATATTGATAAATGTGCATTGTTTTAGACTTTATAAATTTTACCAACAAAAATCCTCGAGCTCTTGATGTTTAATTATTTCTTCCACGAACACAGGAGAATGAAGCAAACGAGTTGACTGGGTTCAGTACAACTTTTTGTTCTCTGATTTTCCGTGGAAAACGTCCGTTCCTGAGACACGCACTGTCTGTGAGGTCTTTGCTTCTGAAGACCCTGAGGAACGGGAAGTTGGAGCCACCGTGAGCTCGCCAGCGTCCAGGAATAGCCGTGGGCGAAGCGCTGATCGGTGTTTGGACCGTGGGCTTATCACAAGCACTTCGCTGCCACCAGCTGGCATTGACGGATCCATGGGTAGGGGGGAAGGCACTGGGGTAACAACAACCTCCATCACCAAGAAAATATAAAAATATAAATATTAAAACGGTGTTTTCGATACTTCGAATGACACATGATTTAATAAATAGCAGAAGGGAGTATGAGATACAACACAAAATTCTTGTGGTTTGGCCAAATTCTTTGTTTTCTCACTTTGCCAACGTTTCAGCTACGAACGCTACCTTCATCAGGGCTATACTAACAGATATCAATTTTGGTCTATTTCAACATTCTAAATCATACCAATAACTGATAATATTACCCACTACCACAATTTAGACACCACCACTGACCTATTTCACCTTAAGTTATATAAACGTATTATTATCAAATATTAATAAGAACAAGTTACGAGACGATTGACATTCGAATTATACACTCCATAGTCACACACACATACGTATAAGTATAGATACTTTAAGGTATCAATACAAAACCTATTGATACCTAAAGGTATCTATACTAATCAATCATTACCACTCAATCTGTATTTCTAGTACCCTTAATACCATGGTATACTACTACTTTTTTGACAATAAAGTTCATTATTTATTATTACTACTTTACATTATTACCACCTAATGTTACATAATTATGTACAACAATCATTTCGTTAATTACGCACTTAGTTAATTATTTACCAAAATATTTATAAACATAAAGAACACAATTAACAACATACTCTATACGTCAAAGAACAAATATGCCACATTTAATCAATACTATTTCCTCCCATAACTAAGGTATACCTCTTACCTCACTGTATAAGTACTAAACAGAACTGACAATTTAACTATAAATTTTATTGTCAAAAAAGCAGTACAAACTGCGTATGACCACGTGGAAGACAATAAACTAATATAAACAATATTTATACTCCTAACGTGACACGAGAACAATAACCATCCTTTATTTAAACGTATAAAAAACAAAAACAATATCCAATGCTAATTATCATACATTATACATAATGCTTACGTTATACATTTAATATTACGCCCCTGACAAAGGAAATATATTTAAACAGAGTGGACTGTCGCGTAATCTCAACCGATAGAGAAGTGACATTTGAAATTAATGAAAAAAATTATGTGTGTGTCGAAAGAATTTGAGTATGCAAAGAGAAAGTAACAAGAAGAACGAAAATACGTAAAAATATAGCTTTTCGTGCGCGGGCGTCTTTCGCGCTGAATGCATACTTTACTTGCTCACCTTTTCAATGAGGTGGCATGACTGCAATGCTTTATTAGTTATCTCGTTGTATCCGGGCCACGTGCGGTACGGTAGTTTGNCGTGACACGAGAACAATAACCATCCTTATTTAAACGTATAAAGAACAAAAACAATATCCAATGCTAATTATCATACATTATACATAATGCTTACGTTATACATTTAATATTACGCCCCTGACAAAGGAAATATATTTAAACAGAGTGGACTGTCGCGTAATCTCAACCGATAGAGAAGTGACATTTGAAATTAATGAAAAAAATTATGTGTGTGTCGAAAGAATTTGAGTATGCAAAGAGAAAGTAACAAGAAGAACGAAAATACGTAAAAATATAGCTTTTCGTGCGCGGGCGTCTTTCGCGCTGAATGCATACTTTACTTGCTCACCTTTTCAATGAGGTGGCATGACTGCAATGCTTTATTAGTTATCTCGTTGTATCCGGGCCACGTGCGGTACGGTAGTTTGGAGTCAGCCCACGATTATGAAACTGGTAATTGGTTGAATACTAAGAATAACTATTAGAAGCAAAATACTCATTTAAGAAGTGAATAAATTTATTGTTTTATCAAAAGTAAAATCTCTTTACTTCACTCCGGTGTTAGAAGAACACCTAGATGATGTTTACAAGAGAATGTACCAAAATACAAAAAGGTAAAAATCATGAACATAAAAAATAATTATCAAGAATAATACAAATTTATTTGTAAGTAATAAACTCGAGGAAATAAATTATCGGCGTTCTTTTAAAGTGTGTAATAGTAACATTGTACTTATCACGAAATATCAGGAAAAAAATTTGGTTATAACATATCGAACCTTTATACAGACTATTCTCCATTTTGGATTAATGTCGAAAACTAAACATTTGGGGTGGTCCTCGTGGATTTTTCTTTCTTCACATGAGCATTTCACGAAAATTTCTCACGTACTGTAATTTTGATACGTATCGCTACACTTCATGATTATTATTTTCCTCCTTGATTATGAATACAAAAGTATAAGTATCATTTCATGCTTACTATACTTTCCGAGGATACGCTGAAATTTGCTATTTGCAGAGTGAGAGAACGCCGAGAAACGCTCGTAGAGTATAATTTTGGCCAAAAATACGAAATATTTCGCAAGCAGAAATATAACAGTACGAGGCATGTCCGAAAAGTAAGTACCGTTTCGTTCTACCGCCAACGCAGCGCTAATGTCACAGTTCCGCGCTTTGCGCACTCGTCTCTCTGGTTCATTGTCTTATCACTGACCTCATTACAACCGGATTGTGTTGTGTTAGTGATCGTTTAAAATGTTTAAGACAATTTCTGAGCCCGCCGACAGTGAAGTGTTCACTGTGTTCTGGGACAGACAGGGCATTCTGCTTGTTGAGTTCCTTCCCAGAGGTGAAACCATCAATGCGGTACGATACTGTGAAACTTTGAGAAACTTCGGCGCGCAATTCAAAACAAAAAGCGTGTAATGTTCAGTCAAAACATTGTGTTGTTTCATGACAACGCACGTTCCTATTACGCTGGAGTCACTCAAAACCTTATTCAGCAATTCGGTTGGGAGCAGTTCGATCGCCCGCCATACATCCCCGATCTTGCACCTTCTGACTACCACTTGTTCTTGAACTTGAAGCGTGATTTTGGAGGAAGGCGCTTTGACAGCGATGACGGCGCAAGAAAACCGTGTTCAGCAGTGGCTGTCTTCACTGGCGACATCTTCCTATGAAGAGGGCATATAAAAGTTGGTTTCCCGCTATGACAAATGTGTGAAGAATGGTGGCAACTATATGGAAAAATAGTTTGCGAAATGCTCTTTCATGTAGTTTTTGAGTTTTTTGAGTTTTTTTTTAAACAGTACTTACTTTCCGGACACGCGTCGTATATTAAGTGCATTTTTGTTACATACCTTTTTTTTCTTGAGTAAGATGTATAAATTGTAGTTCCATGAACATTTCTTTTTTAATTTTCCCCTTAAAGACTCGGATCTCTCGTTGTTTACCCCTAAGATATCAAATCCTGGATCCTCCCTCGCCAGCCAAATCACTTTACATATCTCAAGGACGAAGAGGAATTGCTTATGAAGTTAATGATGTTTCGTAGCGAAATTATTGTAAGTGGGAAGAAAATTTAGATTTCTTAAGAATGTGGTTACATAACAAAACATGGCTCACCAGGAGATTGTATATTTTTAGAAAGATATTGTCCCTGAACCGACCGGCATAAGATTTATTATTGCTTATTCCAAACAGCGGAAGTTTACCTAAGTGTAAATTTTGGAAGAATTCTCTTGTGTTTTAAAAATTAAACTTTCAAATAAATAGCCTAAGATTGTGACTTCGTGTGACTTTTAGGTCTTGGTTTGTGATGTTTGCTCGCTTCTTGATAAAACTTAAAACCTTAATGTTAGAAATTTTAATACACTTTCTTTCGTTTGCAAATGTGAGCTCAATATTAATTTAGAATTTAGTTTTAGGAAAATACTTTTAAACTTAAGAATTTAAGATTTATATCTCTATGTAGGAGAAGAGAAATGTGAATCAGATCATTATGATTTTTCCGTTATTTTATTTGAAATATTCACTTTCTTAAGTAATATTTATTAAAAAGTATACAAAAATTTTCGCATAATTGCCTTCAACGATTTAGTTATAATGGAAATGTTAAAAAATGCAAATATGACATAGTAAAAAGTTTACAATACAATGAAAATACTGTGGCAATTTGGGGATAATTCGAAGCGGTAGATCAAGTAGCTCAAGATAATTCAAAACGGTAAGGAATCCTAAGTGTTTTTAATGCTAACTACCGCACATCAACAATTTTCCTTTATGTGAGACCTCCTTAGTAATCAAATTCATGTTCATTGATTTTCACGTATTGACTCTATCCATAAAAAGTCCGCCACACACAACAAATAACAATCTCTTGAGGTCTTCTTAATATACAAATTCGTTACTTGTCTCACTATGCTTTCCGACTGCGTACATAAATAAATAGTAGATAATGTCAAAAAAGCAGTTGCAATCTGCATGTGACCACGTAGGGAACAATTACTAACCGGAAACAAGCAAGAGACCAATGAAGGACCCCAGGGCAGAGGTGGATTTAAAATTATATTTTTAAAGTATAATGCGTACTGTCATGAATTTATTATTCCAAAATGAATCGTAGATATAACGTGCAGTCAAAATTCGAGATTAATAATGACAAAAGTATTAAAGGACATTACGTCACTACCCGGAGGGAAACCGGAGAATAATCCGGGCCAGAATACGGTTACAGAGACAATGTATACGACTATGCCAAGGTTGTGTACATTTAGAAAGGATCAAAAACAGCATGCATGAAGAAAAAGGAATTTAGTCAGTATGTATAGTACTATAACAATGGCGTGATAAAGTATAAGAGCAATTGACATCACTTACATCATATGAAATACGATATTTGTTGGTAAATTGAATCTCTCATTAACTTCTGTTATTAATATTAGTAAATTCTTTCACATTAAAGAAGCAATAGAGCATTATATAACTTTTAAGCGCGGATATGAGAGGATTAAGTTTATTAATATCTTTTATATATTTTTGGAAGGGAATTACGCAATTTTTTTCCTGAATGATATGGGCCTGAGTCATAGAGCGGTTGACACGCCGGAACGATGAATATTAGTCTTATTACGAGTGTTGTGCTCCTGAACTACTCTGTTTCTTCTAAAGTAGGGGTGGAATTTTAATATTTCTATCTTAACAAACACGACATCTTCTTAAATGTATATGCGAGGGAGGATATTTAATTCTCTAAATAAAGGTGTACATGTATTTCGGGAGTGATATTTACAGATAATCGAAACTATCCTCTTTTGAAATTCTAAAAGCTTGAATGCTCTGTGCAGATTGACCCCAAAAGATAATGCAGTGTCGTAAATAAGAATAAACATAAGATAAATACACGCAGCAAGAAACATGTTGGCTTACAACGCTGACTAGAATTCGGAATGGAGAACAAAATTTGCTTAGTTTTGAATTCAGATTGTCAAAGTGACAATTCCATTTGAGGTTGTCCTGAATATGCAGTCAAATTTCTTTTGTTAACTTGGCAGTTTTTATTTGGATTCCGTTTATAGAAAGTGATTTTGTTACACTAATGCGAAATGACATGAATACTGTTTTTGTCAGTATTAACGATGAGGCGATTTTAATGAAACCACGACGAAAGTTAAATGGGTGTATTAGAAAATCTCGCAGATTCCTTTCCATAAGGAATGAGCGAATGTTTTCTTTGCTGATACACTATAATATCTGAACAGAATATAATTCAAATCTTAAGAGAATGGAACACGATTTCAGCTCTCTATATTAAATAGTTTTGATGATAAAGACATTTGAAGATTTCAATATGTAGTAGAAATTTCGCGAATTTCAAAGTTTTCAAGATTTAAAACTTAATAACGGGGCGACCCGTG
>NNCF01128714.1:20737-37925 GCA_002313205.1 Laupala kohalensis
ACCCCCATTTCATTCATTCATCATACGCCTCGGGAAGGTGCGTCAGAAAGGGCATCCGACACCCCTGTAATTTCCCCTGCCGTGACAAAAAAGAGGCATCATACCATCCTTCATCTCCGACAAGGGAAAAGGAGTTCAGGTTCATTTATTTATAAAAACGTAATAACCCAGTGGGGAAAGTCTGTACTGAAGACATCCTAGGATTAATTCCAAACTTATCTCTTGAAGATTATCTGTCAAGAACATTTATAAGATATCTCTGCTTTGTGTTTACGGAATTAATCCGTGGAATACAGGTTTAAGATGATCTTCAATAGGTCTGTGTGAAAGATATCCTATAAACTTACTTACTTCATACATTAAAGATAATCTCCGAATTAGTCTGCCAGTCAAGATAGTCTGCAGTTAGTACTGCTGACTTAGTCCTCAGTATATCGTTAGAGGATAGTTTCTACGGTATCTTCTCAGGATATCCTTATTTCGTCCGCGGAGGATATTCTGTGAACATTCGTAGTTCATACAGTGAAGATTATCTCGAGACAGTCTGGTCCAGTTACTCCGCAACATGTCCTCAGGTCGTACTTTTGACATAGTTCTCACTTCGTATTTTGAAGATAGTCTCTTCGGGGTATCCTGAAGATAAACTAATTTTGTCCTCGTAGGATATAAACTATGAACATTATTCATTATGAAGATAATCCGTCGACGTATATAGTGAGAGGATATTTTGTTTATAGTAAGAACGAGATAGTCCGTTACTTGCCCTCAGCTTGAACAGTAGTGACTTAATATTGCTATTGAAGAGGTGAGCGAGGGGGGAAGGTGCACATTAGTATTTTCGCGTCTGAGCAAACAATCAAGAACAACGCATTCTCTTCTTTCCAATAAAGTTGAACAATCATAAACCTACGACCTAATTCAGTATTATAACGGAAGTTTCATTTAAATATGACCGTTATACTTAGGTGGTGGGACGCCACGTGACGATTGCAACAGCAATGAGACTTCACATCAGCTCCCGACAGTATCATATTGCACTATTGAAATTTCTGGAGCTGCGAGGCGTTAGTCCTTGGCTATAGATCAACGCGTGTGGCAGCTTGGCGTCCGGTCATATTTATTTGACGTTTTCTTTGGTGACGAGAGGGAAATATTATTTGCACTTGTGTTGAATATTCGTCAAACGGGAAGCTATTTGTGCTTATGACATTCCCGTTAGTAATCTGGATATTTCTTCATTTCAGGTAAGTTAATTTTTTTCTTGTAAGACCTCCATGCTACCTACCTAAAGTAGCTTATTATCCACCACGTGGTCATACGCAGTTTTTAACTGTTTTTAGCAATAAATTGAATTTCTTTTTGAAATTTGAAGCTGAAATACTAATTAAGTGGAACAATTTATTTCTTTTGCTAAAAAAGATGCAGATAATAACTACGCATGACCACGTTGAGGATAATACTTATTTACTCTCTGGATTATTTACTCCAAACCTTCAATATATGTGGCTGAAACATGCATTATTGTTAACTTGCACTATGCGCTAGCTTGTCAATTGCATCGATACATGAGTAATATTGTTGACAAATGATTGAACTAAAGAGTTAGCGTCCCTTGTACTTTTCTACGTAGCTTATTCATAGCGGTATGTCGATTGTGCATTGTTTATTTCCTGGCAATACGATGACATGGATATTTATCATAGTTCTTGCTAACTCATTACTTAGTGGCGCAGAAAGTATCTTGACATCCTTAATTCACTTTAGGGAATACAAATATAATATACCAGGTGAGATAAATTGTAAACTTATAATGTAGAGATTAGGTAAATAGTTGAAATAAATTTTAGATGAAAAACTTAACGACAAATTGATAAGCCTCCAAGGACACAGTATATTCATTGAGTTTTTAATTGGTGGTTAATAGTGCGATTTATTCCATTCAGGTGTTATATTTAAGTAGCATAGCATTGACTTTGCACAGGATGTGCAAACAAAAGCTGCAGAAAGTTGCCCTTAAATCACACGTTACGCAATTTAAAGCACTCGAAGGTAAGGTTAAATTTTACTGCAGTTAACGAAGTGTGGAATTAAAGAGTTCCTTGTTCTGGCCATTGTTCGTTATTATGATAGTTTTATGGTTGATTTTCTTTTCCATAAGAAATTATTCATTGGTTGCGAGAACAGACAGTTGTGTCATCGAAAGATGTAGAGTAGAAGGCTACTCGTTGTTTGACAACATGGTACTCGTCTGAAAGCAAGAGATGCAAAACCAATTTTACCCTGGACTGGCTATTTGTAGACACTTCTCAAATATATAATTTAAATGTCGTTTTGTTTCTTATATAATATTTTGGTATTGTATGCTCTTTATGTACATATTTCTTCCGTATGGTTGGGTGGAAATGGTGTACGTTGTACGGTTGTAGAAGGTGAACGGGTGGTGTAGTGGTTAACACCGCTGCGATCAAAGCAGGATCCGGGTTCGATTCCTTGCACGTCGCCATTTTCACCTGACCGAAAGTTGTCACATGTATGTTCTTTAATTTCTTATCTTTTTAGATAATTCTCCATTGTATTTAATGCATAATATNATTCCCGGCTCGTCGTCATTTTCACCTGACCGAAAGTTGTCACATGTATGTTCTTTAATTTCTGATCTTTTTAGATAATTCTCCATTGTATTTAATGCATAATATGTTCTATAATTCGTGTTTTTCTTGTTGGATATATGTAACATGCTATACAATCTGCACAATTTATTTTATATATCATGTATTATACAATCTCTTTCATTTTCTTGTATTCAATGACTTTGTATTTTAAGTTTTATATCTTGATCTTATAATAAATGGGATAAGTACATAATTGTTTTTCTTGTAATCTCTTTGACTTGTGTAGAAGCTGAATCATATACTTCTTTCATTATTACAAAAGACATTCTGGAGATGATTCTGAAGATTTTCTTCGTTTTATGAACTCGAAATGATCTCGTCAAGATGTAAATGGTACATTGTAGAGATGATCTTATAGCGCATACCCATAGTTTAAAGAGAGAAGATGAAGTCAAGATATACTTAGGACATTTTAAAGATAGTCTGAAAGATATATGTATTAACTTGAGATGATCTCATTAAGATATACTAAGGACATGCTCAAGACTATCTTCAGGGTGGTCTTCAAGAGAGTCTATGTGCGCCATTTTGATAACCTCAGGACAATCTCATAAAATATCCTAGGATTATCTTATCTTTCAAGAACATCTTCAGGATAAACTGAGGACAAAGTTTTCCCTACTGGGAAGGGATGGGAAAAATCGGAAATTTTGTATTTTCCTATCAACCGGCAGTACTACCAATATTTAAAAAATTTATTCTGTAATACGAAGGTCCAGATTATGCTTGATTTTGCATGGAAAAAACACAAAAGTGACTCATATGAAAAACTTGAAAAGATCTATCAATGAAGTGAGAATGTGGGCAGAAAACCCCGTTGTTGAGCGATTTGCCGTCAGCCGTCAGTTTTCTATTGTTCCGCCTTTGCTTTCGCGCCTCGAAGGCAACAGGGCTCAGTCGCTGCTGTTTAACTGTTTATTTCCAGGCGCCAAAATAGTCGCGAGCAGCCGTGCGTCCGTCGGGAAACGACCAGTACAGCAGCAGGCGCTTGTTCTTGGGTTTCATGTTTTTTTTACGTCCCGTTGCATCCCTCTTTCACACCCTCATTTCAGTGCGAGTCTTCAGTTGTGTAGATCCAGTCGTTTCATTAGATATAGTAGCGCAGTTGCATTTTTTTTTTGTTCGATCAAGTGGAAGATGTATATATTTACTTTCCTTCCTCATACTTCCTTCGTATGTTTTACGGAACTTAAAAAATTCTTTGGATATTTTCAGAAAAAAATTGATTAGAAAGAAAGAAATGTAGATGAATTAATTTGAAGAAATTATAGAAATATTAAAAAATTTATTAAATATAAAAATAGATCAGTTTTAACGTATATTTAAATCTCAAAGTAATGACACAAAATGTAATTTGTTAAACTCCTTCATCATTATTTTCCTATTATTGGAAGAAAGATTTTCATCGACCTTCTAGGATTATATAATCCGGGTTATGTAAGAGAGGCATATTTCGCTTTGAATTCCCCTTACTCGACTCGTTCAGTTGNGTAAGAGAGGCATATTTCGCTTTGAATTCCCCTTACTCGACTCGTTCAGTTGTAATAACGAGAATGAAAGCAATGTTATTGAATACATGTTTCCGTATATGACAGCGTCAATGAGTGTTTACATGCTTATGTTTATGTGTTAAAGTGCTACAAATAAGTATTCACTCGGTTTTCCCTGTTTGATGAGTTTTATTGATATAATAGCCAAAAAGTCATATTCCCTTCGAAGCAAAATAAGAACTAGAAAACGATTGTGTGTTCGAGAGATTATTGATTATTGCACCCTTGATTTCGGCACTAAGCCGCCATTCTCATTGAAGTTTTGCTGGGTTTACTCAATCGTTTAAAGTATTACACCGTGTCCCCAGTTTTACATTTACAGCATTAAATGTAAATACGATCCTCCTAATTCTCATCTTGTATTTTAAATTGTAAATGTTTTAAATGGTTAGACGGAAGAGCAGACCTTAAGGTCCGAGTATCGCCAGAATAAAGGCACTTTATTATTTCCATCATCATTATTATTATTATTCGTTGAACTCTTGTTCCAAGAACTCTTTAGTTTTCACCCAACAGTTTTTTTCTCTCATATATTTCTTTATTCACCAACAGAGATGGATTCGTATATTGGCCCAGTATGCTGGGATGTAAAGGGTGACAAGTTTAAGGAGTGGTTGTACCATTATTATTATTATCATCATCATCAAATTTTTAGATCTTTTAATTTGCTGTTTTTCGGAATAAATTATGGAATTGATTATGGTACTTTTTATTAAGTGACTACCTTGTTATAACGATTGAAAATAAAATTAAGGAAATATTTTATAAAATGTAATGATTGTGGTTTGGGGTGTAAGAATGTGAAATCTACCACTGACTAAAATATATTTGATGGAAATTGATAGGATGGTCCCTTGTTGGCTTCCGGAGAGTGATTTACTTTATTGTCTTCCGCGCGGTCATACGCAATTTTTATGGGCGTTTTTGATAATAAATTATTATTGTTGTTGTTGTTGAATTTAGTCGTATTTTAGATACTTTTTAATAATAATAATAATACATGAGAAACAAGAGAAGGTGAAGTAACTGATAGCTATTTACTGGAACCTTCTTAAACGCAACTGCTCTAGAGTGATCTCCACACTTAACGTAAAGATTACTTGAGAGGATGATGGTTATTGCATTTGATTAGAGATACCGAATACCGTAACGTAATGAATGTATCTCGATTCTTAACATTCAACAGATCAGGAGACTGTGGGTTCGATCACTCTTGGTCTTATGGTGTTTCATTTCGGTTTTACTCCAGACTGGTAGCGGTTCTCTGAAAGAAGATTTCTTTTATTTTGAAATAGTGAAGAATTAGAGTCTGCATTCGCTTTACTTTAAAACCATGAATAAATAAATTATAAATAAATGTATTGTCAAAATAGCAGTTACGAACTGCGTATGACCACGTGGAAGACAATGAACTAACTTACCCTTCGGAAGCGAGCAAGGGACCGTCCCATCAATCCATATAAAGGACCCTAAGGCATTTGAATTATGACTTTAGTAGTCTGTTTCAGTAATTTCTCCAGATATTAAACTGATGAGAGACTAAAAACCAGTATTGAGATTTCTTGATAATTAACTCGAGACCAGATAATAACAATTAATGCAATTAAATAAATACAGGAAAATAAATACGAATTATCAATGAATGAAAACTATTCTTTACTTAGTAAATATGTTGCAAAACCAAATTGTAGGTTCAAAATTAAATCAAACAAATAAATATCGCTTGTGAATGAACATCGCTTGCATGTGTCCTATGGTTTTTATTTGCACATATAATGTGGGAGTTGCTTCCCATATGGTTTTACGAGTGGTAACAAATCGTATTAATCAATTTCAAGGAAACTGATTTCTTATAAGCGACTCCGTCATTATGTAATTCAGTTATTCAATCCTTCTGCCGTACTCTGAGTTTATTTCCTGCGCCCCCCCCCCTCAAAAAATACATTCGTGAAAATGCATCATCTAATTTTAAAGTTGAGTAAATGTATTTCAAGTATATGTTGTTGTTTTTAGATACCTTGAACTTCGGTTTTGGAACATACGTAATGTCGTCCTACAAATGAAAAAGAGAATTTATTATTAACAACTAGGTTACATTATACAGCACTACGTAATACAGTTACGAAATTTCTTTCATTATTTTCGCTTACAATTCCCTTACATAATACCAATTTCCTAGCGAAAAACTAATTTAAATTAATTTAATCTTAAACTATTTTTAAATAATAAATCGAAATGTAAGTTGAACCTTGATTTTAACGTACTTAATGGAAATATCCCTTTACCGTTAAAATCGGCCCAAACTCCTGTGTGTTTTATAGCTGTAAGTTAATAAGGAAGAGTGGAGATGAAGTTAATCTTCGCAAGTTTTGTATTTCGAGATTGTTTATTCTTATACTTCTGCTACAGAGGTGCATCTTTTCCCAAATGTATATACGTAGAGAGCAGAATGTGCGCATGTGAGAGATTGTTTGACGTGTGCATCCGTCGTGTGATGAGGCTGGAGGAAAGAAAGCGTTGTATTTATACGTTTCATTCTCATTATCTCGTCTTTTTACTCTAGCATACCATCATCAGGCTTCTTTCCTATTGGAACTAGCGTAGCTTCAGTACAGCGAAAAACACAAGACACGTCTTTGACGAAAGAATGAAAAATTAATGGCAGGATAGTGTATCTGATACGGATTATTAAAACGAGGAAATATAGTGAAATAATGAAATAATGGATTTAATTCCAACTCTATTTTATGAACAAGACACAGATTACATTTCTAGGAATAAATGCTATTTCAATTCAAAATGGATTTTTAGACATATTACTTATATTTATATACAAAGAAACATATTGCAAAAGTATTGGCGGGGCTGAGGGCCCGTGCACCTATGTTTAAGTCCGAGGATGCCGTGGGTTGTGCATACTGTACCCTGGTATTTACTCTCAACGAATGTTCTAGTTGTTTGTTGCTAGGTATTTAAGTTTTACGGAAAAAAGAAACAAAAATGCAACTAGAATAATGAAATTAGGCGGATTAATGCCACTAGAATATTCGTTGAGCACCGTTGGGATCTACGGAAATCCAACGGTCAGGATAAGCAAGTGCAATACAATACATATATTACAAGTAAATATGTTTAGATAATAGTAATAAAATTAACTATACAGTAATACTTCACAAAATAATGAGTAATAATAATAATTAGTAAATAGTAACATAAGAAATACGACTCATCTTCTTGTCTTTTCCTTCATTCTTCCTCCTTCCTTTTTGAGCTACCAAGTAACCTGAAACATATTTACGAAGGGCGGCAGAATCACATTCTTGTAAAATTTCCAAAATATTAGTTTCTCTTTTCCCCCTGACAATACTAAAGAATCTGCTCAGGAATTGCACTACCGTTGATCTGTTATCCCTCATAATTTATATTGTCAGATCAATATTTCTCGTTCGTACGCCAAAGTCCCCTTCGGAAAGCCATTTGCTTCGATTGCGTTCGGTTTTTGTGCAAAACAATAAAATGTGAATCCATTCCTCCTCCTCTGCGCAGAGTGGACAAGTGTTATTTAACTCGCCTTGTAGTTTTCGGATTTTCCAACCCTCCCAATCTAAACCATGCATACTCTTCTCTATCTGATTTATTTACCCAATCAATATATGGTTTTCGTTCATTTCCCAGCGATCACTTTGTACTAAAGAGAACGCTTTTATAATCTGTCGAGTACTGTTTCCATCTTATCTAGTTTCCTGAGTTCTATTTTGATGCTTTCTAAAATATTTGCATAAATGTATTCATTTACACCATTCTGCCAGAAGTCCCCAAGTTCTAATGTATTTAAAATAAATTTAATTTTTGTGCACTATCCGACATCTCTATTGATATTTTGTAACATTCTAGTACAATTTCATTCTTGTTGCCACTTTCGATGAGAAGCCAATATTTGAGTGATTTTAATTTTAAAACACCATTTCGTGAATATTCTCCGAATTCCCACTGAATCCCGGTATTAGCTGTGCTGGTAGAAACTCCTAGAATGATTCAGATAACCGGTCTGGAGGAAGGCAAAAAGAGAATTATCCCCTGTTCCCCATAATTCTGCTCCGTATGCTATAATGGGTACTAGTATTGAATTAAACATTTTATCCGATATCTTTGGGGCAATTTCGGGGACTCTAATGGAACATTTTTTTAATTTCTTTGAGCGCAAACATACCTTTTCTTTTAACTCTTTTTTTGTGTCTACTCCAACCCAGATTCATTGACAACTGTACCCCTAAGTATGTAAACTCTTTAACAATATATAAGGTGATATCATTGAATACCCATTTTTCTTCTTTGCTTAATACACACCCGTTTTTGAATATCATTATTTTTGTCTTTTTAACATTTTATTTTATTTTTCTATCATTGCAAAACTTGACTAGGGCATCTAACTCTCTTTGGAGTCCCACTACGGATTTAGAGAAAATGACCAAGTCATCCGCAAATAAAAGTGCCGGAATATACCTTCCTGAGTATGTCACAATAGGTGCCTCCNCCGGAATATACATTCCTGAGTATGTCACAATAGGTGCCTCCGTCTGCGCGATATTCAAATAGTCAATAACATCATCAACGAACAGGATAAAATGCAGTAGAGAGAGGAGACTTACTACAATAGAGTTCTTAGCTAAGCATTATTTTGATGTTTCGTTTTGTAGCAGAAACATTATATGCTACATATTAATGATACATATTATCACTCCATGCATGATATTATTCACTTGCATAGATATTACATGTGATCACACGGAAGACATTCTGTGTTCAAAGATATCGAACGCAAGACAAACGAACGTTTGTTTACTCCAGAGAACGACAGATGTATACGCGTTCCTAGTCAAGAAATGATGTTATATTGACAAGAAATACGAACGCTCTTAGGAAGGTTCCAGAACAGCTGTCAAGGCAAGACTTATTGACAAGAAATACGAACGCTGTTAGGAAGGTTCCAGAACAGCGACAAAGGATTCTCTCGGTGAATCAGAAGGTTATCAACGTGAAATTATTTTGTTGATTACAGCTAGAATTCATTCTGACTAGAGAGCTCCTACGGAGAAGACCTCTGTGAAGCACAGACCTCTGCGTCAAACGTTTATCGACGATCGGCTCACGGATAACCGAGACATATGAACATAGTGATTGAACTTTGTGAAGTGAAACGTAAACATTTTCTACAACTCAAATTCGTGAGTGCTGCAGACTACTGCAAAAACATTGTATTTTCAGGAATTGCAGACGATTTGACGTGCCCTGCTGTCGTTGGCACAAAAATATTTTTCCACGTTATATGTTATGTTTTTCTTTCTACGAGCATTCAGTTTTCGCTCACATTTAATAAGAATAAAACTTGTCCTCTTCCTGATTTTTGACTTATTTATTTTGAAGGGGATTTCGTTATGAAACAACGCAGTTAAAAACCTGTGAAGTAACGAAATAAATCACCCCGACAGTTTCATTAATATTATTGACCCCACTGAAATAATTGGTAAAATTCACGTACATCTAGGAAATGTTATCTTATTATATACCTCATAATTTTCTCTTGTGTTTTTCTCATTAACTTTTCACTTACACCGTTTTTTTCCTTTCCGTATGCTGAGGACTATCGCAGTACTGAACACGTCACAGTACATTCTCATTCAATTACAACATTCAACAGGTGGTTGTCATTTTCAGAAGTATACTGAATTGACAATACAATCTGATTTTGTTTCTTTTTTTTTATATTTATGATTTCGAAAATGTTATTTTATAAAATATCCCAATAAAATCATTGGGATTCTTTTTTTTTAAACCATGGAGGAGGAGATCAGGTGATTGCAGCCGAGTGAAAATGAACACGTACATTTTATTGAACCCGGACCTTGTACAAAGAGCAAAGGTTCTAACGTGTATCATACTCGCAGTGCACAGTTCCCTCTTAGAATTTACACAACATTAAAATCTTTATATTCTACAATAAGAAATATTAATTTACTTCCTATGTAATAATATATTATATATTTTCCTAAATAATAGTGTGTGATGAAATTTATTCTCGTATGTCCGCTCTGAACTATTTTTTATTCTTTTTCAGGTGAGTACCATTCATTTTGGATAGAGAACCATTCTTCTGGTAGGTACATACAAACGTCCGGTGAGTTGAATTAGATTAATGGAGATGAAATTAGAAGTGTTGTGAAGGAGAAAATGTAGAGTGATGTGTCGAACTAAATAAGTTTTATGTGATTGATAAAAAATTACAGAGGTTCGTTATCTGAGAGATGATGTGTTTACAGATTACTTTTAGTATTCAGCAATATCTATCATCTGTTACACTGATGTTGGTAAACTGAATAGCATGAAATTAAATTTTGTTTTATTTTATTGTTTAATTTTTTGAAACCTAATATCTTAAAAACTAAGTGATATAAAGACTTTGGATTTATTTATATAAAAGAGAAAAAATGGAATAATGCATGTGCTGTCTCTAAAGTTTCACAAAATTCGATGTTAGTGGCAACCACGGCAATGCCAGACACAAAGTAACAACTCCGTCTCGCATACTCTTTACCTCGTGGAAACACCTAGAGCAGACAGAAAGGTATTTTTAATTTTAAACTCACCCACAATCTCAATTCTATGAAGACCGGTAAAGAAACTAGAGAGTTCCCCGACCGGTTGTTCAACTCATGGCCACCTACACAGAGAGTTTGACTACTCAGTCTGTGTGTTTCAATTCCCTTAAAAGTCTAATAAATTGATTCTTTGTCAGAAAATATTTTTTTTTCGAAAAAAAAAGGTTGATTCAATAGCTTGAGGTTGAAATAGTTAATTAGGAATAAAAATTGTTTTTGACAATTTTAACCCCCCCCCAAGATAATAAAAGTTAGCATCAACAAATTTTTATTTAATAGAATAGAAAAAAGTTTTTTAACCATTACGTATTTAAACTTTAAATTATTCGGAAAATATAGTAATAGATTGTAAGTTTTAAAAGAACTCAAAATTGGAGATTAATAATAATAATAATAATATATTAGTGAGACTTCCGCCCCTTGGCCGGAGCCTAGAGAGCTTTTACTCGAAGGAAAACCGGAGAAAAACTCAGGCGAGGATGGTTACTCATACTCTAGCAGATAATGGTTCCCATAGCTGGAAGGAAATCCGATTGCCCATGTGCGCGTACCCTATACAATGATCACTTAACTGTACTTAAAGAGAGTTCGCAGTTGTCTTCGCCATGAAACAGAGAACAATCTACGACAGACGAAGGCTCTGCGCACAGATTCCCATTTGGAGCAAACCCGTTAACCTGTGAACCGGTTCTTCCAGTCACTCCCAGCTGCCGTATTGCGAATCACAAAGGGCTTCTGCGTTCATTTGATTCTCTTGAAATGGTCATCTCATGCCCTAAAACAAACGAAACGATCACTTTTTACATCTTACTCACACGTGGAGGAAATCTCGACGGACATGTAGGCATTGCAAGTCTGCTTGATACAGATCCATAGTTTCTTGAATACAAAAATTAACGTGAGGAAATAGAATGTAA
Organism: Laupala kohalensis; assembly: GCA_002313205.1. Taxonomy (NCBI): domain Eukaryota; kingdom Metazoa; phylum Arthropoda; class Insecta; order Orthoptera; family Trigonidiidae; genus Laupala; species Laupala kohalensis. The sequence continues at coordinate 32,533 of NNCF01128714.1, forward strand.
AAAAACTGGGGAGGAATGAGTGTTACATTCTCAACAATCGAGGAAACCATAATATAGATTTTATCAAAGTTTTTGAGAAAAATTAGAAGTAACAGTACTGTTACCAGTATTACTGGAGAGATAATATTACAGTTTATAAAACAAGTTGGATAATGTACTGTGCATTATTTACTAGATGAACTTTGTCATTGGCACCCGGGAAATTGAATTTTATTCTTCCTGGCATTTTCCACATTCAGTCGCTGCTAGAGAGATAGAATATCTGTAGATAAATTTAAAAAATACCACAAATCAAAAAAGGCAGTTACATATTGCGTTTGAGTACGTGTGGGTGGGTGACTATTAACTAATTTACTCTCCGGAAGCAAAAAAGGGAATATTCCGTCAATTCCGATCAAGGGCTATACGGTAGTAGTGGATTAGATATTTTACAAATTTACTTATACAAATACTAATACAAATAAGTTATTTTACAAATTCATGCTGTTATCTATTCGTTATTTCCAGATTAAATCGTAATAATTAAAATAAGGAAACATTCGAGATAAATAATAACAAAAAAATATTGATGACATTCCCGCCTAAACAAAAATTCGCCTGTACCCGAAAGAAAACCGGAGAAAAACCCATTCAAGATGTGGCCACAGAGATAATATACGCAAATTTACCGAGGATGCGAACAGATAAAAATGAACTATTATGAATAATAAGAAACAGAACAGAATGCATGAAAAGTGTAATTCTGTCAGTATTAACAGTGGCATGATAACAGTGTAAGAGGAATTAATATACCCAACAATAACTAGAATTATATAAAACAATATTTATTGGAAGTCATATTAACTTCTATTAATAAAATCAATAAATTCTTTTACAATATAGATTAAGATAAACAAATGGTAGGTGTTTCACACTACGATCTTAACTTACGCACTTTCTTGTGCAAACTAAAGCAATTGATACATTTTTATTTGTTGTTTTTTCATACGTTTTATGTTCACAATGGTGTTCCATGTTGGGCTTTTCTTGTCATTAAAAGTGGCCATGTCAATTTCGTTCTTTCTCTGTACAAGCACGGGATTCCACGAAAAGTTTCATTTTTGATTGAGTTTTCATTTTTGTTCGGAAATAATGGGTCAATTTCTAAATTACCGTACAATGCCATCAAGACCTCTTCACGAAATTTCAGCGAGTTTGGTAAAGATGTATCAAATTTTGTAGATATTACGGAAATGTTGAAAAGAAAGCGATACTAGTTTTCTATAATTTGAAAAGTTTTAAGGATAAGGGATATTTAATCAATTTTTAAAACTTTTAAATTGTATGGATATGTGTACATACTGGACAAACATACAAACAAATATTCAACCATATACACATAATATGTGTGTGTGGTGTGAAATCAAGTTACAATTGAGGTAAAGAGTACCCAATATTTAATATTGTTTAGAAACTAAGCGACTTTGAATTAGATGATCTGATATTTGAAGAATAATTCTGACATTGAAACGTACGTAAATGATTTGTAGTTAAATCAGTGAAATAAATAATCAAGAATTAATTGCGCGAGACGAGAGTGTGGGTGTATTGCTAGAAAATAAATAAAATGCGTTGATACATTTTAGAGGATAATGAAGTACATACAAGTACCAACCTGTTCCTGATCGTGTTTTAATCTTAGTATTGATCTGAGTATTTTGCATTGGCCCTGCACGAAATGGATTGGTTGCGTTCGTTCCTATTGTGAAACCCATGTACAACGAGTATCAACGAAAAGAAACTGGAATGCCAGTCCAAATTTGGAATAGAGGCGGAACACCTCTGCCCGGAGACCACAATTATTCGTGAGCTTGGAATTGAAGTCTCCTTGGAAGCTAAAATTGGACATTTGTGTTTCCGTTACAGGCACAAATATAGGGTGCATATTAATGTGGCTTGCATCACGCTCCTCCTGTTTTAACCTCGTGATAGCCCTCAATGGATTTAGTTATTTTATTTCTTCTACATTCGTACTCCTGTGCCAAACCGCCTCAATAAAGGGATTTTTTATATTTATTTCATTTTTCTCTTGGTATTTTATACTGGATCACCCAGGGGAGCTGGGTGGTGATAGAAAAGGAAACAACTAAAAAATGTGTTGTCTGTTCGATTACGATTAACTCGGATTACCTCGGGTTACGATTTGGCTGCCGGTCGGATTATCGAAATTGTTTCTTCTTTGGCACCAATATTCATAATTACTCATGTATATAACATTTATATCACCCAGTTACAAAAATCATCTAATATCAACCACAATTTCCATTAACATTTCTTAACTCCTCATATCTATGGTATCGCAATATACGTAACATAGTAAATTTTGCTTTCATTTATATAAAGTGAATTTTCCGGAAGAATATGACCCTTATTACTTGATAAGATTGCGCATACAAATATCTAATCAAATAATGTTATTTTCTCTGAGGTAGTCATTTAAGTCACTAATATCCCTTTAAAATTTGTTGCACTGCCTTGTAGGAAACCATTTTCTCTCTCGTTGACCGCATGTCTTACATCCTTGGTAAATGTATCAGATGCTCTACCTTTTATTTATATCTTCATTATAACTTGCCAGCTGATCGTTAACTTCACTGTTAGTCGTTACTTGTTACTTTTATCAGCCTTTATTGGATAGCACCCTAAAAGTATGTCTACGTTTTTCGAAAAGAATAAAAATACACCATTATCTCAACGAAATGTGAATCCCGATCAAACTGTCAGCAGACCTGCTCTAAATTGATATATTTATTCCATGAATACATTAAGTTTCGAACAGATTTTTGTTGAGGTACTTTATTATTCCGTGGTTACTGAAACAATTTAACAGCATTCTTTCTCTTATATAACGTTAGGGAAATGAAATTATTAATGTTATGAAAATAATGATTTCAATACTACTCAGCAGTGACTCACATTTCATTACTTAACAAGATTTTAATATAACTGAGAATAAGAGACTGTATCAACACGTGCCATTTTTGTGGGAATCAATTATTACCTCATTAAAATTATATTTTATTCGTTTTTCTTGTAAAGTAGATGAAGCTTGTAAAGTCCTGAAGCTGGTGAAGTTCTGTTCATTTTTCAAAAGTAGTTTTATTTTGCTTTAATTTTTTTTTTAATTTTCTGTAGAGGTGGCGCGGTATATATTGTAAAGAATGACCACCTGGATGCGTTTTATTCGGACATTGAATAATCACATATTTTCTAACATGATTTTTGCAATATCCTTATATTTTACAAATAAAAGGAAAAAAATATTACACGTGTATATTTTTCGTTGTTCAGATGAGAAAATACGTTTTCAAAATAAATTGGTATTTACATCGTCATGTAAATATTCAAAGACAAAAACACAGTATTGGTCCCGACAAATACCGTATATAACATAGCCTTTTATTTTCCCAGATGTCGTCTGTGCCTTTTTCAGTTGCTTTTTTATACAATGTACTTATTGTTTCTCAATTTCATTTACCCGCTAGTGCAACGCTCTCCAACTGACGGCCTCGAATTTTAGTTCCTTTGACATAAAATTTCTCTTTAACGTAGGGCGGGAGCACATACTGTCACAATTAATATTTAGTCTATACTGTCACAATTAATATTTGACGTGGTATGTCTGGTGAGGGAAAATAGAAAATTGTTTTCTGAATTACATCGCCGTATATCACGACATGAAAACATTTTATTATAATAAAGAAATATTAAGAATGTATTTAAAAAATGAAAGGAATATATTATTAAATTTTTTCAGCTTGAAATAATATAAATATTTTGAAGAGAATCACAATATCACGTTACAAATAAATAAATAAGTATCACCCATTAGTTTTATTTCGCGGGCAATACTTTGCCAAACCCGTTCCTGAGCCGGCCCGATCCATCACAAATAGAAAATGGCCCGCGATTTCTTTTTCCTAATTTATCATAGTTCAATCAGTTTTTTTTTATATTTTACGTTAATCAGTTGTGTGTGATAAGTAGTTTCCTAATTTTGCATTGAAAATAAAAATAACAACAAAATTGCGACTTTAAAATATTTGTATATCGATAAATAATTGTCTTTTTATGGCTTTTTTTTCATTCGATCTATGTATGAATTACTAACGTGTGAAGGAAGACGGAAGCATTATTTTCTTTTTGAAGTGAAGAACTTCAAACAGCTCCTGGACCAAAGAATCAATATTTTTATAAAATCCTACCTTTATGACCTCATCCTAATTTAACTGTAATTTCTTGTGATTAGGTCACAATTACAAAATTAAAATTGTCTTCGAACTTGCCAACGTTTCTATATATATAATATACAAAAAATAAAATTTGAGACACACGAAAATTACAAACAATTATTACGCAAATTAAAAAAAAATCACATACTCAGAACACATAATTTCACATACCTAGTTATGTACTATGCATGATGCACTCGCTAATTTTCAGTGACAATTAATGTGTGAATGGGAACACTCGAAACAGTATTTGAAACCATGTCGCAATGATTTTGAAAATAGTCTGAAGACAACACGATATTGCTTCTCCCACTCCTCTCGTCTGTGGGGGTCGCGTTGATCTCTTACTGTTCAGGTGGTGTTTAACAAGTAATTAGCATCCCACCTCTCCTTTGTTGGCACTCCGGTTGTTTTCTTGGTTGATTTTCGTTGCTAGCTTTGGAGAACGGGGTGTTGGCTAACGCGAAAGAACGAAACTTCTCGTGGGCTAAACGTGGATGCGATAGCAAAAACATTTAATGCCTTGTTCCTTAAACCTTTCGATATTATAGAAACCTTAGTGTTTTGTGCATTAACATGTGTCAATCTAATACTTCAATATTTGAATATACATTCAAATATCGAAGTTTCTATTCAAACACTATATATATATATATATATTCAAATGATGATCTTTGTAGATGATCTCGCCATCCTTTCAAACAACAGAGAAGAAGCAAAACATGCTCTAGAAAAACTGTATGAAATAGCTCAGAAAACTGGCCTTCTAATCTCCTTTGAAAAAAAAACACAATTCATAGAACGGTCACCATCAAATAACCTCCCCATAGTAACATGTTACGGAAATATATCAAAGGTCCCCCACTTCAAATATCTAGGAGAAATCATCGAACCATCGGGACTGAACCTCACTGCAAACCTAGCACGCATCTCAAAACTGCAAAGAGCCTATAAACTCATCTGGAACCATTATAACAAAAAATCAATATCAGTAAAGGCAAAACTAAGACATTACAATACAGTCGTACTTCCTGAAGCATTATACGCAGCTGAAACAACACTTATACAGGGCCAAACAAAAATTAAAGATATTGAAAAACAAGAAAGAAAATGCCTCCAAAA
>NNCF01128714.1:45858-66370 GCA_002313205.1 Laupala kohalensis
GGTATGGTCGAGTCATTCGGGGATTCCCACACGCGGGGAGAGTCATGTTGACTCTCCTTAGTGCGTAATTGCATTTTCCCTACCTGTACCAAATTTTAGTGAATAATGAAAAAAAACGAGGAGACAAATAAGTATTAGTTTCCAGCAATTGCTCCAACCCAGGGGCGCAAAACTGAGAGAGAAATGAAGCGAGATTACTTTTAAATAGCAATAAAAAGAGCGGCAAAGATTAACATTTTACTTAACCAACATACAGAAGATTGTTTACTATTTACATTTACCATAACACATTCAGGCTTCAACGAGTTTCCAGAATGTTTTATCCTGCTGCGATGTTCTCCGGTGTCTCAGTTCTCGATTGGTGGCAATTGGTGATCATAAATGGGGGGGGGCAAATATATTGACTATTTTCATTTACATGACGCTTTCTGCATATTTACGCTAAGTATGTTTTAAATAATGAAATAAATCAACGGAAAGACAATTCATTATTACCACAACAAGGATGGTGTAATTATTTTTATAATTCCCAGTTTTAGACGGTTAAAATGAAATTTTTGTATTTCCTTAAAAAAAGGGGGTGGCTTCACGCCCCCCCCCCTTAATCGCCATCACTGCCAGTACTGCGAGTTCTACCGACCACTTTCCGGTCTCTCGAAAATTGTCTACCCATAACAATATGATTTACTGGTAACCACGTTGAAATTGGATGGTTTTCTTATTTGGAATTCGTTCCTGTCGAACAACGTCGAAATGATTGCTGAGTTGCCGCTGCATTACAGTGAAGGAATCGCCATTTTTGGGGGGCACGTCTCTGACACAAACACTAGATGTTCACCATATCGTGGCATGTTGGTAACTTAATCGCATGGTTTATGCAATTCAGAGACATATTACACGCGCGCGGGTGTCTTACTTGTTGGAATGGGGTATATCATTTTGCTGAATCCTTTATCGTATTTTAATAATAATAATAATAATAAGCAACCGAAATTAACTAACAGTCTGATTTATTATATACTCACGATATATACAATAATACGTATGTTATTTATATTAAAATTAGAGTATAGGTAAATAGTAGTACTAGACATGTGAAGGATGATGATTATGATATCTCGAAAGAATGATGAATTGCTATGAAAGACGAAAAATAACAAGCATCGTACTATAGAAGTAATCGCATTCCTGTGATATCCTCATCAATAGGATCAGACTACAGAAAAGGCAAATATAAATATTTAGAATTTAGTCACGGAACTTGTAAGTACGTCGAAATTCAAATAAAATTGAATCAAAAAAATGTAACGAAACTATTTGCGTAATGTAATCCTAAATAATCGTAGAAATGTGCACTTTTTGTTGTTTTTCCATATTTAGACGATGCTGACGTTAGTGAAAACGCATTTACGTTTAGAATTTAATACGCTGTTTGATGAACTTTATCTTAACGATATTCCTTTATGGTTTGAATGTCTACCATAAATATATGTACTCAAATTACGTGGGGATAAGGAAATAATGTTTTGAGCTTGGTTCCCTACGCATTTCTACCTTAATAAACGGTTTTTCATTAAGTCGCAGTAATAAAACCGACGAGCATTTTGCGTGCTGCTTCTATCGACACGTGTGGAGAACAGTGATTCATTACAGTTGGTGTTAACGTTGCTTTCATGTTGCTTCAAAAGCGCTGAAAATGGAACGGAAAAGCGCTACGATCACGACGTGTCAGTGCTGTTGAAAAGAAAAAAAATCTGGAAAAAAACCGCGCGCGCATCAACATGTCGTCAGTTCGCACTCAATAAGAGCTGTTTTTGAAGCTCGCACTTCGAGTTCAAAGTATGTAATTCAGTCACTGGACAACGCTCATGTTGTCTAATGAATTGCAACAAAGGGAACGAGAGAGGTGAGTAACATTTTCCAAGAAACCTATTTAAATGAATTTTTTTAATGTGACATAATACAAGTCAACCAAAGCCAAAATATATATAGAGCATTATATTCTCATGTTTTATAAACAGAATAGGTATTAGGAAAGGTGTCAATATTTGTTGACGTAATATGCATTTTTAAATGTTTTTTATCAACATTTCTGTCCAAATTACAAATACGTCCTATTTTTTTGTAGATTTAAAATGCTTTTTAATTTAAAAACACAAAGTTTCATCAACTAGTTCGTGACTAAATAATACAAGAATCAAAATGTAAATAATTAGTTGAGTTTCTGAGAAGAAAAAAAAGCTCAAAGAAAATAACAAACATTTAATAATAGGGTTTATGGAAATAGGGATAGAGTTATTTGTACGAATAACACCAATGTCAAATCTATGAAAAAGTACGTACTAAGTTTCAAAATTCTAAAACTACACTAAAACTACACTTTATTTGATTAACACTGAAGTTAAACATTTGTATTCATCGAATATTGTTAACGTAATATGCTAGAGGACATGCATCATGCAAAAAACATGAGTCTCCAAAATATATATTAAGCATGTATGTTTCTCTCATCGAGATGTTATAGCAGAACTTGAAGAAATATGAACACGACGAAAATTGAATCGTGACACGAAATACACACCTTAATTTCGTTAATTGTATTACAAAGTTTTCGCTTCATTAATTTAAGTCACAAGTAAAATGCTACGCGAACACTTTAAATCTATTACAACATACTTTACACGCGAAAACGACATCAACTAAAACTGGCTCATTTGAAATACGGGCGATGTCCAGTCCACATTTTGAACGACATCTATTCATAGCTGTCAAAGGGGAAACTCGTTCGAATGTACAGTGGCCTCAAAGATGCAGTGTGTCTTCATTACTTTTACGTTGACCCTAGCGGTACTTACTATTCCGGGAAAGAAGTACAGTGAAGCGTCCCGTTACGGGCACTTCAGGACATTTTTTTTTCAACAGGCATCATTGTTCGTCCCACAACTATTGTATTTAAGTTACTATAATTTTCCAAAACGTCTGGAGTGTGCTACACTCAGCGTTCCAATTACAATTCTCAAAAAATAAAAATTTGTGGGGTTTTAGGGCTCGTCAATGTCAAGGTCATTCGAGCCCCCTTATTCTTCAAAAATATCATAATAGTAAACAGTCAACATACCAGTGAAACTAAGTCAGAAAATAATTTAACCATAAAAATTAAAACATGCATAGTATAAAAAATAACATATAACACGGATCAATATGAATCAAAATATTTATCCTCACAACCATAAAATGTTTGTTGCCTAATTTCATCTCAGATCATTCAACTACAGGTTACAAGAAGTATTATCTTCTACCATGAAGTTTTCATATACCTCATACGCTGATCCAAATAAGGCGTATCCAAGATAACTATTCTTTGCGTAATAATTTTTCACCGTATCTCGAAAACGGTGCGACTTATGGAAATGCTATTCAGTAATCTTTACGCACAATTTAATGTAGAATAAAAATGATTCTATTCATTTTTTCAAAATATTTATTTAAAAAAAAGACAGAAGTGGAGCGCGGTGTCTAAATGAAGTCGGAATGAACTGTCCAGAAATAGATTTATATTCCCAATGCATTCAAAATCAGTTCTCTACTTGGCTTTGATTTCATTAATTTGTTTGTGAGTTATGGGATAAACAAAATTCTTCACACACGTACATCATTGGACTTCATCGCCAAGATTTGAAAATGGACTCTCCTGGAACCAATTCGTATAGATCTGAAGAGATCTTGAAATATTATTTTCGAACGATTACTATACTTTCCTTATATATACGAGAATTGGAAAGTAAAAACAGACACTCTATAACGAACGCGTATATTTTTATTCGAAAACATATATTCATCCCTAGACATTCTCCCTCGAATATTATAGGCGTTTATTTCGACGTCGGTTTACACAACGTTCCGTTCACTCTCTTGATACCTTACACACTTCTGCTGTTCCTCCATTGAAGGAACTAAAATGTGCAGGTCTTGACGCGACAGTCCCTAGAATTCGACAGCATACGGGAAAGTAACCAATGAAGATCAAGTCTACCACCAACAACAAAACAGATTTACAAATCGGTCCAACAAATGGAGGAAACTAATATCGACGAACCATCAGTGAAGGCTGGAGAAGCACTGAAACTAATCGCAGGTTCGATTATTTTTTGACCAGAATTTTAAGATGTTTTGAAGTATTAAACAGTAGTATACGCAGTTGTGTGGAGAATTAGAAAGTTCCAGAAGAATATTATCTCTTGTACCCTGAGAGATTAGTTTTTATTGAAACTTTTTAAAGTCCTATTTAGGCTAATTAACATTCAAAATCTAAACATGCATTTTGACGATCTTTTTTATGTACTTTTGTACAATTAAAAAGTACAATTTCCCTAATTTTATTTCATTAATATACACTTCTCTCATTTCAACTTTCCAAAAGTGCACATTCCTCAATAGCGAAATTTCTTTTTTTCTACGTGTGCCTATTATAGAAAAATTGCACTGTATATTTACCTAATTTGTTATTTCTTTAATTTCCTTAAACTGTTTGTAAATTAGTACAGTTGCGCGGAGAGAAATAGATCTAAACATAAGCGTTGAATAGTCAAGCTCTGGAGACAACCTACTATGTTATGGAGTTTGTGAAGAAAAAACTGAAAATTCAATAGGAAATAGAATATAGATAATCACACTCCAATCTTACGGTGTTGTTTCAGCAATAACATTTATTATATTTAAAAATATTTTCAATTATTACTTGACTATTTACTGACAAATATTTTCAATTTAAAATTTTTGTATTTACAAATGTTTCACAACCACTATTTTGTGCCGTCATCAGGTGATTAATTTTTTTATAAATTCACAGTAACGTGACTTCATTTAAAAATAAACTTGCATAATGTAGATACAAATGTGCGTCTGTATATTGCTGAATTAGCAATTATTATTTCAACTGCACGTCAGCTAAGGATTCCCTTCTCGGCACGTATTCCTACGTATCCTCTCATGACCAAAGCCTCCTACAGTAGCATTTTGACGCGGTACGTTTTTTAGAACCATTTACTGAATAATTCTTTATTATGGTATTTGTAAATGGGAAATGTAGTGTGGTTTTGAAGCTTGTCAATATGGGGCGATACGAGGTAGGAGGTGGGTGATAGGGCTATTGTTAGAAGGTGAGTCGGTTAGCTTGATTTACCAACAACTTGGACCACGTGGAGATACTAAGTAGCAGTAGTTAGTGATAGAAAGATTTAGGGAGTGATAGGAGGTTTCGCCTTTCCATTATATCAACTATATAAATGTCACATTGGAGTGAAAAGCTACAATTTTTTCTGCCTCACTTGAATTGAACCCGGAGTGATTAGTTGGCGAGCAAGCATGCTAGTCCCTGAACCACCGACATACTTAATATTGGAATTAAAAAAATAGTCTAGTTCACTCTTGTATGGAATGTACGAAATTCAGTATTTTATGATGAGTTGACCGATACGAGACTCTAAAGACGAGAAGATTTTGTGGTTAGGTTAGTAGGAACCGGCCCGCGCGCGCAGATCCTACGACTGAATGGACTGATTGGAACGTCGCGTCGCGAACAAAATCGCGCTGTCATTCCGGTGGCGTTTGATGTGGCGCCGGAGAAGGCAGCGAAAGTGGACAGCTACTCGACCCGCCGTTCGACACGGCGACCTACTTACTTGCCGCCGCGAGCCGTAGACCTACGCCATCGGCGACTGTCCGTCCGCGTGGACAGCAAAGTGAGTCAAAGAGTTCTCACAGCAACAACAGCGAATACGAGAAAGGGATCTATGTTAAATTGTTACACGATTGCGCGCTTGGGAGTTAGTGTATGGTAGAGGGGAAAAATAGGAGATAGAATACGAATAGAGATTTTTTGTGAGAGCGTTGTTCACTGTCTGTTGATATACGAGTTTCTTTAATTACATATTTTACCTTTAAGTTTCTTTAATTACAATTTTTTTTATCGGTACACTGAGAGAACAGGTTTGAATATGGAATCCAAATTCGAAGGAAGGTCACCCCATCCAAACTATACAGTTGAGATTTCATATCCAAAGTTTTGAAGAAATTCTTTTTTCTGAATGTAGATCTTTCATCCAATGTTAGTGTTCTCATATCCAATGTGTTTTCTCACAGTATATTCAAAGGAGAGCTCTTGAAATGCTTTCCCATGTATGTTTTTTTATTGTTTTTGTTTTAATTTTTTTTTTGAAGGGCTCTAATGACCTCGCTGTTGACGAGCCCTAAAGCCCCACCAAAAAAAAAAAAAANCTTCAGAAGTCGCGGATGACCAATTTTTTTAAAATAATTTTTTGTACTCCTAGTACGTGTAACAATAAAAATATAGAGCAGTGGGAGCGCACGTGCGGTCAGAGCAGGAGTTCCCAGGTTCAAGTCTCAGACTTCCGCATTTTTCACCGTAGAAGATACAATAAAAATATAGAAGGTCTTATTATTACACTCACATACTAGTGATGTATCCATTTTCAATAGAAATGTTTCAATAGAAAATTAATTAATAATAGTCAGCTAATAAATTGTCTGAAAAAAAAACTCATAAATTTATTGTTTTGGCTTTATCAGCGTAGTCTTCCGATCAGTTAACGGACAACGTAAAGTGATAATTTTTCTCGCGATTTTTGGATAATTTGTTACAATTTTATCAACAAGCATTCAAATTCTATGACTCGGAATGTACTCAAAGAGGGTCACAGCTGTCTCTTANGGATTGCATAAAGTTTCGTTCCGATTCAGATAAAAACGTAAGAGTGGTTACAATTTTTACAATATTACACTAAAAAATGATGTTATAAATAAATTACAACACATACCCCCAGTTCGTCACATAGTTTCCCCTAGACATCGTCATAAAATAGTTCTTCTCAATTCAAATGAAACAGATGGGTCACTTATTTAGTGGCTGACGCTCAAGATGTGAAGCACCTAACTTCTATTGTTATGAAAAAAATCCTTTTTGAAGTCTCAGTAGGACATTTTTCTGTCGTAAAAAATATACCTAACTGACTTATCAAAAGTAAAAATAACACATTAAATAAATAACTAAATATAGATAGTAATCCGTATGACTATTGAAAATACCTTGCAAGTTCCGTGACGTGACGTATAGGGTCTTCAGAATGGCATAAACATTCCGATTTTTTATTTGTATTCTTTTGGGAGAATTTGAAAATAACAATGTTGTAGATGTTATTTTCATCTGGATAATCATAAACATGAAGATGAAAATAATACGCTTGTATGACTTACGGGTTGACTATCGGGGGCATTCGGTGATTGGGCCTGAGGCATTAGTTTTAAGAAAATGAACGACCATTTAAGTGGAAAAATTTTAAAGTTGTCTTTGTCTTTGTCGTTGTCTAAATTTAATTAGAAATTTATGGGTGGTCTAATTTTTATACATTTAGTCGAAGAATAAAATTGTCCCTCAATTTGGAGATGGCCCTTAAAAGCTGGTAAATTTTTTGTGCCTCCATGTACCAAACTTCGGTTGGGTTGTTTTGATGAATCAAAAAACAGGAATTGCCAGAAACAAACTAATTCAAGTGTGTATTATTTACTTCATAGTTTTATCTATCCACTAGAAATTTGCGTCTTTGCTCTCTACCTAGGAGGCCAACAAATGTTAAGTTCATTCGCAACACTTTATAATAAGGGGTGTATTATGATTTACATATTTTTGCATACCCTGGACACTAAAAGTGCATGTACCTACTCTAATTCTTTAAAACACATTTTTAAACAAGAAATATTTAAAGAACCCGAACATTTCTCAAAACTGTTTCACCATCTTCAATACATTGTAACAGTATTCTTAGCTTTATTATTAAATATATAAAACATTTCGGGGTTTTCATTTCTTGAGAAAAGTTATTGACCATTTTGGGAGCTAACAACTATAAGCATTAGAGAAATAAAAATACAATATATTATTGGCAATTTTCTCAACTATCATATTAATGTTGCAATATTTTAAATAACCTTTTAAGTAGACTAATCTTATATTTCCACACAACGTTTTGATTGCTATTTTCAGTCAATATCAATTGAATAGAATATGCAGATAATTAATTGTTCATTTTACAAGTAAATACATTTATTTATTTGTTTATATAGTACATTTACCTGATGATGATTGCAATTAGCAGTCGTGACGTTGTTTGTGGAAATAAAAATATATTATATTTCATACGATATTAAAATGATTATAACATGCTATAATCATCACCATACACATTAAGACGCATTGGTCTTAGAAGGTTTTAGTTTCTGTTCTGCGTAACGTGACGGAGTAAATCCCACAAATGAACCATCATACTTGACAGCATTTAAAGATGATAGTGAAAGTTACCCACAACTAGTGGATGGGAGCAAGTATTACTTGCCGTACTATTCTAGTCACTAAAATAATTTTGCTAAATAAAAATAACATTCATATTAACATACAGAAAGTAAGTTACATACAATTTTTCATGAGACATAATCGCACAGGTTTTGCTAGTATTTATAATACGCTATTTTTTAAACTCATAAATGTGTAGACAGGACGGAATATGGGTACGTGGAAGCTTACGGCTGAACAGAGTGGGGAACGGCGTTTCATTTCTTAGCTGAGATACGGCACACTCCTCCGGACGGACAGACGATGCGGAGCGCGCCCTCGCTCAGCAGATACCGGACTCTCCAAGGACGCACGCACCACACCAAAGGAAGGTGGGGGCAATGTTTTCGAAACACACACTCTGGAATTCCATGGCCCATCGTACTCGGAAAGAATGGTTCATATTCAGTTATTAAGATCCAGAATTCTCTTCCTAATTCGACGCTCGTGAAGTTGGCGGAAACACTATTACGAAAAACAAAAAAAACATGAACAATTAAATTGTGGTAAATTAGATGTAAATAAGTCGTGGAAAGGAAAAAAAATGGTTGCTGTTCTTTTAAGCCATGGTTCCGCTCACTTTTCAGTGAATTTATTTTTAAATAATTATTTTAAATATTTTTTAAATAATTATCCTAGAACTTATTGTCTTTTTCTGAGAAATACGAAAAATAAATCTATGTTATGTCAAGTTGTTTTTTTAGCTTTTTTTATTGTTTTTGCAGAGGTTCCAAGCAAGCAAAAATTACGTGTGTAATGAGTAGTCACATTGATGAAATTTTAATTACTCTTGTTAGCATTATCACTCTCTTTAACATCACTATGACTAACGTCCGCAGGTTCGGGTATTATTCATTACTTTTCTTTGATCTATTACTGTCCATAGCATTACGTCCTGTAATTGTCTCATTCCAATGTTGGTTTTAGTGGTAAACCTGTTTTGAGCTTTATAGTTCGTGTGATTTAATGATCCCGTGGACATCTTTCACGCGTGAATGTTCCAATCATGAATGGGGCGGCCAAGCACGCATACAGTCACTTCCATTCGGTGAAGAAGCATGGTCCTTAGTAAATGCTGTTGGCACGGGAATTGATCTTCAGTTGCCGATCCGTTATGCATGCCACGTAGTCATTTCACAAATTACCTAGGGGAGTATGAGGTACAGCGGATCTTTTTTTTTCTTTTTCGAATGTGTTTTTAGTCTACTATTTCCACTTTAATATGGCCCATTTTTTGAATAAAATCCTGATTATCTAATTTTAAAAAATAATGACAAAAATGGTTATTGGGAAGCTATGAAATAAAACCGGTTTTTATAAAAATGGGTCTTGATCTTCTGTAATCCATCCTCGGGTTGCAGTGAATCAGGGATATAGGGTACAGTGAATCATGATTATTTATATTCTAATAAAACATTTTTACTTCAAAATAACTCTTTATTATTTAACTAAATTATTATCAGACGCGATCCACTATGACCCAATACAAAGTGATTCACTGTTCCCCATTGATATTAATTCTATATTTGACGTGATATTAAAATAGAGCAATAAAATGTATGTACTACATACGCTGAAGAAAACCAAAATGTATTAAATACTTCAAAATTGCAACTCTTGTAGAAGCTAGACGTTTTCACAAAACACGTAAAAAATACTTTCGTACTAACTCTGTGTCCGCGGCGCAGCGACGCGATTTTCCACTTCTAAACTTTTTTTGGGTGGGGGTGGGGTGGGGGGGCTTTAGGACTTCTACACTGAGATGACAAATTAGTTCGGTAGTTGGAGGAGTGTAAGAGGAACAATGTCGCGAGCCCGTGCTCAATGTCATGTATATGCAACACATGCAACGCTATAGTGCACGATCCACTGTAACCCACTCTCCCGTATATGATAACGAATTAATGTAATGAAGAATAGTCTCTTTGGAAAGTATTTTAAAATGTTGAATGCTATTTACTTCTGAAACACAATTTATTCCATCCATATGCATGTGAAACTGGAAATAGGGAGACAAGACAAGCGAATATATTTAAAATGTTTCGCGGTATTCGGCGACGTTCTGGGAACTTTAGAACGGCATAAAATACTTCAAATAATATTTATTTGAAGCTATATAAAATACCTTAAACATCGTCCACAGTATTGATGCAGGTGTGAAAGGTCATCCGCGTCGATGCTTAGAACTTCTTTCGGTGTATTAAGCCGTTTCTTTACATAAAAAGTGACTTTTCGTTGTCACTTGGTTTCATGTTGCAGAACTTTCTTAAAAGCTCCTGATGGTCTTGACGGCAAATGCCAACGGAACGTGAAATTTTGATACGACGACACGATTTATTGCCTCGAAAGAAGTTTTAAATTACAAACAAACTCATACAAACAATATTCTTGTGGAACATTTTAATTATTCTTATCGACTCAACGAAGATAAATATTGTTTTTAAAGAATAGATTACGTAATTTATTAGCGATTCGTATTGGCTTAGAATGGAATACAGAAACGATAAATCACAAAATTCCACCCAAAACATATTTCTTTAAAACAGAATTTATGTGCACCGAAACTGAAAATTGTTTACATAATTCAAACATATCCATATAAACTTTCGAGAACATGAGCTAGCCAATGAAGGAAATATCGCAAATAATTATGAATTGATGTAATTTTAACTTTACGTTCGTTATGAAGTGTTACCAGTCACGAGGTACGAAAGTGAACGTTTTATAATTTGAGAACACTAAGTCAAATGTTTGAAATAAGCAGATGGTTCTTAAATTTGTTTCTGTGATTTTAGTTTATATTATTAAATGAATATTGATTGGAATAACAGAAAAAAGTTCAATGCATTTACACCCATGTTCTCCTAACTCTTGTTTTCTATTTTATTCTTTGTACTGTATCACTTAGTGATTATCTTTAATTATCACTTAATTCGAATATTTTTGAACATTTTTCTTCCTACTTCTCTGTTGAAAATATTTTTTGTATGTTTAGAAGTTATTATATTTATTATTTATTTAATAATAATAGTTCCTTATAGCCATATCTTTTAACAATTAATAGAAGATCTCTTCTGTTCTTTTGCGAGACCGCATGAATACTTTTATCAGTTTTCACTATTTGCTGAGAGGGGTAGCACATGTGCCAACGCACTTTAGATAAATGTAACTAATATTTTTCGAAAATTGTACTCATCGTTTGAGTCATTTTGTGTTGATTTGAAAAATATTTAGTACCACTTTGTACCTGACACAGTTCTGGTGTATGAAGCACTTAGTTCCTCGTATGACTACTAGATTTATACTACAAATAATTGAAATAGTACGTTAAAATCTGTTTTAGAAATGTTATTGATGATATGAATTATACTGGAGATGTGTCTGTTCGAGGGACGTTATTAAACAACGACAACATGACTAGAAAGAAAAAGAAGAATAAAAATTTCCTGATGTGATGTATGAGTAGCGTTGATAATTAAAAGTTACGCGGTATAAAGGACATTTTACTGTGTAGAACGAAATTCCCTTGGTTTGTGTAAACTGAGTGAAGAAATGGTGCGTGCTATGCTTTTCCTCTCTCTTGTGACACGTCCGGCTTCATGAGGAGTATTCCCGAGGGTCCTAAGTGAGTTTGCATCGGTCGTTCCTTGACGCAATGGCAGCTCTGAAACGCTCCTGTAACTCAGTCGACTCCAAGAAAGTGCTTCACAATGTCGCGTACGTCTGTGGCAAAAGATTTCGGATGACGCGACTTCCCGATGCGGTTCTCAAAGGTCAAAGGGACAGCGATGGAGATGTAGAGGAATAAAACTTCCCTTTTATCAGTGGCATCATGACCGAGAAAGGTTCGAATAGAAAAAATATATATAATACATTTAAAAATTATACTTCGAAAAATTACATAAATTTTACTTCTCTATTGTACTTGTGCTGCACTCAACTTCCTAATTATATTTCTTAACAAAACGATCCTAGTAGTAAAAATCATGATAAAAGTATAATTCACAGTAAATCTGGGAATCATTTGTAGGAAAGAATAATAAACACATGGTTATGAATTTTTCATGTCTTGATTGTTGGTTCAATTTGTTTCAAACATCCTGTACTCAAGACCTTAAAAATTTACCANATTACCTTCTACACTGCGAAATCAAGTTCAGTAAGCTTGAATTCATGTTTTTCACTCTGACGTCTTTGCAGTTCCGTCATTGGCTAAATTCAAAGTAGACACCTCCGAGATTTGTTCATTATAGTACTATTATTAATATTTCTTCGTATTATTATTTACAAACCAAAAGCGGGGCGCGGATTGTAAATGAAGTCGGAATGAGCTAAAATAGGATTCTATTCCAATACGTATTCAAACCCAATTCTCAAATTTGGTTTACTGCATCAATTTGTTCGTGTATTTTCGAGGAAACACAATAGTTCACAGACATACGACAGTGGACATCCAAGTAAAAAAGTGAAAGTATGCTCTCCTGGAACCGATTCGTAAAGATATGAGGAACTTTTTGTTCGTACTATTGTAACACTTTTCTAGTATAATGATTGGAACGTAAGAAAGAATATGTTTGGACTCGAATAATATTGTTTGAAAAAGACATAACAATATATGGAATGAATTATCATTACAAAGCAACAGAAGTTGTAGTTTATTTGGTTCTGAAATATCACTCTATCTACTGACACGTAGTAGCTCTAAACATCTTACTGCTTTGATATCGAATCTGTTTGCTTCGAGGACTTATCTCACAGGAATGTTTTGGTGAGAATTCATATCTTTCTACATGGGTTTTTTAAATTAAATTTTAAATTTATTTGTTTCTATCTACCTATTATTATTATTATTATTATTTTGCCCCCGTTCCATTCTACCTATAAACTCATCTCAAATTTTAAGATTAAAAATTAAATTCCTTTTTCATTCTTCTGTGATATAAACTATATCACGTAACTGTGTTATAGCTTCATTGTTATTTGATGCAATAATTGCTCTGTTATTTCTAATAATCTAATTCCAAATACTTTCTAATAACCTTTAATTGTTTTTCAATGGAAACGTTTTACGAAATTACATTTACCTCAGATTGTAATTTGACTTCTCTGTATTTATTGATATTGCATAAGATGGGCACTTCAATGTTTAAAATTCAGTACAATGTAAAATATTTTTTTTCCGAGACATATTTGGAAATAAGAGTAAAAAGTAAGTTGAATGTGTTATGAGAAATATAGTACATGTATATTTTCGTTTATTGCCAAAAGAATAGGAAAAACTGAGTGTGATCGCGTTATAAAGACAATAATCAAATTATTTTCGGGAAGCAAGCAAAGAAACATCCAATCAGTTCCAAACAAAGTGCGTAATGGAGAAAAAAACCAACAAGGGCCAAGATTTCAT
This sequence comes from Laupala kohalensis, assembly GCA_002313205.1. Lineage (NCBI taxonomy): Eukaryota > Metazoa > Arthropoda > Insecta > Orthoptera > Trigonidiidae > Laupala > Laupala kohalensis. The sequence goes on from NNCF01128714.1 coordinate 59,667, forward strand.
TTTATCGTATTTTTACAAGCTTTTATTTAGCTTCTCTTGTTAGTTCGTATGTTTGGGCCAAATCTTGCTACTGAATTTTAAACCAGTTCCCCTCAACCGATTGAACTGAAATTTGGCACACACATATAAACCCTCTGACAATTTAAAACATTTTTATTTAAGCAATGTACTAAAACGAATAAAATAGGTTAATGTTTCCATTAAAATAATGTAATGTCAAATGCTAATACCTCCATACATATTTCACATTAATAGACCCTAATAAAAATATACGTACTTACTATCTTTATCGCTGAAAATGATTAAATATTTTATGTTGAATTATTTGTTATCAAAAAGCTTGTTGCGCGAATCGTAAATAAAATACATACTTCGGCAATCACTTATTTACGAACCAGTCACTGTCAAATGAAATTAATTGGTATCCACTTTTATGAACATTTCGCGCGATAAACTTTTTGAAAACAAATAATTCAACATAAAATATTTAATCATTTTCAGCGATAAAGATAGTAAGTACGTATATTTTTATTAGGGTCTACTAATGTGAAATATGTATGGAGGTATTAGCATTTGACATTACATTATTTTAATGGAAACATTAACCTATTTTATTCGTTTTAGTACATTGCTTAAATAAAAATGNGTTTTAGAAAGGTTTGTTATTTGTTATTTTAACTATAGTGTAAAAATTGTTTCTAAATAATCGACTATAGAATTTGTATGAAAATACGTCTGAGAATTTTAAGTGTGGTGTTAGAAATGGATTTTCAACACGAATATCTTATATGAATTGGGGTAAAAGTTAACGTTAAATACGTTTATTCGATTAACGAGTTTCGGGTTAACTTTTCACCCATTTTAATTATATTCTTGTTAAATGCGTGTATGACAATCTCCGATGCTACATGTTGTTGCTCCCTAAGACAAAAGAATTTTTTGGAGAGATCTGTGTTTGGGGAGCCGGCCAGAACGCTCTTCCGTAGCGCCACTGACAAATCCAGCTGCGATTATAACTAATGTTGATTTGGCACACTTCTCTTGTCGTTCTGGAAGTATTCCAATACACACACTCTTTCGACAAATATTAATTTGGAGTAACAATCTCGTACTCGTCGTCCACGTGCTGTATCACCACTTGTTCCAATCCATTAATATGGAGTTGTTTATATTGAAATTGAAGAACTTCCGAATTGGAAAAAAACTTCAAACAGAAATTGATACGATCATCGCCATAGCAAAGAATTGAGGTATTTCCGACGAATGTGCTAGAAAATTTCGAAAATGAAGTTCCAGAAAAAAATAGTAAATTATACATTCTTCGACAATAAGAAATGACAGATAATTGGTGTAAAAATATAATTGGTGTATTCACACATTTCGTGAGTAATTTTTCTATTGTACTGTACATGCAATCGACGATGGTGAAACGTAGAAATTAAATAATAAAGTGCGCGCGTAAACGTTTAAGGTTTCAGTATCTATAAGAGATTTTGTGAGAATCTCATACAACTATTTTATCCCGTTTTCCTATACGAGGAGAGGGAATTGTAGTAAGTGTCATGAGAGACGCCTCGGGTTCAAACCCTGGCCTGTCATCTGGTTTTCGCCTTACATCGAATTGAACGTGGAAATGCAGCCACGGGAACTTCAATGCGTATTTGCATCAGATAGGAGAATTAGGTATGGATTAATGTATGTGTAATGAGAAGGAAAAGAAAACAATGGAACTCATTTTATTTTATTGTATTACACTCGAAGCAGAAAAAATGTGACTTCTGAAGATCAGAGGGTATGGTGTTTTTACATTCAAGGAAATGAGAGCTAATTAAAATAAGATATGTTTGAAAATTAATTTTTTATTTTAAGAATGGCAGAAATGCGAAATGATATGAATAGATGAAAATTGAGGGGATCAAGGAGAAAGAAGTTAATATGAAAAGAAGTCGATGATAGGAGATACGAAACTAAACACGAAAATTGTAATTTTATCATTGAGTGAATTCAAGTTTTAACATGAATCAAGCCTATATAAAGAGCAAATGCAAAATGCTTAAAAAGTACTCTCATAAAGATAATTATAGTGTTTTATAAGGAAAGTTTAGAATCCCTTCTATTGTTTTCAACCATATTATTATTATTTTATTTTTGTCAAATAAAAATCATTTTTGAGTTCAAAAACGGAAAATGCTACTTTTTTTCAAAATGAATTTTCCAAAATACGATATCACGGATTTTCGGGATTGTTATGTGACAAATACCCAAACGCATTGAATTTTCATTGGTAAAAATTTGATCAATTTTTTTCATAATTGACCGAGATATAGTCAATTACATCGAGGTATTATATTTCACGATTTATGTAGTTTTTCAGAATTCATGATTATTTGTCTTATGAACTCTATTCATAAGTAGAACTCAATTGACTTGTAATTGTGTTTTAAAATTTTTAGTAAAACTATATTTGAGTAGTAAGAAAAAATAGAATATTATGAATTATGTAATAAGAAATTAAATAGATTATTATTTTATGTTAATTGGTTTTCTCTTGCAATTTCATGGACAGCTTGAAACTGACATTTCTAGTCCTCCCGCACACGTATTAATTATGTACCATACATTATTTGCAAGTGCCCACCGACAAATGTTTATGCCGTAACTGAAAATCCTCAATTTCGGGTAATCCACACATTCAATTTGAAGAAAAACATTCAATAATGATCGAATGTCAATATCAGTGGACTCAGTAATCTCAGTAGTCAATGTCAACTCAGCAATCAAAATAATGTCAACTCAGTAATCAGTGGACACGATATTGTTGGTTAAACTAAGTACTGGATTTTAGAACAATTTTTCACTTGAAATATTCAATTCGCCGTTGTTTTGTGTGAGGAACAATGGCCGGGATTAACAAAGCATGTTCACTGGAAATTTAAAAACTATTTGTTTGCAAGAAGAAAATTACAAGACAGTTGACAGTTTTTCCGCAAGAAAAATGATTTTATTTTAATATAGATCTAAAACTGAGGTTAGTTCAGTGTGTACAAATCATGAAAAAGTGTTTTTAACTTTTTATGAGCATAGTTAAAGTTTTTGTGATTCTTAAAAAAACATGCTTCGTTGATTAAGAAATCATTGTGGACTATCACATGTGACTTCGAAGTTAAACATAATGAAGAATTAAAGAAAATTCATCATGTTTTCCATGAATGATTTCCTGTTACAAGAGTTTCTTTTTCAAAATTTACGCAATTGCGACCAAAACAATGCGTTTACCTGGTGCTGCAGGAACTCACTCAGAATGTGTGTGTGCAATCCATTAGAATTTCAAATTGATGTTAACGGGCACACAAGTAACACCTTTGACTGTTGGAGGTAAAAATTTACAAAATTACAAGTCAATTGACTTTTACTTATGAATAGAGTTCAAGACGAATAATCATGAATTCTGAAAATCTACATCGTAAATCGTGAAATATAATACCTCGATGTAATCGACTATATCTGTCAATTATGAAAAAATTGGAGGAAATTTTTTCCAATGAAAATAACAATGCATTTGGATATTTTTCAAATAACAATCATGAAAATCTGCAATATTGTATTTTGGAAAATTAATTTTGAAAAACTAGAATTTTCTGTTTTTGAACTCAAAAATTGTCTTTGTTTTAAAAAAAATTANCTTTCAATATATTCTTCTCATTTCCTATTTGTGTTTTCGCGTGTTATTGTATCTGAATCCACCGGCGTGCTATTATAGCGACCGTGAAAATCCCGAGGAGAGTGGGAGAGTGACCGAAGACAAGAGTTCGGTGTCCGCCAGCGTTCGCTTCCATCGCGCTCCACTGCCATGACTCACGGCTCGCGACGCACGTGGAAGCCATTGCCACATATTTGGTGCGAACTCTCCTTCACATCCTCCTGCCACTGCTACAAGCACGTTCAATGCTCCAAACGACACGCCTTTCATACACGAAGGGTACTGGAGGATACACGCACGCTCGCTCTCATCGCATGGAGATCCCTGGCGCCTCACCGCGGAAACTCGTGTTCTCTCTGCTTTCAGATGCCACGCTCGTCGACAGGATTTGGACATATTTTGATTTCCACCCTACGTCCCTCAATAAGTTGATCTATATATTTAAACAAAATATTTCAATAATTTTTAAACATACACGTGATTTAGTAGTACTATCATACTTAGTAGCTCGTAAGATATACATTAAGATACTTCATGAATTTAAACGAATATTTAAATACTATGCAGCTTGTAGACCACACGATCTAAAATTTATTTAGTTACTATAATTTCGGAATTGCCAACAATAATTTATCGACTATTATGTATCGACAATTAAAATAAACAATAATAGATCCTCGTGGGTTTGAGTAGGAAACATTTCCGATGAAACATTTTCATTTCAATTGACTCAGGAGGCAAATCTGAAAAAAAATCACCTTCTTAACTAAAAATATGGTTAAAGCATACCTTTTGCATTATGAGTTTTGTAAGGATCGTCGTTATTTTTTTGGACTAGACATTCTGTTCATTAAATTAATTCAAACTGGATATTAGTATGGGCTTAAATTCTTCAACAAATAGTTGTTATTAGTATTATTATTATTATTTGTAATTGCTAAAAAAATGTAAAATATTCTTTTTTGATTTTTAAATATATAATTCATTTAAACCATTAATTCTTTGTAAAGACGGAGAAATGAAAAAATAGCCGGTAATGCAAAAAAACGTATCTTGGGTTTCGTACCCAAGTACTCAGTCCAGATTGACATTTTTGGCAATAAATTATTTGTGTATTCGACCGTTCAACGATAGTATATAGTTCAAGCCGCAAATTAATTTAAGTGACTATTCTACATACTAGTAATGTTGCTTCTATCAAATATCATCATTTTTCTCTTTTTTCATTGTAGTATTTGTAAAGGAAAATATAGCTCGCTATTGAAGCTTATCGGCATGGAGCGATAGGAGGTAGGAGGGTAGAATGGTATTAGTATAGGTGGGTCGGTTTTCTGGATTTACCAACAACTCGACCCACGTTGAGGTGTTTGTAGGAGTAGTTTGTTATACTAGGAGTAGTAGGGGGTGGATAGAAGGGGGTTCGCTTATCAATAGTCACAGTTTTATGAACTAGAACGTTGAAGTGAAAGCAACAAATATTTCCTGGTCTCACCGGGAATCAGATCCGGAGCGCCTTGGTTGCGAGAATGCATGCTAGCCCCTGAGCTACCGAGGGGCAATTTTTATCGCCTCAAATATGCATCATTTCCCCCAAACTTTCCATGTATATCTGCTCCCTCCTCCCATCCAAAAGAATCCTTGATTCACCTCTGATCGTGAAGGAACCTTCATCATCGTTTACCTTTTCATAATGAGTATTTTAAATATATCCACTTTAAAGTTCTGTTCCAATTTAGAGAGAGTTTAGAGGAAAGCTGTCGTTTTTATTTCGGAGGGGAAGGCGTTAATGAAGTGTGAACCCGCGTCCTTCCATTTTCTGCACTCTCGTTCCTTTTCTATCCAGTTCATTTGACCTACGTGAAATCCTTCTGGTAACGCTGTCACGTGTCTCTAAGGTGAAGGGACGGGTTTTGCTGGCGACCAGTGACCGACGCGTGCACTTTTGCAAATGTATTCGTGTGGGTCCCTCGCTCACGTGGAGAGACACGTGGCTTTACACTTTAGTATTCAGTTAGTGCACTCACTGAAAATTCATTGTCCCTCTCAGACGACACAGTTTTCTAGTTACATGAGCAGTTAGCTGAGGTGTTTCGGCTGTTGCATTTAGTCTGGAGTATTCTGTAACCTTTTACGTTTTTTTATGTTTTTCTATTTTTGTGGCGTGGTTTATTGGCCAGCATTTTGCCAAGTTGGTTCCATAAACCACTGACAGAGGACGCGGGGACAACAGCGACGGAAACTACGTTGGATAGTCTCCCCATCGAAATACTGAACAAATACATACTGCGATTTGCACGATTATTCATTTTTGTTGAGAGGTTTGATAATTTTCCTACTTATCTTGGTCATACGTCCTTTGAAAATGGGTATATTCCTTGAGATTGTTTTGGTCAATATTTCCGCTACATTTCTCTCAGTGTTAAGTATTTTGTTACAAGAAAATTTCTCTCATCTGGAATCAAAACCAAACACATAACTTCTATGACATTTTCCAGGAAGCACTAAAAACTTTATTAGTCCTCTGTCTGTAAACAAATAAAGATTTTTTTCAAGCTTTACATGATATAGTTACGATTGGATGGATCAGCAGGTCCTCGTCATCAGATATAATATTAATAAATTCATTCACGATACAGTGCTCTCGCTTTATGTACCCGTATGTTACAATCACTGAGAAATCTTCCTATGGGCATTCTAGTACACTTTAAATTCGAAATACATATATTTTTCGGGCAAACTTTTTTCATTATAATTTGGGAGTTCGAAAATATTTCAGTTGACCAAAAGAGATTCTAGTTTTAATGAAACTCTTAGAAGAAGATGAAATTTCATCAGCAAAACAGTCTTTGTTAGCTAGAACGATAATAATATTCACATTCCAATAATTATGATGATCCGCTCATGTACTCTAAAACAGCAATAAATTGTTTAGTTTTAATGATTATAAATCTTATTTATGTAATGAATACCATATTAAGCACACACGCCTATATATATATATATA
>NNCF01128714.1:66398-102329 GCA_002313205.1 Laupala kohalensis
ATATATATATATATATATATATATATATATATATATATATATATATATATATATAACATTTAAATCGTCGATGAATCGGGGTGATCTGTTTTGATATCAGAGGCAGAACATCATTATTGATTAAAGGGCGAACACCACGTAAAATCCTCGCATTGTCCTAGCAAAAGCGTGATAGAATCCTCGTTTTACCGTTCTGAATCCGGTAGAAAGCGGAGATGATACCCCTGAACAACGTAATAGGTAAATTATTTCACTAACTACATTGCTTATCATTTCTTGACTTAATTGGGACTGGTCTTAGTTAGCTCGAAAATGCAAACAACATCACTATTATTAGCCCTGATTTTTAAGAGTGCACGCGTCATTTACATTATATTGAGGGTGAGAACAGAAAATAGTCCCATTCCTGTAAAGTGAATCATTCGGTCTCAACCTCTTGAACTATGTTAACTGAAATTACTGGCACGCATCTACATGTCTCTCAAAGGAGGAAAAGAATTTTCAGTACATCATTCAATGTCTGAAACAAAGTCCCTATTCACAACACGTGTTTTAGATCCATGACAAATAAATTACTCCATGTAATTGAAATTTGTAAACAGCACATAATAGGGACAACTAGGAAGACCTATAGGTTCTTGAGCACGTGTAATTGCTATTTTTAAATAACATTACATCATGAAATGAAATTTCTGACCATCACAAAAGAAATAGTATTAGGAAAATAATAAAAAATAACAAAGCTTCATGAATACGAATAAAAAAAGAAAAAAATAGACAATGAGATATATACATTGTGAAAGTTCTAATTACAAGTTACCTCTAATGAATTTCAAACTCCCTTCGAATTTCATTATTGTGTCAGACATGAAGAAAAACCATGTCATTTTACTGGTGTTTAATTTCATAATTAACTACGTTCTAATACAGAAATATCCAGTATTGCAATGTATTATTTTTTCTTTCTTCATTTTATAGTTCAAGGAAGGAATAAAATAAATGCAAAGGATGTAACCGTTTTTCGGGAAGTATATTTGACAGCCATTGCGGATATCTTATAAAGAACTACAAATAACCAAAACTAGAGCGAATTAAAAAAATAAAATTATGCAAATTAATATAAAAATATAAGAACGCTAATACATAGCTGGATTTATTCATTTTTATATGTTGTATTTATTTTACAGATAAGGAAAAAATCTTCTATTCTCTATGGAAACAATTAACTTTTTGATAAGAGTTTATGTTTTAGATATATCTTACTTTGATTTAAAACTTATTGAGGTATTTTGTTTTGTAATTCATTATTTGTATGAATCATATTTTGAAAACAATATGTTGGTTGTATCTAACTCAGAGGTGGATCTAGACCGTATTCAAGGGGGAAATATTATTTTTAAATATTATTATAATTATTGTAAATATTATTATAAATATTATTGTAAGTATTATTATCAATATTATAGCGATATTGTATTTTAATTCATCAAATAGATAATTAACCATTCATTTAATAGTGACCGAATATATTACTTGTTTAAAATGACAAATACATGTTAAAGGGTACAGATACATTTTATCAATTTCAATATTATCTGTTGAAAGTTCAGGTCCCATGGGGGGGGAGGGGTGGGGAGATATAGCACTGATCTANCTTTTTCGAGGGGTTTTAGGGCTCGTCAACGTCAAGGTCATTAGAGCCATTGCCACTGATCTAACGAACAAATTACAAATATGAAACATGTTTGAAAAACTAACTCCAAATGAAACAGTTTCTGCATTATCGGAAATGGATTAATTATGTAAGTACAAAATATTCATACAGTAGTGACAATGAGTTTCTCATCTCATTCTGAGTCAAATAAAACACAAAATAAAGCAATTGTTCCTTAATGTGGGGTGGAATGTTCGGATATAGAAATGAATCGTCTGGTATCAAAACAAGATAAATAACAATTTGTGTGTTGTTTTTTGTTTTTTGTTGAGAATACAGCAGATTTTACAAGTCCTAACTGGCTTCTATATAAAAGAGAAACAACAACAGGAAATTTGATGTTATTTTTGAATGCTGAAATGGATGTATGGTTTTAAAACTAAACAAGATAACGACGCAAGTCATGAAAGCAAGCGGATACATCCAACATATTGTTTTCAGAATGAGATACATCCAAATACTGGGTTACAAAACAGGATACATCGAGTTTTATGTCAAATCAGAAAGTTGTCAGAAGCAAAAATACGCATGGATATATATCATCTGTGTGTATTTACAAGCTTCGTTGTATTGATATACATACATATACGCGTTTTTTAAATACGTTACTTAATTTTACATCGTTCTTGAGATTATATATGCAATGTATATTACTAATTGGAGGCAATGAAAATAAAAATAAAATACCTCCCATTTGGCAATAGGTTAAGTGTGTCAGGAGAAAAAGGGATGTTGACAAAAAGTTATATTTATTCGACGAGTTTCCACTTCCGAATTTGTTTGAATTTTGGTTGAGAAAAGACAAATCTTAACAAATAAAGATGGAAAAAACCCCTACAAATGATCATACGTACGTCTATAAGTTTTTTCGATCACCGTCTTCCGATGGCAGCACTAAACGTCGAAATCATTCCTCTCAAAAATCGAGCGCCCATAAAAAAATCGCTGGAGTGCTTCGTAAATTTCAACCACTAAGACCTAAACGCGATCGTCAACGTAGGAAAGACATAAATTTGGAAAAGACATAAGAGCAGTTTTCATAGCTCACGATGGCGTTTCTTTTTCCGTACGTGTCTGTATCGTCCTTCCTTTCGTTTATGCTCTTCTGAATCGTAGCATTCTTAAAGCCTGGTATTTCATCGTGAGAGACCACTTCCAACCGCTATTAACTCTTTCTCGCTCCGCATATTCGATATAGACGTGTCTCAAGGAAAAGTTCAGTTTAAGTTTTATTGTAAAAGGGGTTACCCCAAGAAGTCTTTTGTATTTTTCAGAAAAAAATTTCAGAATTCAAAAATTTGTTTAAATATCCAGCCCAGAAATTAGATGGAAAATTATGCTTGAAAACTGGTTTCGTTAACAATATTTTTTTTATTAGGTCATCGTAAAATTTCAAAGAAAAAATATAGATTATTGTTTTTTAAGATATAGATTAGGTTATTTTTAATTTCTAAGAAAAAATATAGTTTATTGATATTATTATTTGAGACGCTTCCACCTCTAGCCTGTTCTACTAGTGCAATATATTTTTTTCTTAAATGATATTTCTACTTGTCATGGGTGTAGGGAATATCTTCATAGAATCGTTTTTGCTCTCTCGAAAGCATTTGATATCACGAAGATTAGATACGAAATTGCATTCATACGACCTTCATTATTCTCGTTTTCTGTGAAAATCTTTTCGTTATAAAAATTTTCCAAGTAAAATATTTTAAGTTAAATTAATAGGATTTTTTTTCGATGACTGTATTCTAACTGAAATACCAGCGTTAAATAAATCATACAATTTCTGACCAATAGATGTTTCTTCCTAAATTCAATACAAGAAACCAGGTTTGAATGGACAAAGGTATAAAAATACAATTTTAGAAATTCGCACGGAAGGAAAGAAAAAAAATCCTATTGACAATATGATATATAATTTTGACAAAATGGCAGCAAAACACAAAAGATGAATATTTATTTATACTCGTTAGTCATGTTTTGCCTCTTTAGACCTATAGAGTCCAGTCCTGAACCAGAAAATGATGTCTCAATTATCGAGTAGCTTAATTTGGTTGTGCGCAATTAGCTAAGACGCCCTTGGATAAAAATTTCGTTTCCCTCTCCCATTCCTCAAAGTTAATACTACTTCGTCAGCTTTGCCTCTTATAGTAGTCGTAATAGTCATTTTTGACAGTTTTACACTTATCGCATATATTTTGCCCTAGTTATTCCTTTGTATGCTTTAAATGTTACAACAAATTATTTCAATTTTTCTTTTGATTTTTACGTTCGATGATTGACCAACACAAAATGAGCTGAGTTAACATTTTTTAAAAATCTTATTAGAACCCTATAGAAGACTTTTTGTCTCAGGTACAAGGTCACGATTGTCAAACGTGAGTCAAAATGTGAGATTTCAGACCAACTCTCGCTCATCAAATGCCAATGTTTTGATTTCTTCAACACCCTTTGGATGTCACATACGTTTGCCGAATGCTGCCGTAATGCTACCATGTCGCATAACTTCATTCCTTTTACGTTTTATTTTATATTTAAGTTGAAACTACCACATATAAATTTACATTAAAGTCACGACACCCATTAAAGTCACGAAAAATACGCATTGCACCCTTGGTTACAGTCTATTCCGCCTTGTTGTAAATTGGGCCCTGGGTATGTCTGTACTCCAGACCTATGTATGTTCGGTACTGTACAGTCCCAGCAACCCAACATCTGTCCTTCCCAATTCCTTCGCCCAATTCGTGTGGTTAGGTCGAAGAGCAGGCCTGATACCCTGAACCACGCCACATCTTGAAAGAAGACATGAAACAATAAATAACAAAAATAAATTCAGCCGAAGATCATGTATCACACTTCATACCCAGAGGACCACCCTGGGGTAATTTACTTTACTCCCTGAGGACTAGTCAAGATTTTTTGCCTAGGAATTGTTTTCGTAAGTTATCACGGAGGCGCTGCGCCGTGGCGAAGACTACATTACATGTCCGTGCGTCTCGAAGACCGTTCTCGCACCGTCAGCTGTGCGTCGCCGTCTGACGCAATCCTTTCTTGCTCTCTCTTCTCTTCTGACAGCGGCCGGTGCAGACGCGACTGAGCAGTAAGCAAGTGCTCGCCGCTAAACTTAGGTGGTTCCCCTTAGGCGTCGTGTGTCTTTCACCTCCATTACTCCAGACGCTTCAACAATATCTCCGGTGCAAATAATCTCTAAAATAGAGCTTAACCACACAGCGAGGTAAGAGGTTAATGATTATATTGAATGAGAGAGCGAACCGGGAATCGAACGGGACAATGAAGAGGTTAGCACTTCAGTGCTTTAAACTGAAGGTCCTGAGTTCGATCCCTGGTCTCGTCTTCATTCAGTATAACATGATTAACATTACTGGAGATTTTCTCGAGCCGCTTTCTTAAGAACGTGCTTTCGTGATTGATACGGCCCGCGCATCAATGGGGTCAAAATACTCGTGATGTATGGACGATATTTTGAAGGGGGGACAAAACGAGGACAAAAGCGGCTTACGCTTTTCTGTTATATAGAATTCTCGTTGTAGAAGCGCACCATCCTATCACTTCCCGTTCTATGACAAGTCATATAAAACTTAAATTCTTTGGGCTATCTGTTCTTAAATATATAAAATAAATAATTACTCAATTGTAGTAATTATAATAATTGTATTGTTATTGTTCAAAGGAAGTTAAATATAAAAGTGCCTTGTCATATTTTATTTAAAAAACATTATTGGAAAATTAAAATAAATATATTAAGAAACCAAAATTGTCATGCAATACGGAGATAGCTACGTTGATTGTACAGTAACAGTAGAGGGAGCTCAGAATTGATTATTGTAATTCTTAAAGTTATCATTGGATGGAAGTAGAGGAGCAGAGATCGCCTTGGTGCATCTAAGCTACCTTGAATTCGCTTTTCCAATAGCTAGATTCAAGAGAATTGTCACAAATAAAAATTATTAACGTACTTTTTTTAATCTCGTTTTTTGACATTATTTAGTAAAATTAAAGCCGTTATTTTAAGAATTAAATTTTGAAATTATTGTTCTTTGGTACATCTTTTCTTAACATATTCTAAATGCGTTGACTGAAGTCAACTTTTCACGAAACTTGGAAATAATTGCTTAAGAAATTCTAATTATATAATTAATTGGTACTATTGATTGTTACTACCGAAGAAGGTTAATGTTTTATGAATTTAAAACATTATAACGTTAGATTTGAGTTTGACGAGAATCATATTATCTTCTTTCGTGATACGGCAGACATTTCCTGTAGAATTTTTTTTTCGCAGTTTTTCTTGAACCACTCTTTTAAATGCCGCGTAGGCATAAAAAATGTTTACGAATTCCATTTAGTATGTTTTAAATGTTTTATAGCCATGTAAAGTTAATACTTGTCACAAGAAATCAAAACACACAAACCTGCGCAATCCATTTAAACTCATACGAATTTAAATACTTTAAAAATATTGTAGCGAAAGAGTAAAAATAAATAAATTTCATAAAGAATGTTGCAATCTATCATGGGAAACACTTTTTGGGACTACTTTAGTCTAGTTCTTGTGACGGATATAATACCATAAGCCTACGCAAACCCATTCATGAGTTAGATACCAATTTACTTTTCAAGAAATCGTAATATCATTCTCTGAGCGTGAATCAAGTCTTCCTCGAAGACACGTTTGCAATCCAGCTCTGGCGACCCGTCAAACGCGCGGCGAGTGTTTCTCTTGTTTTGGCAGCGGGTGATGCCACCTGTGCGAGCAGCGCTCCACCCAAAGGGCGGATGTTCGCGGAAGCTCGGATGAGTGGTCGTGTGCACAGCTGCCAAGCGGATTTGGCCCCTCACTTACTTAGATTGATGGGACTTCATTTTTCAGGAGAGGATTTACTTCAAGCACCGATTAATGGCCTATTTTTCAACTTATGTCATTTATTGTGGTCTGAAATGACATTGTGAAGGCCGTCGAATAGTGGTAAATAAATATTCTTGCATTGTATCAGAAAACTAATTTGATTATCTTAATTACTCATGTTGACATAATCAGTGTTATCATCTCCGTTCGAAGTGAAAGGACAGCGATTGCTTGAAAATGGGTGTTATTTGGTGTCTTTTTTTTTAGTTTTGTGCAGAATCCAAAATTTAACTAATTTTTAGCCTTAAACTTACACTAAAAATTAATTTGCAATAAAAATTATCCAGTAGGTGAATCGTTTTGACCGCCAAGGGTAAGGTTGTGAACGAAAGATGTGTCAATGGGTCAAGACGTCAAGAAACGAAGAAGCGGGGACAGAGTGAGGGAGGTAACCAGCCACCTTCGTATATTTTCCAGACTATAGCTAATGGTATGAATGATATTGGAAATACAGAGTAATCGAATTGTTCAATATTAAACGTTTGAAATTTCCTCTGAGCAAATTACTGTCGTGTGAAAATAATATTTATACATAAAATCAAGGCTTTATTTTCCATTTCCCGTGGAGTTTTATTTGCATTTTAGCACTTAATACAAAACAATATAAATGAACGTAGATTCTCAAAAAAAAAAAAAATTCAAATTGTTTTGCTGGAAGAGTCGACATATCGGAGTCTTGACAAACATTATTCTAGTTAACCCAATTGGCGTATTCTAACGTCATGCACTGCACGTGGTGGCTAAAGCTAACGGTACTTAACCAGGCAGTGCCTAGCGAAGGGGCCGCGAATGAACTATTCTTGGGGTCGGAGAACCGGGAACATTGAGAGAGAGACGAAGGGTTTGAAGAATGTGGAAATGTGAACAGCTGACCTCTCCACGCAAGGGGTCGGAGAGCCAGGTAGCGGGGGTGGTGACAATGGGGACCGCATCCTCCCCTAACCGATGAAAGGACAGAAAGAACTGCGGGGCGCCCCATTCGGACGGAGAAGAGAGAGGTAGAGACACGTCATGCATCCGAGGAAGTGTGTCTTCCGCAAAGACTTTGAGATAGTTAAATGTTCAGACATTAATTAAGATTTGTTATATGTTTTGTAAATTGTTATTTTGTTTATTTATCAAGTGAAGAGAACGTATTATTAAAATCGGATTTTTTCCTCAAAGTAGTTTGAGGTGGTGGCAGCGAAAAATAGGACCAGGTAAAAACGTTACAGTATGAAAACGGAAATATTTCGTTTCGTTCCGAACATTCGAATTGCTTTTCAAATTACCGCGTATTAGAGTATCGCTAATATTGTTGACATAAACACTATGTTAAAGAAATTAAAGTCCATCTCTTGATTTACCATTACAGTCGCCATGTTTTCAAACGAGAAAAAAGTAATAATGTTGTGATGCATTTCTGGAATTAAAATTAGGATACTGACATTACTCTTCTACTATCATATTACAATTTAAATATTTTGAACGACCTTGTAAGTAGACTTTGTGTATGTGTTGTGAACTTGTTACCAAGATAAAATTCGTTTATTTGTTATGTACTTCAATCACCTGATTATGATAGAAAAAGGTCGTCGAAACGACATGAGAGTTAATGAAAATTCAGTCTTCGTAGAAGGTCGTTCAAATTTTTTAAAATTAGAATACTTCCAAGGTTTTTTCCCTCCTTTCTATAATTGTTTGTAATCGTGCATGGAAACATACTTTAATCTATATGTGTCTTCCTCGTTCGACATTCTGCGATCCTTGAGTCATATACTTGAATCTGAATTTATTTCTTTTCGAGAAGCAGTCTCCTACGTGAGTTCTTCGCAGTGCAAGAGCGCGTTCTTCAAGAGTTTGTGGATAAGTAAGAAGGAAAGAATTGCCAACTCACCGATTTCTCGAAACGAATTCATAGAGATATAAATAGTCTGCACGAGTCAACTGCCATATACGACATGTCATCGTAAATATCAAAGGGGTGTACAAAACTATCACGTAACGTTGAGTTTAAATATGACTTGTATGATCACTACATTTTGAGGTTGTGATATTGTGACTTACCATTCGACATCTTTCATCGCTTATTTAACAGAATAATCCCAGGTATTGAGACATTGAATAATTAATATCACTCATTTCGAAATAATTAATATCACTCTTTCGAAGATCTTGAAGTGAAATATCTGTTGTTCACAAAAATATTCTCGCTCATAATTTTCATGTATACAATGAAGATGGGGAAAAAAAATCAATTCTTTTTTTTTTCTTTTATGTTATGTTGTGCCAAGTCGTCTGCATTACGGTTGCTTTTGATGTCGGTTACGTGCATTTGTGTATGTTTTCTGTGTGGGTGAAAAGAGAGAAGAAAAAGTCCACGTGCGGTGTGCGACGAAGATGCGTCGTCGACAGAAATAGATCTTGTCACAACAAAGCTAATTTTCCTTGCTTCTTTACTATCTTCTCACGTCTACGTTGCGGTGTTTCTGTTTTTTATTACGTATTTCTTGTTTCCACTGATATTTATTCCGTATCCCCTCCCTGTTTCTATTTCGATTGTTTCCCTCTATTCAATAAAAAATATCTGAAATGTAAATGTATGTGTTCATTTCGAAATTGGATTTAACTTCAGGATGTATATTGATTCTATACATTAAGGTATATCCTCATTTTTAATATATTGACTAAGTTCATTATATTCAATCCTATTTTTTCGGTTTCATTATGGGTCATGTGAATGGAGATTTGGGTTGTAAATATTCGTACGTTTATGACCGAAACAGTGTAACTAGTCCTCGGAGATTTCGCAAATGACTTAGTCGCTTTAAAGTAAGTCTTCGGGGAAAATAGTTACAAGTGATTAAAGATTATGAAAATGTATACCTACTCAATGTAGGGAAGTTTATCTACATTCTCTTCAGTGTGGTGGGTGCCGATTTTAATACATTTTGCTTAAAAAATAATGATTAAGAATTAGTAAATAATATATTTTCTTGTCCAACACAATTACTTTCAAATCATAGAAATGAGCTAATCGATCGCATGGTAAGTGTTTTGACGGAAGAAATTCTAGAAGAAATGTGTCAAATAAATGAAGAGTTTGCTTATATAATAACAGTTTCACTAGAATTGTAATTTTCAGCTTTTAAAACGATTTATCCAATAAGAGTCTATTTGAAGAAAATACGTTCTCCGTCGTTCATCTTTAAGAACAGATAAATCGGCAATTTCAGTAGAATTCCATTATTCCTTAGTTATTACCATTACATGCACAAATGCAAAGAAGATATCAAAATCATTTAAAATTACACAAGATATAGAATAGAAATAGCTGCGTTGAGTCCCTCTTGCTTTTTCGTTTCTTCAATTATCTTGTGAAATTTATCTCAATCACTGTTTACGAGTAATATGTAAGACACAAACGGTGTACGATTTATATGACTGAAAGAACATGAACAGAAAACTGCAAACAAAGGTTTCCGCTGCCGGAGTCAATATAAACTTCTTTGTCCGGGACAAACCGTGTCTCTGAGCACAGAACTTCCAACTTTTGGTCATCTTGCTTCTTTAGGGCAATGAACGAGTCCTACAGACTAAAAACGAGCNTAATTTCAGTAGAATTCCATTATTCCTTAGTTATTACCATTACATGCACAAATGCTAAGAAGATATCAAAATCATTTAAAATTACACAAGATATAGAATAGAAATAGCTGTGTTGAGTCCCTCTTGCTTTTTCGTTTCTTCAATTATCTTGTGAAATTTCTTCAATTATCTCAATCACTGTTTACGAGTAATATGTAAGACACAAACGGTGTACGATTTATATGACTGAAAGAACATGAACAGAAAACTGCAAACAAAGGTTTCCGCTGCCGGAGTCAATATAAACTTCTTTGTCCGGGACAAACCGTGTCTCTGAGCACAGAACTTCCAACTTTTGGTCATCTTGCTTCTTTAGGGCAATGAACGAGTCCTACAGACTAAAAACGAGCGAATTAGGCCTCTACGCTTAATAATCAATCAGATATTATAAGTTTAATTATTTAAGAAATATATAAGTTAATAGATAAATCTGTTTGAACCTGTTTGAATAATCAGTAATTATTATGGAAAACGGGGTCAACAACACTGAATTAGTGAAATCATGGTTTAAGTATATCAAATCGTGCTCTGGCGTAAAAATGATTTATCTAAGCGGAATGTTTATGCTGTCTTCTTATTGCAGTAGTCGGGAAGGTTCTGAGAGATTCGGGCGCGGAAATTTGATGACTATTTGTTTCGTGAATGCAAGTCGAGACTAGGGCTCATAGCCTCTCCCAGCAGTGATTTATTGACCCTACAGCAGGACACGGAGGGGGGGGGGACGAGATCGCGTCGAGGCTATCCCCAGGAAACAAAGATACGAAGACGACTTATCTCTACCTGTACATTGAGATTTAAGAGGAGGGAGAAACAGGCTCAAATCAGGTGACCTATATGGCAGGAAATGTAGAAACTAAACTTTTCAAAGGAAAAGGCGTGGAAAATAATAGTTAGACAAACTCCAGGTTGGATGTGAATAACCTCGTAAACAAAATGTTGTAAACCGGATGATGTCTCCCGGAAGATTTGGACCTCGCTGAACAGATATCGTGTACCGATTGACACGAGTGTTTCGTTCGCGCTGGCATTACGTCAGCATGCGAAGGGCAACTCTTAACCGTCACTTCACCGAAGTGAGGACGGTCGGCCGCGCAACGACGGGGGACCTGCCAGCGCTGCTTATCGGTTTCTTACAGCGACAACAGGCCGTGCAGAATGTTGCGTGTTCGATTATGTCAGAGAAACGCTTAGGTAAAGAAATATTTGGATTTTAAAAGTCCCTACCAGTCTATTACCATACACAACATGATTGCACAGAGTCGAAGGGATTTGGGGCGTCGAAATATTAAAATTAACATTACGACCATTATGATCGTCTTCGGAGAAATGTTAGATTTTAATATGTCGAAGCGGCGGCAACTGGGCAGCCTAAATCACACAACACGTCACCAAAAAATTTAAACTATTATACATTCAAGGTGACATTCGAATAATGGATGATGAAATGCGCCTGAGAGAGAAAAAAATAATAATAATACGTTTTCCATATTTCAATAATTTTTCACTGAATCAATTTTTTTTGTTTTTTTGACTAAATTGTTAAATATTCCTAAAACAATAGAAGAAAAAACGATATAATATCAATAATATGTTGTTGTTTTTTTTGTGGGGCTTTAGGGCTCGTTAACATAGAGGTCATTAGAGCCCTTAAAACTTGTACGGGGAGGGAAAAGGCAGTTACGCACTAGGGAGAGCCAACATGACTCTCCCCGCGTGTGGGACTCGCCGAATGACTCAGCCATACCCACTAAAAACCCTCCTGAATTACAACTCAAAACTCAAATCCCAACATATATCAAGACTTTACTAAAAACATTTTTTTTTAACAAGAAGAGGAAAGAGGAAAATGAAAGATACCCTAGCCCTAATAGCGTCGGGATCGAAAAAACAAGAGATGACCAAGGAAGGTCAGAAAAGAGAAAGGAAGGAGCCTCGCACAAGTAAGTGGAAGTAATGCCAGACTCAGCTCGGGGCCCCATGTTCGCCAAACACGTACTTACTAGATGTAAATCCCCTGGGGGAAATATGTTTGAGGTTAACGGAGTGTTAAAATAATGTTTTGCAGTATGGGTGCAATGGAACACCGCCACGAATCTAAATATACGAGATCACTCACAATTTATTTTTCTTTCAGTGAAAGAAACGAATCTTTTATTTTTCTGAAACGAATCTTTTCTCTCTGGAACAAGTTTTACGTGTTTCAAAGATTTGTTTTAGAACAGTCATTTTGAAATTACAATTAATTAAGATATTCTAATGATCAACAATACGATCTAAAGATGTTATAAAGTATTAATTCGTTATGTCAATTCTAAATTAGTCTTTTTTAATAGTAAATAAATTTTATTGTCAAAAGAGCCGTTAAAAACAGCGTATGAGCACGGGGAGGATAATTTAACTAATTTACTCTTCGGAAGCGAGAAAGGGACTATCCCATCAATCCCGATCAAAGACCCTAAGACAGAGGCGGATTTAACGTTTCAGCACACTTCTAGCAATAAAAATAGAACAGTGTTATAAAATTAACATACCAACAAATTTATATTTAACAAAACAAAAAGTTATTTCAGAAGTACGTATTATTATTAAACTATACATTATGCGAAAAGTATTAATAATAAATCATAACTATTAAATAATACTGATTCCGAGATTTATTATTTCAATGAATGCCGTCCCGAGGCAGGAGCCTATCGAGACAGGATAAAAATCCGCGTCTACCCGAAGGAAAACCGGAGAAAAACCCGGACCAAGATGGGTCGAGTGTTTTCTCTAATTGTATCTAACTTAAATATTCAAGTCTTCGTATTATTATAGTTAGGTGCCATAATAAAGGGATTTGTTTTATTTCCAGTAACACGTCTATTAATGTGGATTTTTTTAAATTGCGCATAAAATTCATGTAGTTTTCTTTTGTAGTTTTGAATACTGATGAATGGAATTTTCATTTCTATTTATGTTCATGTCAAACACCAATTTTTTGAACTAATGGATCACTTAATCGCTCCGTCGTTCAAATTCCATGGAACATTAAGTGATTTTCTTACCATAAAAATCTTGACAAATTGTTATGAGAAGACATGTTTCTTTATATATTCGCTTCTTGCTTCTTAAATATTATTCGAAATTACGAAATGAGTTAACAATAATATTCATTATATTTGAAATGATTTAACAATATTTATGTTATCGCGAAATATCCAGATTCTAAGAATAACCAAAACTTTCTGCCGGACCACCAGTGGTCTGCGAACAACAGTTTGGCAACAGCTGAAGTGGGTTGCATTTGTTGGATTGATTAAAAAATATTTTCGATACTCTCATGTTTCAAGAGAGTAAAAATATGATCAATCGGAATTCTCGGAGAACATATTTCTTTCTTGAAATAGCTGGTTTGGACGATTTCATACTCTTCGCTTTTCAATCTGTGATCGTAAAGCGAATCCATAACAATAATTCTGCTCACATTTATCATGTCCTCTTCGTCATTCCTCTTCTGATAAGGAAACGATGAATGAGCAGTGGTTTCCGTTGGCGCCAGAAAACCGTGAATTGGTCTAGGAATTTTAACCTAATGACGCAGAGGTGAAGAGTAGACACATAAAAAGAGAAGCATTACACATTCTCTAAGTATAGCTTGATAGTAAACTGGCATACAGCGACCAATATTTCTGGACTCCGAAGAAACAACAAAGCTTGGCTCTTTCATTTACAGTTAATAAATTTTGATAAAGCGTTGAGAATTTCTGAACCATTGTCATGGTATCTGGCGAAATGTCGCATTGTCGACATCTTGAACTCTCTTTTAAAATAACACCTGGTTCATTATCTCCTGTATGGGAATGTGTCTCACGTCTTCTGGAGTTTAGGTCTGGGGTGGAAATGGTGTACAGTTGTGGAAGGCGAACGGGGGGGGTAGTGGTTATCACCCCTGCGATCAAAGCAAGAGTCCCGGGTTCGATTCTCGTCTCGTCGCCATTTTCACCTGACTCAAAGTTATCCTAAAATAACTCATTGCGAAAATTTGCCTGATAATTGGTTACTGTAGCTTCCAATTAACATGGGCCCTCGACTAGTCCAGTCATTAGGTGAGAGTGTTGGAGCAGTAGTGATTATTTTGCTCTTGCACGGTTTTGAGGGCGCTGATAACGAATTTCAACTTTGTCCTCTCGAAAAACTTCGTGTAATATGAAGAAAACACGAAAAATTCTCTAATGAAAACTGTGTACTACACTAAGAAAATATTTATTTGTAAAAATAAACTAGAGAAGTTTACTACAAATTGCATCCGTTTCTTTTTTTCTCATGTGAAATACTGGCTCGGTGAAGGGCGTTGATTTTATTCTCCAGCATTTTCGAATTTTGTTCTAAAAATTGTGGAAGAATTCTGAAACTTTCCTCCCTTATGTATTTTAAAACACTGATTTCGACTTTTTACTTTTCGAAAAATTTTAGAAGTATAAAAGAACATGAAAACGTGATTTTTTGGTTCCATTTTCTTGCTTATTGCAGGGAACAAGCATGTTTCAAAGGAAAATACTTATTACAGCCAGAAACTGGACAAAATTTCCAGAACCAATTTCTTTGCGTTTTTTTTTCTTGTCAGGCAAGTAGTCTACCCGTTAGAACATGTTGTATTTATGATACGTTTTGGTTTCTTACTTAAACGCGATAAAAATGCACTTTTTGAAGAAAATGTTTCATTTTAAAACGTAAGTAGCAAGAAATTGTGACAAATTACCTCCTACGATTTCTCTATCAGACAAATCAGATAATTTGCCCGTACAAGCACGTCGAATTCATATCCAACATAATTTACAAATTCAACACAATCCCTTCCAGGTTTTGCAAAATTTCCATGTCAACATATTGTTTTTTAAATTTGTCTTTTATGCGTTCGAAGCATCTCTTCGGCCATTGAGGACTGTCGCTGATATGTGAATTCGAAATAGAGTCAGAATATTTCTCATTCATGAGTTATGACCCATATATCATGATCCTATGTTACATTGGTTTTCCATTTGTCTCATCCGTATGTAATCAACCAGAAAGGGTAAACATTCATTTCAGAAATAAGTTCTGTTTTTAATTGACTCGCAATATGGTGTATTTTATGACCTCATTGATACAAGAAGTAAATGTGGTGAACTATGCAATTCTGTTATCAAATACGTAAATGTAATGATCTACAAATGGGAAAATATTGTACCTACAGGATGGTTAAGTTCAGTAATATAGACGTTGAAATATTAAAATGATTTGTTAGGTTGAAAGTCCATATAGTATCCCCCCAGCGAGCAATGCGAATCTTCCCTGTATGCACCAGATATGTGGCTAAATCCCTATTTTATTTTTACTAGCTTCTATCGTGTAGACTCAAACAATTTCTGATGTCTGTCCCTGATTTGAACATCATGAGTACCTTCATATATTTGGTGACCTGATTATTCCTTATGTATTTTAAGATGCTGATTACGATTTTTGCTTGAGAATCACTCATTTGCGTGATTTGTGAGGATAGAAGGGTACTGGATGCACTAGATGTCCATTTCCCTATCCCCCTCCTATCGCGAATCAAAAAAAAAAGAATTATGCGGGAATTTTGTGAAGGTTTTATACAATTTTGTACAAGCAAACTTGAATTTTGTACAAGTCGCGGTCATTAATTATTAACAATCAAAAAGAGGGAGCTGGGGAAATATTTCGTTATTATTTGTTATAATTAATAGAGTAACAATATTTTCAATTGTTGAACAAAATTTAAAAAATAAGATAGCATAGTTCAATTTTTGGATTCGTGTTGGGGGTAAGGACTGGCGAAACATTTCCCCAGAAGCCCCTATTTTCGATTGTTTATAAGTAATGACCGCGAATTGCACAAAATTAAATTTGCTTGTACAGAATTGTACGAAATCTGTACAAAATTCCTGCATAATTTCGAATCGTGTTAGGACGGGGAGGGGGAGTGCTGAGGAAATGAACATATGCACTAGACCTGTAACAGGCAACTCGTATCGGTCCAAGATCACGTACGATACTAAAGACATTGTCAGTTGAACGTATAGAGTCATATTCAAACTGATTGCAATAATGAAATAATAAGATACATCGAAAGAGATGTGAAAGTAATGAAGTACATGAATAAACATTACATAGTGATAAAATACATCGACAGTGGCGGATCTCGACCGTAGTCAGGGGGAGCGGCTAACCGGGGAGGGACCTGGAGAGCACTTCTGTTTGAAAATCATGGTTTTACAAAAAAAATATGAATATTATCTTTTAAATAAATCAGATAACCAACAATTTACAATATTAAATAGTAACAAAATTTATTAATTGTTTAAAGTGTCAAAGAATGCCTATATCTATTGGGAGTTCAGTTCCAATGAAGGGGGGGGGCAATAGCTCCCTTAGTCGATGTAAGTACACCGATTGACTAGATTGCAAAAATATCATTTTCATGGCAATAAAACATTAGATTACGAAATATATTGTCTATTTTAGCCAACCGTTTAGTGTGTGACAGCCATACATTGTGAAGCGGGCGAAAGAGGAATGAATCTGCAGAATTTCGAGAAAGCTCTCAATCACCAAGAGATAGTGTGTGTATTATAAGTGACGTGCATGAGACATTGAGCCACGTTATACATTATACGCTTAAAATATTTGATTTGTCTTTGTCTTTAGGATTATGCATTGTCTTTCTGTGTATAATATTAAGAAAATTAAAACGACTAACTCGTGCTGTCAATTTTCGTCACTGAATGTCACATTTATATACAAATTTTCAAAGCGCAATCAAAACACAAAGTCTTTATCAAACTGCGGTTTGAATTAGGTTGGTTTCGACGATGTAAAATTTATCAGAAAGTTCCCTAAAAAAGAAAGCAGAAAGGGAGAGGGCCAACATCACAGGTTCACATTGACTCAGGCGTCCGCCCTGCGCTCTGCCTCATGCCACAGGTGGGCTCCGCGAAGGGACGCACCCTTCCGGTGGTGGTGGCAGAAGTGATGGTTGCCACATCCGGTGTCGTAAAACGAGGTTCCGACCGCGCGATCGATCCGCTTGCTCTGTCGTTTTTGCTTCCTACCATTTCCTCATTCACTCGCCCCGAGACATGCGAGATGTTCTATGACGAAGTGCGTTGTTCTTTCACATAACTTCTGAAATTATCCATCGATTCACTATCTAGTGGTCGCAGTGAGTAGGGGAGAGTGGGGTAATTGCGGGCTCAGAAGGAAAATTGGAAATTATTTAGCACAAAGGTTATTGAGTGTTTGAGTCAAAATGAATTATACATTATTCGCAGTACCAACGTTTCGGACACTTATTTGTCCTTCAGGGCTAAACACAACAATTGTCTACACACCACACGAACCAACAATTTATAACAAACAAAATAATTAGCCACCTCCTACATATTACAATTGTTTTGTTTAACCATGAAGAAGGAGAAATGTCCGAAACGTTGGGAATATGGAAAGTGTATAATTGATTATGACCCAAATACTCAATAACCTTTACCCTGTATGATAAACATGGTCGACAAATATATGGAATTGGAAATTATACCTATACTATTGCAAATAGTCAAATTCTGATGTATTACATTATTGTTTCGATTGCCTGGCAAGCATGTTAAAGCACTGTAATTTCTTCACTAAAATGGTGTAATCTCATATTATTTATAAAAAAAACGATTGGTGTAGAGAATTTGCGAATAAGGGTAATGACAGACTAGTATCAACTAGTTAATGCTAACCAGTTTCTATGACTGAATATTAATGGCTTGGCTATCTGAAATGTATTCAAAATATTAAAGAAATAATAAAACTCTTTCGGAAATATTTGGGATACCTAAAGTTATGTCCGTTGTTACCCCCTATTGAATCAAAAGAAAATACACCCTCCGCAATTTCCCTCAAAATATTTGCAACAAGATTTAAGAAATAATTAAAAACAATGATGCTACTTCCATCCACTACCGCATTTTCCCTAGCAAAAAGTTTTAATAAAAACTTATTAGGGAACCGAAATAAATAGTATAAAGTATTAGGGACATTTTAAGTAATTAATCTAATAATTGTAAGAATTTGCTCAAAAACCTGAAATGATTTATTTTCGTTTGTATAGGAATTGGTAAATTTGCCGCAATATGAGTTTTAGCCCAATATTTTGCAACAAAATCAATAACGATCTTTTTTTAAAAATACGATATAAACCTAAAACTTCACTGTACGTTAATCGATTCGTGGAGAAAACAGAATCAATTACCTACTCAGTTTATCGTGCGATAAATTGAAGTACTTCTCTGTTTTAAAACAAGGAATGACCGGTCAAAGCCGGGTTCTTGGCTAGTAGAATATGAAATATGCATATTCCAAGAAAACTAGTCTACGATGTTGTTAGGCATAAAGTGAATATCTATCTTCATCAGAATTGTCCTTCATGAACATCAGAAAATCAACAATTACACCATTCATTATGATATTCGATTTTTATGGTATCCAAAATGAGTCAACAACTCTTTCAGTATTATAATGTATTACGTACTTTTTCTTGTTGGCTTATAACTAAGAAACAGATTTGAGATAAACTGCGTATATGATATTAACTACTCTCGTGCCGCATATCCACGTGCTATACAGAGGATCTATGCGTGATTTTGATACCAACCGAAGAAAAGTACTTTGTTTCGATACCGAATGACGAGAGGCGTATGTCTGCGGTTGCTGCGCGTAGGTGATAAGTGGGTTAATTGTAGCTCACTAATAGTCGCTCGTATGGAAATATGAGTGCAGGTGCGAAGATACGATGGCCATGACAGTCCGCATTTTACAAACATTTGTAACACAATTAGAACCGAAATCCTATTTCACGGAAAGTCACCCCATATAATATAAAGTACATGAACGTGTTCGGTAGAAACGGAGATAAGGCATAAAAACATCGTCCTCATAAAAAAAAAGTATGTGACAACATTTGTGGTATTGAGAACTGCAAAATAAAAATATTCAATGTTATTAATTTTTGTGTTTAACCGTTAAAGTAAATGAGAATATAAAAGAAGAAATAAATAAGATGATGGTGATTGATGGCAATGGATATTATGTCAATATATTTAAGAAGCTAATTTTGTCAAAGCCTCTCAAAATCAGATTTGATCATTCTTTTACACGTGTTAGAAACCTGGGTGCTCAAGAAACAAAAATAACCTAAACTGACTACAACATAAACTGACTACTTTTCTACGTAAGTCAATTTCTCTGCAGAATTTTCTGTCTTTCCAAAGTTGGGTATGAAACCTGGAGTATTAAAACAAATGATAAAGTTGTGTGAAGCACAGAGATTAAGAATCGTTAGAAATATAAAATCATGGTGACTGGCTTGGTTGGGATTTTTCGGAGGGAATAGATGATGATACAAACATTTCAAAAATGTGGAAACTCTTCAAACCACACCATAAAAGAAGACTGAAAATGGGATGAAAGGATATCGGAGCATTGGACAAGAATAGCCGAAGTCTAAAAACTAAACGAAAAACAATGTTTGTTTGGAGAAGGTTGGTCAGATGTCCAATAAGAAGAAGGAAGAAAAGATAGGGGTCTGAGCAGACCCAACAGCATATTGCTGGAGAATGAAATATACACTATTAAGTTTTTAGAGTGGAATTTACATTCTAAGAAAGAATGAACTGCTATTTCACTCTTATGGAGAGTGACATGTTTCCCTCTCTTCGATGTAACTTTCTTTCACTCTCATCGTTCGATCTTTTTCGCCCTTATAGTCGATCGTTTTTACTCGTATTTCGGAGCGGTTCCTGAGTGGATCTCTCGCTCATCGATAGGTTACTCACTCGCCACGAGTGAATACTGGCAGGTGGGCATTGTCTTCAAGACGACAGCACCATTTAAGCGTTGGCAAATATGAAAGAACACCTTGTGCTTGTTCCAATTATAAAAAATATGGAACAGTAATATTTATATTTTTTTATATTTGCCAAAATTAAATAAAACATCATTTATATGACGATTTACAAATATTCATGATAACGAGAATGCTAACTGAACACTCCAGTTGATTTTTATCCCCATTCCTCTCTGAAGCGTTGTAGCTTAAGTCAATTGGAATCAAAATTAAACGATAAATTTAAATTTATGGTTCAAACAACCGTTGAAAATTGCGCATGACCACGTGGAGGACAATAAACACAATGTGTTGAATATTTTACTTGTACCAACTAAAAGTTATAAAAGTTTAATTTCAACAATAAAAGAACACCAACGTTTCATCCTTTGTGTTGAAGCTTTCTTCGAGGTTGGCGACAATCTTGTGAGTCGAAACGTTGATACACAACAAATACTGTACTTGTTGTTACACGAAAAATCATGGCAGTATGGATACCAGCTGTGAAAATCTAAGAATGCACGTATTTTAAGGAACAATTTATCTTTCAACCGAAGGTGGAGAACTGTTTCACTATAAGGTAAAGTGTATTTTTACCCGAAATGATATATTGATGTTTCCGAATACATACCAGTTGAAATCCACTGGTACAGAGTTGAATTGCACTCGAGAGAATGCAATGTGGAAATTTCAGATGGAGTAGAGGAATATGGAGAAAAGAGACAGAAGATTTCGGAATGGACGGATTCGATAGTGTGTGAGATCAGTACACTTCGTGTGACACGGATCGAAGAGGAATGTCAAGGACTCTCAGTACAGTTGACATTGTTCTATTTAAATCATACATTCTTGTATTTAAGCTTATATGACACCGAAAAGGAGGTACATAGCATATAAGATATGTCGACCGGTTAGTTTGTTCAACACTCTACGAAAAGAGAGAAGGGATGGTGGGATTGAGTAGGAAGAGCACGATGTTACAAGAACAAGGTAATGTGGCAGTGGGTGTGGCAAGGTCGTGAGATACTCGTCTGATCCCGTGAGTTGGATTGTTTCTGGAAACGACTTCCCGCCAAACGGAGCGCTGTCCAAAAACGGGACTCGGAATGTTTTACTGCTTCGCGAACATTGGTGTTTCCAAAGCCCACGCATGTGTATAATTAAACGTGAGGGTTTGTTTATGATTCTATCACCTCGTTTAGAGACTGCTGTTTTTCTTTGAACTGCTTCTTCAAAGTTTTTGTGTTTGTGTTGGTGATCCCAGACACGGGTAGGAAAAATACCCTCAACCGATAAATTTCATATAACTTGACAGGTCTTGGCGGTAATTACTCTCAAGCACCTAGGACTGTCTTTAGAATAGAATGTTTATGCATTTTTACCAGGCTTAGTTATTTTTCTTCTGTGTGTTCATTACATATTATTTTATGAATAATTTGATTAGAAAAAGAGTTAATTCTCTGAAACTAATTCAGTAACAATAATGTATCGACCAAAATCTCTTACATGATAAGATTGTCCTATCATAAAGAGTTACGGCCACATGAAAGGAATGTCTACTTTTCGCTTTTAGTAGATTTCATAATTTTCGTAGCCAATTACTGTATTTTTAATGGCGCTTTAGGGATCGCCAACATCGAGGTCATTAATAATTGCTCTTTAATAACTGTTTTATCCCTTTAAACTTTACGTAGCTATTTCGTGTCAATAGCAATCTCAAGTACAACATTCTGTGCAGAAAAGTGTAGTAAATTTTTTTTTTTCATTTTTAAGTCGAATTCTTTCTTAGTTAATTATGCAGAGTAATTCAATACCTTACAATTCAAATATCTTGATAGATTTTGGAGATATTTAAATCTTAGTAAATTATTCTATTTGTAATAACAAACATAACTCCAGGATTGATATTGTTCACGACTAGAATCATAATTTAATTCAAATATTTAATTTGATATTTGTGCATATATAGTAACGTGATTTTCTTATCGTTACCGAGATAAAATTAACGTGTTTTTTATGCTACTGACGATGGCAGAATTCCACTGCTGAAACGTTGTGATATTTAATAAGAATTGTATACATACGAGTTCGAAATAAACATTGCAATTAAATAATACCAATATATACCAAGATACGAAATTGGGCAGGTGAGAGATAATAGTGTCCATATCAAATGTGTTAATCACCTACTTCCTCTATCCTAAGGTTGCAGGATCGATTTTACATTTGTGAACATGTTTTAATTTGTTGTTTCGTGTCATTGAATTGTTCATTCTTCAGTATTCATTATTTATATGCAATTTGTTCTCTTGCCTACCTTGCCATTATTTGCGCAGTGTTCATATCCAATTATTGACTATTCAAAACAACACGTAGAATTCTGCAACAACCACATAGAAAAAGCCAAGACTTAATCATTGGTGACGGCGTGAATCAGTGCTTAGATCGCTGAACTGGCTGTACGAAAGAGTTTGAACAATTTAAAACAAATTTCAATGTCGACTGACTCCTAGGTCTGCTGTCAAATGTGTGCTGGGTGCAGGTAATCCAACTGAAGAAAATTGTCACATCTTATGACGACGAAACTTTGTGACGTTGCTCCACCCTCCGCGAATCCAACTGGGTCTGAATTCTTAACCCTTCAGTAAGGTCACTAATGAACCAAAAGTTGGCAAGCTCTAAAGCCCCAATTTAAAAAAAAATCATCTCTTAACTTCCGATAACCTCACGGTGCAGGAAAGGTTGCATCATCTACGACCAGGTGAAAATAGTGTCTGATCGGCACTGAAATCTGAGACATCTCTGACTCCGGCAGTGCTGTTCTCTGTACTAAATGTCTCGACTTCCAAAGTCCGAATATGACATCCACTGGCATTAAGGAGGCTCCAGACATTCATAATTTGGCGAAACCCGAATGGCGACCATCGCTCGCCACTCCTCGGTTTCCTTTGATGTACCCAAAAGATCGACACGCTGCGGCAAGGGCGAGCACTGATATTCGTGACGCGGCATAGAGCAAGCAACTCGTCCACACTATTCGCTATTCGGCAATTGGTTGCTCGGGATTCTCCGAATGACGAATGTCTGGAGCCACCTTTAGAGTGGGTCGTTCGATCTTGTTAAAGCCCGAAGTTTTTCCTTTCAATAGCTCGATCCATCAATGATCGAGGTCTTTAAATGGTCCCATGGAGTAAGCATTTCTAACATCTTTTGATCTACTCCTTCTATAAGCGTGAATGTTTGCGTCCTTAATAGTATTCTACAACTGGAGTGAGATTCTTCTGCAGAATTTTTCCATTATCATCTACCTCCCTTCCCTGTGCTGGTAATCTGCTTCAGCTGTCTAATTGTGGAGCCACCGTTCCTGAGGATTTGCATCGACGCTCTGATCTGTTGGGGCCGCGTTCTCATTTCCGCACACGCCGAGACTATCAATTTTCTTAACCATACTTATTCAGTCTCGGCAAGAACCACACGGTTTTCTTAAGATTTTAATTTATTATCGGAAACAAATTCGATACAGATTTAGAAATGCATTTTCGGAAACAAACTTCATATATGTTTGGAAAAAATTACTTTACAAAGTACATTAGATCCTTAGTAATACTGGAATTTCTAATACGAAGATTCTTTACTGAATGTTGATGACTGAACAATTTGCTTTGATGTTTTCAATTTTTCCGTTACAATTGACTATTATTATTTGAATTATCATCCTTATTAATATTTTTATATATCGGGGAATCAATTGATGTGAATTTGACACCTTTTCCGCAACTGGTGAAAGGTTTTGAACCATACTTTCCATAGAACTCAACATCGTATTTCTTGGTTGTAAGATTTATTCGAGTTAGGAGTTTTTCGTGTAATCACAACCATTCGTAGCCATCATCACTACTAAAAGTATAATAAAATCACGAAGCATAATCAATTAACATAAATCTAATTTAACATAAAAGAACCATACTCACCAAAAACGAAATTCATGCCAGTCGGTCATGGGCTCATAGCGCGTTCGAGGTACTACCACAAGGTGAAAGCACTTGTGTTGTCAAAGCTAGTTTCAAAAGAGGAGATGAGTAATCAGGAAATTAGAGATTTGATTACAGGAATTTGAATTCATAGTTTTTTGTGTATGAAACTTTTCCAATTTAATTTTGAGACTAAAGCAGTTGTCAATTTCTGAAATATGCCATATTTTATTTATGTTGTTTGGAATTATATGACAGTATTGTATTTGTATTTAAATCAGGTCGTGGAACTGCAATATTTACTCATTAAGAATAAAACGGTTAACAAGAGGTATTGGCACATTACGTGAAATATCAACTTCAGCACATACAGAAATGAATTACTTTCAATAGCCTTACCACAATTTAAAGAGTATTTGATGAAAAATGAGCATTTTTGAGAGAAAATTTATAAGGAGACAAGACAGAATATAATTATAATATAAAAAATACAATCATACATTGCCATAGAAATAGGTTTTAATGAAAATGTTGACACCCTTCCAACTGGCTCTATTAACATTGAGAATTGTTTCAATTTTTTGTACCTGGAGAAGACCACTAAGAGAAGAGTGTACTACAAAATTCGTCATATCATTATTACATATCGAAGCTTTGGAGGAACTGCGACTCATTTGCAAATAATTATTTAATACCAAAGTGTACCAAAATCTCAATTCTATAGGGAGAAACAAGAACGAAATTGTGTCTTTGCGATTGACGGTGGATCCTACTTCGTAGCATTGCGACTCATGATAACTTCTCTGGTGATACTGCATGATTTTTTTTTTGAGCAGTGTTTGTATGCGGACCTTCATTGACCAAAAAATATGAATGTGCTATTTATATCTGTAACAGCAATAACAATAATTTTAAATCATCAACAAAAACATTACAATGTGTTCTGGGCAATTTATGAATTGCAATATTTCTCGTATATAGGTTCGATATTCGGATATTTGTTGGTTGTAACAAAGAAATATGATAGACGAAAGAAAACATTAATGTCAGCATAAACAGCTTAATACTATGTTCCCCTTGCCCCACCCCATAGGATGAAACTAGTTTCAACCCCACGGGCACTTCTTTTCGTATATTGGCTGTTCGCCCATTTGCAATGAATCCAATCTCGCATCTGTCGATGTTAATTTCCTGTGGATCCCCACCGCGCTACTCGTGTGCTCCCCGCTTAACGAGTTTACCTCAACTACCTTCGTTTTCATATAGTTGCCGTGTGAATAATATTTATTCAATTTAATTGCTTGATTGCGATAGAAATATTGTTGATAGCAGATATGAATAATAACATTTTTAAAAATTGATTTAAATAATGATTCAATAATTATTAATTATCTCATTCATCTTTAGCTTTCAACCCTACAAAATGACTTTGCAGAACTTCGCAAAGATAAATTGCATTATTTATTAATTTGATGTCCAATTACTTTTTCATATACGTAGTATATAGAAAGTATTGTAATCGAGAAAATTTTTTCGTGAAAGCGATATTTCGACGGAAATATCCGTTTTGGCGATCCCTGGTTCTGAAAAAGTGGTTTTTGGCGTAACGTCCGTCCGCCTGTGCGCATCGATTCTGAGTAAATGAATGAATCAATTCAATTCACATATCGTATTTACGGTAGAATTCACTTGTTATCGATGCACTTGCTCTTTTTTGTTTACTTTCAAAGGGTACTTCACATGAAGGTCAAAGTACTCTTGAATGTCCCTTAAAAGCGACTCCATTTTTTTTCTTAAATTTTCGGTACGTAAAGAACAATTAGTATCCATTAGTGGTAATACGCTTGAATGTTGGAGGACGCAGTAAAATAATTTCTGTCTGCTACACTTACACATTAGTTTACTGTTTCAGGAAGCTTGAATAATATTTAGCAGAGTAAATGAACGAAGCAGACGTAGAATACACTTTTTTGTAATCTGAAATGAAAAATATGATAATGATAAAATGCATAGGAGGGCAGCAAACGCATTTTAGATACGAAAATACATCAATTTCTGTCTACGACGAAATTACATTAATATAACACTTTTACGACAAGACTAATATGTCGCTGTGTGTTTTGAAATAATATTTTGTACGAGTATAAATATTTTACTTTCAAATTTCAAATAAAATAATAAGTTCATCTAGCGACTTTGAGCATGAATAGAGCACTGGAAGACTACCAAAATATAGAGGACCACGCCAGAAATGATATAATTTTTTTTCATCTATACTGCAAATAGAGAAACATATATGAGAAAGTGTGTTCAATGGTTTTGCATCACTAGTTTTATGATGTGGCGAGGTTCATGCCATCAGGCCTATCCTTCCGCGTAGACACATTATTTTGGGTGAAGGAATTAGGAAGGATAGATGTTCGGTTGCCGGGTAATGTAAGGTATCCCTCCTGTATCATCATCACATCCAATGTGGGGTACGCTTCTTACACATATAGATTGTATTGGGGAAATCTTTAATCGCGAGATTTCGGCGCTTCGTTTTGAGGTCTCCTAAACGTCTCCACCATTTTGCTTTAATTTTCTTTGGTTGACAGTGTCGGTGTTCTCAGTTGACATTACTTCTTTGGATAAGAATTCATTAAAGAAAATATTTCATATAAACGTTCTAGTTTTTTATTTATTCCTCAAAACACAGTTTTAAAAAAATTATATTTTGTTTGTCCCAGTCGTTATAAAGAACACTTAACGGATATTACTTAAGTCTTCCTATAGATAATGATGGGTATATATCATCGTTACTCCTTCACTAATTGATTTGGTTCGACTGGCAATATCCTTTTAATGACTCCCAAATCCACCCTCATTATTGGAAGTAGAAAGAAGTTGGGACGCATCCATTAAAATGCCTCTGCTTTCTTAATGGACGAAACTTTCAGATTTCGTTTAAAGACTGCTTGAGGTCTGAATCTCACGGGTTTTGTAAGCATTATCTTTACAAATCTCTCATTTATCACAAACTCCCTGATTTTTCTCTATTCTACCCTCCAACGCCAGCATCCATCTACTTCTTGAATCCAACATTCGAAATAAAATTTTAAAGATACATTAATTACCAGAGGATATTTTGTAGAATATCTCTGTTTATAAGGGTTGTTGTCCTGTGTGACTTGACTAAGAAACATTTTCTGAAATGTGAATTTTTTGTTTCCCGCACCTTATGTGAGAACTGTGTGTCCTCAAACGCATTGTTCACATATGTATCTTTGATACACACATGTTCACTTACGTACCTTGCGATGTGGGAGAACTGAGGGAGTTGGATACCATTTTTGCCTGAAACTAATGCGTTTTAACATCTGATGTGCATTCGACATTTCAAAACATAAAATTATAAAGTATTTCTTGGTGAACAGAGGTATAATACCCTCTAACCACGTTATTTTAATTTTTATTCCTGAAAATTCTACGTTTATTACTGTTTCTCCATTATATATTTCTATATTATATGATTTGTGTTTCATTTATTATTTTCTGGGGGGATCCGTTCTTGTTTGTGTGTCTCCACCTGAAGACGCTGGTTCAAATGACGATGATATAGGATAACTTTCGATCAGGTGAAAATGACGACGAGCCGGGAATCGAACCCGGGACTCCTGCTTTGATCGCAGGGGTGTTAACCACTACACCACCCGTTCGCCTTCCACAACTGTACACCATTTCCATCCAGACCTAAACCCCTCATTGAGCTGAGGCACATTCCCATACAGGAGATAAGTCTGGATGGAAATGGTGTACAGTTGTGGAAGGCGAACGGGTGGTGTAGTGGTTAACACCCCTGCGATCAAAGCAGGAGTCCCGGGTTCGATTCCCAGTTCGTCGTCATTTTCACCTGACAGAAAGTTGTCACATATCTTCTCCACGTGTAGGGTACACGGAAGAAATATGTACTACAAGACGATGATATAGTTTCTCCATCATGAAGCTTTTCCTTATAACTAATGAAATAAATGGTCTCTGCTCTTTTTTCTGTATCTAACTTCATGTCACTGACTATAGCAGCTACTCGGTTGGAAAAACTTTATGACTTCTTCATGCTTTATTTTAAAAAAACTCATAGCATCAACTATTGTCATTCTATCCAATATTTAATCACGACATATTACATCTAATAATCAAATTAATTAAATGCAACATAATTTAAATTTAAAAAGATCACATTAGATTAATATATCTGATTTTGTTAATGAGTAAAAAAAATTATAAGTCGAAGCAAACTGAAACATACCTGTGTTTGATGTCTGGGGGCCGAGGAATGCACAGATGCAAGGAGAGTTGCGCTTAACGTTCTTCAATACCAAGAGTCGCCATGGGAGAGGGAGAAACAGACGAATGAGAACCAGGAAATTCGAACGGTTCGAAGTTGCTGTATATACCAAAGAGAGACGGAGGAGGGACGAGAGAGGTGTGGAATGTTGTGATTCAAGACGTAAATATTTCGCTTTTGAAATAGTTTATTTACGTGAAATATCTATAATAGTTTCGTTATATAAAGCATATAACCCATTTCTAATATTTTGAGATCCACTTCTAATATTTTGATATCGAATGATTTTTTTAGTTTTGTCTAGATGAGAGGCGAAAGATGTGTGTTCCTGTGCATGAATGTGTTCCTTTAATATTTCATTAAATTTACCACCAGTTTGACAGATATATTGTGCATTACATTCTCCTTATGTGAGAAAATCGGATAGAGGTAAATATGAATAGATCTTTTAATATTTTCAATTAATATATGTGAGAGAAAATTGTGGGCTATTTCGCGTCAAGTACATTGAATGGTTTGATATGCGTTTTATTGACTGATTTGAATTTTATTTTAATACCTAAGTCGGATTCTATGTCTAAAAGTAAGAATTCATTCTTATATTTAGACCCATTAAGATATGATCTCTGATTTTTACCGTCGTTTTCCTTGTCATCCCTTAAAAAACATTACAATGTTTCTTTGATCGCCTCTCAAACGTGAAGTTCTCTTTAAAAGATTTCCAAAGACAATTTTCGAGACACATTGATGAATATTTTAAGATGATGAAAGAAATATATATTTTTTGAGATAGAAGAAAGGAAATGACTGTGAAAAATCGCAAATTACATTTTAACAGGCAAAAATTTAGAGTTATATTCAGTCATAAAATCAGAAGAAATTATTTTGAACAAAGTTTTTCAGATCACTCAATACAACCTTGGCCCGTTTTCGTGGAATTGCCCTTGCACTAATTGCCTCAAAGTTTTTACCCATCTGTACGTTCACAATATTAAACTTGACTGTGCTTTTGAGTTAATTGTAAGGTGATGTACAGTTAACTAGTAAGGGAACTAAGACTACGTCCGTTGGAATCGTGTTGCGAAGCAAGCGCTGAACGTCCTTGTCTGGAAATGAAGGTCGTTGATGGTGAGTTTTGCGGAGGGACACGCTTTACGCATAGCAGAGTTCCCGAGGAATGCTCACACACGCATTCCCTTCCCTTTCCCATCGCCTCCGATTCAATAAGGGTTCTCTACGAATGTATTCTTTTGCTATTCGTAGTCTGACACGTTTATAATGTGAAATTTTGCAAAAGCGTGGAGTAATATTATCTAATTGTCTAGGGGTGGCGGTCTCATTACTAGTATTATAGTAATTTTTTAAAAATAATCTCGAATTTAGAGTTATTTATAGTTAACAATTTATAAACAATATTTTCCTTAAAAATTGATAGTAATACGCATTTGTCAAATAACTCTTTTGTGTTATATTAAATACAATTTTTTTGGTATTCTGTTGATGATATTACAATAAGATCCCTGTTTTCAAACTTATCTTAGGGGTGTGTTGAAATGATACCACTGCCTTAATGCCCTTGATCGGAATTGTGTAATGTTCCCTTGTTTCCTTCCGGAGATTAAATTATTTCATTGTCCTCCACGTGATCAAAAGCAGTTTGTAACTGCTTTTTTAATAATAAATATTTTATTATTTATTATTATAGTTAATAAGAAATTTGAAATTCTTGTTGCAGAAAAGAGAAATACCAGAATAGGGTTGTTCTACGAATGGTAAAGTAGTTACTAGTACTGTTTAATGTATTATATAATTTTGAGAGCAAATCTGTCAGAAATCTTTTTCAAGAATTACTGATAAAGAAAAATATTTGTAAGACTGAAGGCTATGGAAAAATTTTACCGATTAAAAACAATTAGGTATTTGTGATTCAACCGTGATTCCTATAATAATCGATTATTTCATGAGAATATAGAAAAAATAGATTATGTTATAACCGATTACTTTGAGAACCAATTAAATTGTACTATTATTTTGCTATGATATTAAAGTATATTAATTTATTTTACCAAAAAGTAGTCTTAAATTTAACATAAATACTTCTATTTACGAGATTAATACGAAATATTTAACGTCTTTATAAGAACATAACATCTATTTCTACAACAAATATAACTTGTTGATAGAATTTGGAACGTTAAATCGTGCCCTTAAATTATATTTCGAATTATGTTCCTTCATCATCATATAGTTCATTGTCCATTAAATTAGTTACTTTGGTGTTCTTTCTTTCAGTGCTTAAATTACTATTACTTTATTGTTGTAAATAAAGAGGCTTAAATAAAATGCTCGTGATAGTTGAATTTTATATATTGTTTTCGGGTTAAATATGAGTATTCCAATAATTTTGAATGCTGATAAGCAAACCGGGTTATTTTTTTTTCAAAATGATATAATTGTCGAAGACCTCCCCGCACCAATTATTCTTTGTTTTAACCCTTCTTTATCATATTTTCCTTGTTGAGCACATTGGATTTGCATTGTATAGAACAGTGACTAACTGGCCCATATTGCGATCCCGAGGCTGTACATTAACTGTGAGATTACATAAGTTAGCCTAGTTCCTTTCTTCTTCATTAGGTCAGAGGAAATTCTGGACAGTGGTTCTATGCTGTTGAATTTACATGTTCATTTTTTACAGAATTCTAATTATGTGTTTTCTCGGAGGAACATACAGAATTAAGTAATTGTAAATGAGCTATTGGTATTGAAAATATTCTTTGACCGTTTTACTGATATGGAATAGATACGTAAATTGTGGAATGAATAAATTAATGAATTTAAGGAATATATAAGAAGATAAGAAAAAACCAATAAGTTTGCTTTTGCTCAATACACATTCATTTTAGCAAAATTATTATTATTTTTCTATCGACTTAATTATTTATTCCAACATTTATTTATTTATTTTAATGCATTACTCATAATGACTGCAATATAGTTGGGAAGTTTTCATAATAACATATAATGAGAATTGCAAAACAATATATAGTAGTATTTCTAATAAATCTCGTGTTTCAATAAATATAATAGTTGAATTCATTCTCTTCAGTTATGAGATTCGAATATGCTCTGTTCTGAGTTATGAGAAGCATATGTTCTGTCTTTTATAGTACATAATATACCGATGTATAAAAGGAACTCGTAGCAACATTCTAAGTTGAAAAATTTATTCAATAATTGTTCTAGAATTTTTAACTACAGAATTTTCTACTTTCAAAAATGTTGATTGTTTTGGAAACGTTTAATAACGTGTGTGGGATCGACTCGGGGACAATGCTTTTGCTTTTATTTTTACATGAAGACATATTAGTTTGAAGTTGATGCCGCACTTTTATCTTTATACTTTTCATGAGATTTACTTTAAATCATGTATGTGCAACCCCTCCGGTTAGCGTGTTCGCTCACCACCTAAGTCATACCGGGTTCAATTCCCGGCGAAGCTGCAAACAAATGTGTAGCTTTTCACATCAGTGTCCCAGTGCATATGACTGTGACTACTGGCCACCCTGCTACTTCTATTCACATCCTGCTGCTCCTAGTACCTCTATTACTAACTACTCTTACTAACACTTTCACGTGGACCAAGTTGTTGGTAAACCCAGCTAACCAGTCCACCTAGTAACAATCGCTCTATGTAGATAAGCTTCAATAGCCTGCATTTACAAATACCAAATATATGTGATCTTCCCACTACCCTAGGAAGAATAAAAGAATTATTTCAGAACACTTGCCGCTGAATTTAATCCTCATTGATGGATTCCACATTTTCACCTTCTATTTTCCAGGAACGTTTCACTGTTTTGCTCTGCCCCTTTGCCATACTAACAAACCCTCTTCCCACTTTCCCCCTCTGCTCGTTGTGTGCAGTGACGCACATATTGCTTGCAAATGAGTTTGTCGCATTGTAGTAGTTCGCTGTCCTTGTAACTCTGCAAAGGTTCGGACCATATCACAACCAACCCGGCTCATTGCTGTAACTCATTGCTGCGTGATACTTTTACCTATCTTCTAAACTCAGCTCCAGCGATTGTTAACGCTTTACACGGTCCCTAAAGGGTTTTCGAAAACTTTCCTTGACGAATATTTTTGTCGAAACGCAACTAGACCTGTAAAAGAAATCAACTGAGACAAGTGCGGTATATTTTAAATAATAGAATTCTTAAATTTCATTGACTCTGTGAGAGCGTTTCCCGTGGTCGGAGAAAAAGAAAAAACTATTGCGTTCCATCACAAGTGGAGAACCCGGTTTTTGCAATACATTCATAACATTTCAATTTCTTTTAACACATGCCTCCTCAAAACTTTAGGCAAAATTTAAACTAACAAGTGTATAGATGGACCGGTCACGGGAATTATACAGTACTTTCAAAAAAATATATTTTTAAAATTAGTTATACACACAACTAATAGCAAAGATAAAAATATAATAAAAAACAAAAAATACCTATGTTGATATGAAAAATAATTGTATGTTACGATCAAATACTTTTCAAATTGATAGAGGACAGATTATAGGGTCTTACATACAATTGCTACCTTGGCTTAGAACAATAAAATAATTTTTGGCGTAAGGTTACAATTGTTAACGAAGTATGTCGGGAAAAATAATTAAATATTCCTTAAGAACTAATTAATGTACAATGCGCTTCGGAATATCCCTGTTTACGCTATTACAAGACATACCTGTAAACAAGAATTGCAATAACTATTGTGAAAAAACGAACCAGTATTTGTTTAGTGTTTCTTTGCTTTAATTCATTAACAGTTTCGGACTTACGTCTCATTTTTATCGTTTTCTACGACATATAACTTGCTTATTTCATATTTTTGTAAACGACCATTACTTGGATCACTAAAAAAATTAATAATCACAAAATGTGCACATTGAGGGCTTATTTTTTAAAAAAATAGTTGTACGATCCTTAAAAAGAGACAAGGAGTCTTAGGTTTTAGTATTTTACAACCCAGAACGACTTCCAATTATCTAAGAATTTCCCAGACTTTATCAATTGGAAAATTCCTCGTTGCCTGGTCGAAAACGACGTCTGTATTTGAGGTATGTGAAAGGAAGCTGTAGACAACGTTTTATGGACTGTAGGATGTACTATGATGAAATAAACTGTTACATAATTTACTTAATAAGAAGGGGCATGGATACGTTGAACATAAACCAAAACTGATTTCGAATGGATAATATATTAAAAGATTCGGAGAATTTATCCGTAAGAAGTTCACCTACGTTATGTAGTTTAAGACGGTTACAATTAGAGAATAAAGTGATGTAGAGTAGGAAAGTAGTAGCATTGGAGGTAAGGGTAGAATACGCCATCCTATCATAGAAAGAAGACATTGAGGAGGTGTTCTAAATTGAAAGGAAAAAGAATTAAGAGAATGAATGGAGGAAAAATTGTCAATTTAATAACTTAATAGCAGATATGAACGACAACAACACTTACGTAATTTAGTTGAGAGAATTGCAAAAGAAAATTTAAAAAAAAGTACTTCATACAATATAACTACTCCATTGCAAGATTTAATTGTATTTTTTTCTTCTTAAAACGTACATCCAGTATAAGGAACGAACCTAGCTATTATTTTGTTTTTCTACATTTTGTTGTGGTTCCTTTGGTTAATTTTTTTATTAATGCAATAAATAAATAATAATTCAACAATTTTGTAACTTTCTATTTCTGTTTCAAATACTAGAATGGAACGGCGTGACCCTCATTCTACTCAGAATCTATTCACAGATGAACTCTGCACAGACGGAGGAGTAAAAGGACGTACCGGTGGACCGAGTTCCAAAACTCACTCTTTAAGTGTTAGCGATTACAAATCTACAATATTTTATGAAAAGCTCACTATCGGAATTTTCACTTCGTTACTTTCTATTATACTTTGTAGAGAAGGTAAAAATAACAAAATAGTCCGACAGTACAAAAAAAAAATATTCAAGCAGCATACAGATCATGGTATAAGTTAAATCCAACGACATAATGAAATAATTATGGACAAAATTTTCACTAATACTTCTTTATATATTTTCTCGTCAGTGTAATGAAGGTGTGTCATGAAGTGTTTGTGGATTCATTGGAGAACGTGTGTGTGTGTGTGTGTGTGTGGAAGGAAACGTGGCGGTGACGGTGATTTGTGAAGCAATATCGCGTGGGTGACGGACGCTCTGCCACAAATCAGCACGGTGGCCCAAGGGATTTAATTTGCGCGGAGGGGAACGGCTGAGCGACGCGGAAAAGTTACCGCATACCAAGACGAAGGAAGAAGAGTCCCCGCGGCGGGATGCGGGCTAGCGGAAGAGGAGAGAGGTACATTGAACCGGACGACCCACTTACCTCAGTCGCGTCAGGTCTCGAATTTTTTTGCGAAAAATAAAGTTCATGAATCTCCATTGATATCCCGGGGTTCCCTCCGCTTTTCCATCGGGTAGAGGCGGATATTTTATACGGGTTCTCTATGCTCTTGTCTATTAATAAAAATTGAATTTTGTATTATTTTAATACCCACAATTTATGGACAATATTTTCCGAATAATATACAGTTTGATAATAATACCAACTTATGAAATAACTTTTTTGTATTTTATTAAATACAAATTGTCCGTATTTTATTAATATTATGACATGGCACCCAACTATCTTATGATAGGAGTATCCTGAAATGTTAATCCGCATCTGCCTTAGGATCCTTGATGTGATGGTCCCA
Source organism: Laupala kohalensis (assembly GCA_002313205.1). NCBI lineage: Eukaryota > Metazoa > Arthropoda > Insecta > Orthoptera > Trigonidiidae > Laupala > Laupala kohalensis. The sequence goes on from NNCF01128714.1 coordinate 101,658, forward strand.
TGCTTGCTTCCGGAGAGTAAATTAGTTTATTACCCTCCACGAGGTTATACTGCTCCTTTGACAATAAATTTATTATTATTATTTGGAAATGTATGTCATATTCTGAAGACGGATCATAAGAGATCAAGTTTTCCATTGTCGAACAACTATACAGCAATCTCATTTTCATTCAACGTAACATAATTATACTACGAATCAAACCAGGCGTGATAATCTAAACCAAGAAATGGAACACAAAGAAGATGATGCTGGCCAACAAGAATCGCAATTCGGAATGATACGTGAAAACCAGGGGAACGAAGAAAGAAGAGGCGAGAAACTATTTAGTCCTAATTTAATGTCATTTCCAATAACTTTCTTAAGTAACCTACCAAATATTTCGCTAGAAGCAGCTCGGCATGGATACGGCTCGGCGTAATTGAAGTTCGTAATAAAAGCAGGTAGAAGTGAAACGATTTCATATTTATTGTCCATGAAAGCCTTAAGGCACATTTTCATTCCAGATAGGCCTGGCTGTGTGCTTCATGTTCTTGTCGTAATCTATACTAATAGATTAGTATAGATTTAGTGAGATGTATGTGGTGTGGAAATCGGAGAAAGTAAACGATGAAATCATTTTAATATTCAAAAGATTTTCTTAAGGATTATTGCAACTAAAATGCGAAGTATGAT
>NNCF01128715.1:0-30409 GCA_002313205.1 Laupala kohalensis
AGTAGTGAAAACACATGGCAGAGCAAAAAATGTGGTGTTGCTCTTCATTTAGAAGAACGTTTGTAGGTCTACTGTACTCAGCAGACAACTAGAAATTCTTTCAATTTTATGCATGTAAAATTTTAGTAAAAAAATGTCAACTGGTTTTTTTTTTATGATTATTTTAAATTGCAGACTTTCCTGCAAACTTTCATACTGGGTCATTTCAATCCAATTCCACACCCACTGTTTCAGGAATTTAAATATTGTGCCACTGTGTTCACCAGTCTCAGATCNAGTGGAACAGTTCTTTCTCTCTCCGTGTATAATAGTTGGCATGTCAAATGATGAATGTTTGAGTTTGTTACAAGTCTTTCTTTGAAAGTAAAATGGTTGGAGCTTTTCTCCGAAATTCATAAAGGGGAGCAAATTTCTTGGAAACTGGCGAAGGAGCAGAGGGAGAAGTAACCTCTTTCTTGCTTATGCCCTGTTATCATCTGCTAAATAAATATGAGTGAGTTAAGTATGTAGTGATATCCAGACTAGTGGATACTTTTTCACACTGAAACGAAGTTATGTCACTTAATTTTTAAGAGAATTACACAGCGCAATGGAAATTGAAGGTGACTGTTTCATTTTCAAGGACTACACATGTAGTAAGCTGTAACTGTGGAAAGATATCTCAAAACTTTCCTGTAAACTGCGCTCTGCAAGAATTATTCTGAGTGACCATTTCCTTAGTTACATGGGCACGATGGCAGATGGTGATGTGATGATGATACATGTAACAGAACCTCAATTGGTAAATACAATGTTGATAGAGAGACAGACACATTGGTAAAATAAAAGTATTGTTAAAAAACTTATTTTTGACAATAATAACATAATTCCGCAAAACGCAATCAAACATTCCGGACATAGTGATTCTACCAAAAGTAGGAGAGCACCTCAATGACATTGTTGTGGATACTAAAGAAATACTAATCCATAAATCTGATAAACAAATTGAAAATATCATTACTACTAATTATAAAGTCATTGTTAGGCGTACAAGTATAAAAGATGTTATGGAAGTGGAGCAATTGATTACTGCGAAAGCCAAGAAAGATAATAGCATAGATACTGGTTTAGTATAAAATTACTTTAACTGTATCAAAGACGACATCATTGTAAGAAATAGCTCACCTATGAATACTGAAATTACTGCGGTTCATGCATATAAAATTCTTTAAGTTAAAATATCATCCTTGGTTTTGGAAGTTCATACTGTGTTGTATGCACATATAATGAAATATATATGGTAAATTGTACATCAGTTGCTCCAAGAGTAAAGTGTATAACGATTACAATATTAACATGTGTTTTTACAATATTAACATTATTGCGGTGTTAATCATAGTTCCAAAAAATGTCATACTGATAAGTGCTGTTCAATTTGTGCTGGTAATCACATTGATAAAGAATGTGATAACAAGCAGCATGTGAATGGTGTAAACTGTACCAAAGCAAACTCAAAGTATAAGGACAAACAGAAATACCAAGCATACTGATAATAACTTTGAAAAATGTGAAACTTATAAATCATTACTGAAAAGGGTTATATCCAAAACAGAACATCCATACACCTCTAGAGGAAAGTGATGGCTAATTCTTCTACTTCTACTGACGATTCTGCTACTATTGCTGGTCTCCAACGATGCAGCCTGCAGGTCCCCACACTTCTCTACTTCAATTTCAACTCCACTTTCACGGCGAATAAACAGCCTCATCCTGTAGATTGAATTACAAAAATTACAGTACTAAACCTAAAACTTAATATAGTAATGAAATATTAGAAAATAAATAATAATAATAATAATAAATACAGAAAGTATCTGCTATTTGAAAGCCTTCAAGATGCTACAAAATGAGTAAATATACTCCAAATATGTTTTCAATGTAGTGGCCCTGCCATAAATATACAGTTTATTGCAAATATTTGCTCATTTTGCAGTAAATACTGCCCTTCTATTAAAATTTGTATAAATCATAGAGAATTTTTAAAAGTAAGATGTGGCCAAAGAAACATCGAATTAAGCATTTAAAGGTAAAGTCTTTGAAATACTTGGTCTAAGGAATGGAAAACAAAAGTCAGTTCCATGAAAATGAGCACAAAAGATGAAACTACACAAAAGTCTGCAAATATTAAGTCACACTAGAATTGCACTGGCGGGGGCAATGAAAAGATCCAGGCAATGAAACTGCATTTTTTAGTGATATGGGGTGGATAAATACCCAGTGACTGGGAAGATAAAGATCGGGAATATTCACAGGTATTTACCCAGGGCTCTTTTAAGATCCCCAAAAGTTGATATTTATGACTATTATCACATTTTTGGACGTTCCATTGAGTATAATATATTCCTTTCCCTATTTTGTATCCAAAATCATTAATTTAATGGTAGCATTACATACATAAGGGGAAAACCATTCTTTTACAGACAAAAACATTAGCATTGTTTTGATATGAAGTTAGTATTTTTCAGCTGAAATTTAAGTTGCATCAAAGTACAGTTTCACAAAACAATGTTGTGCTCATGTATGCTTGTATAACATAGAGAATACATTTCTACTGATATTACTAAAAGAAATTAATAAGAACTTTTTTTAAAGATTGCTAATATTTATTTCAATATTTGAAAAAATATTGTGCTAACAGTTTTTCCTCATGCTACATATGAAATTATTAACATTGCTTTGTGGTTTTATGCTCAAGTGAATTTTTAATACCTTTCTACAAAATAAAGTAAGTTTCATGATATTTCTCATTAATGAATATTACAGATTACATATGCTCTTTCAGATGATATCATTTTTTGAAGCATAATAAAAATGTCATCAAATAAATTCTATTTATAATATATTACAGTTTTTTGACAATATTGCACATTTTCAATTTTTTAATTTCCTTCCTTTCATTAATAGCTTGAAGAATCCAATATACAAATTTTATGAATTGAAAATGAGTCTATATTAATTATAGATTAGATATTAAATATTAAAATTTATTTTTAATCAATAAAAATTAGAACGTGCATTAAAACATTTATAAGATTCATTATCGGAAAGAGATAATTTTATTAATTGCTGTATAAACTTTGTTTAAAACAAGGCATTCATAATATTTTTNATATTAAATACAATTTATTGAAATTAAATAATGGATGACTAGCTTGCAGCAAATTTCGCCTGGTGAGGAAGATAAAAGGGAAAGAATAAATATGCAGTAGAGTATAATCAAATAATAAAACAAATGTCATTTTAAAAATAAATGACTTAATGAAACAATATTTTTTCTAAATTAAAACAGAAAAGCTTTTAAGGAACAAATAACATACAAAAGAATATTTGTATAACAAATTAACTTGTAAAAAAATATCTCACCTGAATAGGCTTTATTAGCTCCCACATGATAAGGGGTACTGCTGCTCTTCAAAACAGCATTCAATGTCAAAGGAACATTTCTGTCATCTAAAGTTCCTATGTCCCCACCATTCTCAAATTGGTCTCTCTACTTTCAAATCAGATTTATAACCATCGATCAATTCAAATTCCATTTCTAATCCACTACTTCCGCTGGAAAAATTGTCCTCTGAATTAAAAAAATGAACTGTTTGCTCATATGTTACATTCTGCCTGCTCTATGCATCACAAATATGTTTAGTAGTCATTAATATGTTACCTTCCAATGATGTTGGCAGCCTAACACATATGTGCTTTGCTTCCTCTGGAATGGAATTAATTTCTTAACCTGTGATGGCTTCCAATGCTTTGGTCATTGATGCATTCTCAGATACTTTAAAGCTTAATTCACAATCATCATTCTCTTTCTTGATTTCAATTTCTACTTCAAATTAAAAAAGAATTCCTCTTTCCTCCTCCACGTTAATTACATTCCTCATACCACAATTACGTGGATACACTTCAAAAGGATATTTCAACTCTGAGTCACTAAACCAGGAGCTTCTTTGCTTATCAATCTCCTCTATTTCTCCTGATAATGGAATGATGGGAATCAATTCACTCAGAATTATCTTCTTCCTCTTTTTCTTCTTCACAGATTACCTCCATTTAGCACATGGATTTAGAGCACTGATTATCGGTTGAATCCCATTTTGTTTCTCCGTTAATTCCTTTGAAACATTAATTGCATTTGATTTAGAATCACCCACTGGCTGAAGATCTATGTCCTCACAACTGGCATTCACTTTCTCTTCAGTACCACGAAACAAATCTTGTCCATATATCACATTCATCATTATCCGTCAGACTCATACAGCAATTAGTCCCTCTCTCCTCTACAGTTCACTCCTTATTTTATTTTATTTCATGTCTTCTGGCATGATGCAGGTCGTTTGTCTGCTCTTCCACCTAACTGTGACAGAATTGGGAAGGAGATATGTTGGGTGGCAAGGAAACTTATGGTACCGAACCGACGTTTGTCTGGAGTAGGTGAGGGAAACCCCAGCCTCACCTAGTTCGGCTGAACAGGATTTGAACCCATGCTCTACCGCTCAGAGATATTGTGGTGCCAAAGACACCACCACTAGACCACTGCTGTCAATGTTATTGCCATTTGGGGAAAATTTATCTGAAAACTAGAAAAGAAACAATAAATAAAATGCACAAAAACATTTTTACAATCATATACTTCATGAAACATACATTTTGAATACTACATATTAATTATGAGATCTTCAATAACTAACCAGTTTGCATTAAAGAAGCCACATCAATAACAGATACATCCACTTCTCCACAATACACAAATCATAATTAAGTTTCATGCCATCATATTTAACTGTTATTACAGAAACAATCTTCATTCCAAGGTGATTCATAATCAGCTTCTGTTAAGAGAGAATGCAGAGTATTATATTAGAGACTCTAATCTTTAAATAACGTTATCACAAGTTCTGATCAAAATTAATGATTCTGTTTCCTACCAATGCCACATGGAAACAACAGGCTAGATTCTTTTTTGATTTCATGATTTCATACAGTAAATTGTGAAGGTACAACAGTAAAGAATCCACAACACAAACAAAACACAGATGAGGTGTTTTTTTATGTCATAAAGAAAATAACCACTTAAAAAATACCATGTTCTCAAGGAGCAGATGTCTTAATACAGAGAAGAACGCAATATACTATACACGTCATGAGAAGAGAGTATCTTGGTTTTATGTTAATACAAATTTTCCATTACTTTTCTATTATGATTGTATCCCTACATTAAAAAAAAACTTGCATACATTGGATAACACTGAAAATAGGGATAATATGCTCACACCTAGAATTTCAACTGCCCTCCATGAAAGAGTCAAAAGTAATGCAGGGGTTCTTCATTATCATGCTCTTGCAAAACAAATGAAAGAACTCACAGTGAATCTCTTTAAAGATGTAATTATATAACAGCCTTAATAACATCAAAGATTGAATTCTAGTAAAAGAATGTAATATCAGTTTTAAATATCAGAGAAAGTTCCCTATAAGTTTTGGTTTGTTATATATTTAATAATTAGTTTAATAATAGGTTCCATGTCAAATCGGCAAATGGGTGACGGCAGCTAAATCACATACTCTACTAATACTTGGTGTATATGTAGGCTCATGTAGCGTAAGTTAATATGCAAAATGTTTTCCTTCGGATCACAATTGTTTTCAAATAATGCAGGATTGAAATTCACATTTTTGAAGGTGGATGACAAAATGTGTACTAAATATCAGAAAAATTAATATATTTGGTCTTCTAATGGTTCTATGATTATGACATTAGGTATTCAGTTAGTACACGCAGGCCTTTTTCTTACATAACCTAACAAAACACAGGAATTAAAAGAAACTGTTTCCACCTACTAATACTACCTTTAGATATGGACTGCATGCAGCTATTATGGTTTTGTGACCATGCACAAGTCCACCATACCAGTATCCAGTATACAAACATCGAATTTGAAATTTTTGTAAAACTCGGACTAAACTCGTAACAAGGACTGAGTGGCATTGACAGTAAAAATATAACATTCTCAACACGATCTATAACAGAAACACATGCATTGTGACTTTGGTAAAACTACAAATATCTAATTCATGAAAATATTACAAAATACTAATTATAATTTTAAGTAGTCTAATTTACGAGTATCACACTTCAACCATTTTCGCGTTCAATACATACGTTATCTTCCACGAATGAACTCTGCAACAGAATTATTCAGCAAATTAATTTCTCTTATATCTGAGCTCAAGCTATAGTAACTCCGTCGGTGCAGTTCTCTGAAAACGTGATTGATAGAATCCTAATAAAATCTCCAACTGGCCGCCATCTTGACGTCTGATTCAGACATTGTGTGGAACGCTGCCAGCACAGATCACTGGCTCTTCGGTCCCTTCATTAATGATTTTTAAAAATTTGCTTATTTCCACCGGACACCCATTTTGTACAATCTACTTAATACAGTTGGACCAATTTAACATGATGGTAACATCCAAACCTTTTTTTTTCCTATTTCCTTCAGCGAGAACTGCTACCTCCACCATCACCTTCATCTTCACACTAAAAAATAAATTTATATTTTCGGAATCGCAATAATATTTGTAGTAATATAGCATTAAACTTTTTCCGAACTTTCATCGGATTAAACGATTAAAATAACAGGAGTCTCCGGAATGCCATACCCTCAGAGCTTATAAAAAACTGTTCTGTCAAGATACCAAAGAAACGTATAAAGAACTAGAGAAACAGCAAAGTAGGTCTCCAAATAAATAAGGAAAAAAACAAAGCTATTCTGCAGAAGAAAAGTCAGAGTATAAAGATAAAGCAGTTGGAAGTGCATGGTGGCAATATAGAAATTGTGAGCGGGTTCTGCCACTTGGGTGCTGTAATAAATGATAAGAATGAGGAAATGGAAGAAATACATAATACAACCTAAGCAGCCAACAAAGCGTTTCCCTCCATAATGGCTCTGTTAAAAAGTCGAAGACGACTAAAATTACATTCTATAAGACCCTTATCCGACCGGTCCTTACTTATGGATGTGAAACGTGGACCCTAACGTGTACAGCAGACATTTTGATAGTGTGATGGGATTAAATTTACCAGCTAATTAGCAATGAGCATGACTTTAAATAAAGCTGGTCTTTAAAGTTGGGCGCCTAATTACCCCCAAAAATTAGGGCAATTAATTTAAAGAAATAAAAACATGAGACCTCAGGGTATGCAAATTTGAATTATAGATTCGGGTTATTTAATGAGGCGGAAACACAAACGGGGTTCCTCATGGAAGACGCAATTTACAAATAAAAGAACTACATTATTTATTCATCAAGATTACAAATCACTTAAAAATATCATGCACTCTTTCTTCGCTAATGCGCACATACATTCCCCCAAAATAACATAACACTGCAATATTGGCGATCACTGCCAAACTTGATCTCACCACTGGTTAAAATGCTGAAGGCACATCATTGTTAAATTTACTCAAAATTAAGTGGTTGATCAATTATCATTTAAATTAGGCACTTTTGAATAAAGTTCGTTTTGGCTAGCGTCTTTAACTGAGCCAAGGTAATTTTAGATTCAAAGCACACGCATTTCTTCTTCGCTGTGCGGGTTAAACGGCTGGATGCATTCTAACATTTAGGTTACCTTTTTCGAAGATTTAGGTGATGTCATACAGTTCAAAGGCCCTTGGAGCCCCCTAGAGCCAACCGCCTCGCGTTGCACCCAGCTCGTTCAAACGTCGCCATTCATTTAGTGAAGGTCAGTCCCTCTGCCTCGAAAATCCTTCGCGTCACGATCCGCATCTCAGGAACTCGACCTCCTCAGTTCTGATGAGTTGTTTCCGGGAACGCGCCGCCTCCGATCAGCTTGGACCCCTGGTTCCTTATTTTCCGTCCGGAATATTTGAAGTGATGAGCGATCATTTACAAGTCAGAAACGACGCTCCATAAACAAATTTTCTGATGTTCCAAATTAACAATTGAATGTTTTTAAGTCTCGGATGAAACTCCGCGTATTGCTCAAGGTACACCATGGTAAACATCTGAATCTGAGCTGCGTCTGAAGTAGCGTAATGAGAAGCGTCTGACTTGCGTCTCAGTAACGTGGTGTAATGCGTCTGAGCAACGTAATGCAATAATTATCCCGCGTTTTATCTGCCTCTCCTTTTTATCAACTCGTTCCGCCTTCCTCGCCTGTAGATTTAGAAGATTGAAGATATCATGACGAGTACAAGTTTTCCCACAGGCATTCCATCCGTCGCCTTTAAAAAAAAAATCAATTATCCAGTCATCATGTTTTCCAAGCTGCATGTTACTCTCAGCCAGTGCGTATTTAATATTTACCTTATCTCGCCTCGTCAACTCCGAATGTGCTTTGCCCTACTCTGCATGCCACAGACTAAATAGATATTAACTTTCACGAGGTCCCGCTCTGGTCTCGGCTTGGGATTCCACACCTTCAGCTACCCCTTGCGTGGCTTGTTTATTACACATGTCTCGTATGGTTCCCAGACGATAACATTCTCTTTCATAGATCGGCTGCCCCCTATGTTTAGACCTCTGAGTACTACGTTTTTCTTTCATCTACTAAAATATAATTGCTTCAGTCTCGTTTCCCAGTTGCGTCGTTTCGCGTTTATAATTGTTTTTCTTCATGTAAACTAAAGATTATTATATAATCACAATAGACGGAGTGGAACGAAAGGTAGTGCCATATCTTCGGTCACGTTAATGAGAATGGAATGTAGAGAACACGATTTAACCAAGAACTGCATGAATTATATGGAGATGTGGCTGTATCTAACTTGAGACTGAAACGACTGGAATGGGCAGGTCATTTAATAAGGATGGAGAATATCAATGATGATATTAACAGGGAAATTTGAAGATAGAAGATCTAAGGGGCATCCAAGGGCAAGATAGGAGGTTGTCGTTAGAGAGGATGCCACTACCCTGTGCCAAATACGAGGATGGAGAAGGACCGCGGAGGATACAAACTGATGGAAGGCGAAGGTTGAGGTCAGGGCTCGGCTACGGGTTAAAGCACCACAAGAAGAAGAAAGAAAGCATTGGATTTTTTGCTCTTAAATCTAAGAATGTTCATTTTAATTCATCGAGCAATGTCAAATAAGTTTCTGAAACCTGAGCAGAACATTCTGTAGTATCTGTTACATCATTGACAAATATCTCTATTCTATTCCGACCTCTCAGGGTGCAATACATTAAACTAATAAAACACACGTTGTAAGGAACCTTAAGACTCTAAGATTGAAATTCATAAAAAATTGTAAAGTTGAAACTAACTCACTTATAGTATGTCAAGCTTGACAATTAGTGATGAAAGTAATCAAACATATATTTGGAAACTAGAATAAACAGATTAAGGATAAGATTCCGTATGAAAATTAGTAATGTAATATACATATGATCCGGTTCGAAGGACCAAAGAATGTACACAATTTAAGAAAAAAATTGCCGTACATCTTGGTTCGAGGTAAGATGGTTAGTAGGACCGAATATGTGATGAAAGTGGAGAAGATGGGAGTTGAACAATGGAAATGCCAACAAAATAATTTAATAACATAATATTGCAACTAGCAAGATAAAGTATTCAAATGAGGTAATCAATAAAAGAATACAAAACTGGAAGTTCAGACGAGGTGCTTTAATGAGGTGAGACGAAATGACGATGGGATGTTTCACTTCTGTAAATGCCTTGTAGTTCGGCCTAGGCGGCGCTGGTTTGATGATTTGGGTTGACGTGCCGTTGATATGGAAAGGCCGGCAGTTCGCTGCCGAAAATGATACTACCAGGCGAGTACGAGGCGATTTGACCGTTAAGTTATCTCGTGGGTTGGTGGTATGTTGTGAGGTCAACAAGTTATGAGGTAGCCGGCTGAAGACGTTCCAGTAGAAGTCTTCTGTTTGAACATGAGGAGAAATTATAGACATAGTAGACGCATAAGGAGTGAACGATGAAGAGATGAGATTATGACTGCTCGGGCGAGGTATCGCAAGTGACCGAGCGTCCACTCGTCGGAAGCCAGTTTGCAGCGGTGAGGGCTCGCATGCCTGCTCGTGAAGTCGTAGATTGAACATCGATCTGCTGGTATCAATCACCCACCTAGTTCGATTTACTTGATACGTCATACCAGGTTATTGTAAAGGTGTTCTGGCGGCGAACATAGAAAAAGTTCCATAGATTTCTTGATGATTTATAAAATAGTTTAAGGAAACTGTATATCGGGACATGTCACTCAATTGACACAAAGAGCATATACTCCACAGATTGTTCACTTGCCCTATGCTGCGATATCTAACCAAATTGCTGAGTAACTTACAACAAGAATGGACCGATCCAAGATCCTTGCAGAACACCACGTCATTTTCCCTTGAATCTTGAAGATTTCGTCATATATGATCATCCTCTCGTTGAAGTAATCTTCCACAATTCTCAATACGTTCTCTGTTAAAGACATACCTGATATCGAGTGCAACTAGGGCACAATATATTTTCTTCCTTCCGGACCCAGCTTTTGTCGTCTTTGCGATGTGCACCACTTTCATGACGGCATCCGTCATCGACCGCCCTTTTTCAGGAATCTTATTGACTAAGAGATAGATTCCCTACCGTTGTAACGTGTTCAAGATTTTGAAGGATCAGACCTTCAAAGAGTTTACCCCTTGTGTCGAGGAGTATTGACAACTGTTAGTTTCTATACCAAAAATTATGGGTATTATCGCTTCCTACGAGTTTTCCAATTATGTGCTTTAGTCAAGACACATTGCAAAATATCATTGGTAATCAAAGGACCCGTCATGGGTGTTATTCCTCTGGCCTTGCCTACGTCCGTAGACGTCAGCATTTTTATTGCATTATTATTATTATTATTTTAATAATATATGTCCTTTATGATTGCCAGTATAAAAACTTATGATTGCCAGTATAATTTAATAATATTTAATCCTTTATGATTGCCAGTGAAACCCGTTATGTCGGACTCCCAGACATGGTTTACTTACTAAAACCCTAAACCTCTACCTTACTATTGCCTTTTAGTCCTCTCCGTGGGAACTGTCGCAAGACATTACTTCGTGGAGTGGACTGGGTTTTACCTTTAGCTCTTACATTCAGTTACTCTGTTCTTTCTTTTGTAGGATATTAGTAAGAATTAATTCTAACATCTTCCAATTTTCTTAAGAGGACAGCATCAGTGGTACCATTATTATACGGGTCTACACTGAGTTTTACTCTCACTATATTCCTTTCTGTATCCCCTGCTGGAAACTCAACTGATGTGTGCATGGGGTCGTCTACCTCACAAAGACAGTAATCACAGTTCGAATTGACTATGATCTTAAAGTCACACAGGTATTTGTTGAAGCAATCGTGTCCAGTTAGTGTCTGTGATAAGTAGTAGTTGACTTCTCCATATTCTCTCTTCATCCAACCTTCTAGGGTAGGAATCATCTGGTGGTCCCATATTTCATGCCATTCCTTCAGGAGCATGTTCCGCTTTTCCCCACATCTGTAATTGCAGAGATATGTCCGCGAGGGTCAATTCTAGCGCCGCACTGTTTAATACAGAGCAGTAGGCCGAAATATCCCTGCCAGATATTCCACTTTATATCCTGCTATTCTTTCTCCTTACAGATCGTTTCTCGAGAGAAGCCACTTAGACTGGGGCCTCATAGAGCATTCTTGAGTGGACGACATAAGAAATCATCCGTCTCTCTGCTTCTTTTGTGCCTCCTACATTAGGCATGACCCTGGCAAGATTGGATCCCGTCTGGGACGCACTATCTGCCATCTTGGTGATATGTGGCCCAAAGTTTAGCCTGTGATCTATTTCTACGCCGAGGTAGGTGATTTGGCGGCTCCATTCAATATGCTTCCATTCCAGTTCGATATGTGGGAGTCTGAACGCTCTTCAGTCTATGATGAGCACTGCTTTTGTATTATCCACCGTCATCTGTAGTAGTCTCTGGTCCAGCCACCTTTTAACCCTGAAGAGAGTTTAGTTTACGTTTTAGCAGGTCTGCGCTGTCACTATGACTAATGACAAGTGTATTGTCTGCATATCCGACGAGACAGGATCTTGTGGAAGTTCAATTTTCAACAAGTCATCAAACTTTGTGTTCCACAAAAACTGTACACCCAGAAACATTGTGGTACTCCACGTCATATTTTTTCTATACTGAAGGAATCGAGGTAAATGATCTACCTCTCATATAGATAGTCCTCTATTATTCTTATTAGGTATTCCGGGCATTGTCATCAGAGCTTTTATCACATCTTCCATCTAGCGAAATTGAAAGTGTTTTTAATGTCAATTGTCAAAAAACGCACAGAATCCTTTTTTCTTGCCGGATCTTCTCTTTGCAGCTTCAGCGAGACGCGTCACTTCCAAAATGGCATCACTTCTCGATAGTCCCTTCCTGATTTTAAACTAACTAGTTTGGTCCTTTTGCTCTCTAGTCTCAGGATAAGTAGTCCTTCCAGAAGTTTTCCCATTGTGTCCAATAGGCACAAGGGTCCAAGGAACGATGACTATTTCCTTTGCGAAGTAGTATTCATTTCTGCTTCTTCCAGTCTCTGAGAAACAGTCCGTGTTCAAGGCAGCTGTTAAAAATCTTCAATAGACAGTCCGAGAATTCTCTTGTGACCATCCGTTTTATTTCATACGGAATTCTGTCACGACCAGGTGTTTTCTTGACTTGTATGATCTTTACAAATACCTACACTTCGTCAAGAGGTCCTTATCATCGAAGAAATAGTCACACGTTCTACGTCTCTGCCAAGGATTACGAGTCGGGAAGAGATCCCCTATGATTTTCCTCACCCATTCAGTTGTCCAAATCTGATGCCCTCATGTTTGCCCGAAACATCCTCATGACTATTTTTTACGCCCCACCCCATGGGTCATTTTCGGCACCTTCCAGCACATGCTTTTATTTCTTTTTGTTTCTCTCTTGAGTAGTTTTAGAGACATTCTGTACTCTTAATGTAATTGCTCCTCCGTTTTGGATGTTGCCGCTGCCCTTCTGGCTTTGATGTTGATCTTTCGCAGCACAGCTATCTCGGGAATCCACCAATAGACCTTTTGTTTGCACCTGGGCTCTCATCGCCTGGGCATGGATGCTACGCACGCAGCCAGAACTATGTCTCTTGTCTCTCACACTGTTTCGTCACGCGATTTAGCACATATCGTCCGACCAAGATTTTGTAGGAGCTAAGATTCTTCCAGTGAATTTTTCACCTCTTCTTCCTTCAGTTTTTTTCGAATTCCAGGTAGGTCGGTTTCAGGATTTTCTGTATATTTTCTAGTCATCTTTAGAATTACAGAAAATTTACTGTACCGGTGGTCGCTAAGGGTCACGTCCTCCAGCACTATCCAATCCTGTACACATCTTGCTATGTTGGCGGTACCTATGGTCTAATCAATTATAGAAGCGGTGTTTCTTCGTTCAAAGGTGTTTTCCTCATTAGTGTTGAGGATAATATGTTCACTTTTCTCTACAGAGATTCCCCCCCTCCCCGTATCATCGGATCGATTTTATCCCCATTACGGTGACTTGCTCTTGAAATCCCCTATCACCAGCTCTCCCTTGAATAATTCTAAACTCTTTTCCAGTTCGTCTATATCTCTTTTAAATTTCTCAATAAAATTGTTTGGAGAAAAATAACAACTATAGATGTAAACGTCTCTAATTTAACCCATACGTATCTAAACTTCGTTGACTTATAATTTAATAGATTTATTCCTTTGTTATGCATGATCACACCGGCTCTTCTCGTGGAATCTTGGTAATCTAACACCCTGTTCTTCGGTTGTTCACAGATCAGAATAACATCCACCTTCTTTTCCAGAGCTACCTCCGTAAGCATATCTAACGCCCATTCACTCTTCGCTCTGTTAATTTGCAGAAACTTAAGCATTTCTAGGTTTTTTTCTTGTTTAACTTCTAGGTGGGGGACGCACACTTGTTGCACCCTACAATGTGGTCACAATCTAGTGTCTTGTCTTTACATATTATGCATTCAGTTCTCCCGATGCAGTTTTTGGCCACGTCACCACCTTTGTAGTCACCACGCACTAAAAGCAGGTGTTTCTGCGTTCGAGTCCTTTGCACTTTGTTGAAATGTGCCCATAGTCCAGGCAATAGTAACCTCTGGCCTAGCTCTTACGTGACAGTTGATAAACCTTATCTTAATCTTGCCACATTTTTCTCCTCTTCCGCCAGCTTAGTTTTTAGGATATCTAGCGAGCTGGATATTTCCGTTGTTTCTTCATTAACAACTTTACATTTTTTTAAATGCCTACTTTTTCAATGGTATTAGTCAGTGACTAAGGGTTACGTTTTAGAATGTTCCTACTAACCATTAAATTCTGGAGAATGTCATTGGTTAACTTGATTTGAAGTTCACGTAGCTGTCTGTCTGTCTAATCGCGTCTGACCCTCTACGCCTCGACGTCCCCAACTAGCGTGTTCAATAGTTAGAGAGAATTTCATCCAGCGAGTTTCCTTTTACAGATTAAGTTCAGGAAGGAATTTGATTTCCCGCGTGCTTTGAGCTGTCGCCGCCACAGCTGGCCGTCATGTAGACTCTGTGTTGCCAACCCATTTCCACTCCCACCGCAATGCCACGCGTGGAAGGTTACGTGGTACTTGGCCACCCGACACTTCAGTACGAAAGACGACACCGAATATTTCTTTTAGCTAAGTACATATGCAAAAGTATGCGTGCAATGCTAACACACACTTTTGACAAACAGATGTAGTGAAAACACACCACCATTCACAAATCGTCTATAGGACCAGTTTTCCGGAAAAAGCTTCATTTCTTAGGGGGCACTATCCTAGGTCGCCTCACTCGGTGCCCAGTAATACCATTTTTAAGATAAAATAAATTATCACCATTGGTATCACTCACAATTTGTGTCTGCTGTAAAATGCGCAAATCACCAAACAAATAAATTTCTGTGGTTGGAATAAGTGAGACGTCACTGATTTAAGAACAAAAGCGCAGAGGATGAGTGAAGACAGGTTACAGTGTAATATTTACACACATCAATCCCCCCAAAAAACACNTGAGTGAAGACAGTAAAGAGAGGTTACAGTGTAATATTTACACACATCAATCCCCCCAAAAAACACATTTACATTAATGTCATTAGCTGCTTCTACATAAACATTACTTTTTTACTATGTACAGGTTCGAAACAAACAATAACTCCATCTGACCTGCATGTTTTTTTAATATTTGCAGCTGAGTGTGAAAAGCAGAGAGAAAAGACCATTCCTCAAAATGTACATTTAAAATGTAAAAAATATTTGTGATTCAGAGAATAAATCATGTTTAAATTGCATTCTGATTGAGCACAATGATGGTGCGCAGCACTTAGGAATAGTTTTTTATCAAACTTATAATCGGAAAAAGCATAAACAATGTAATAAGAAGTATATTTTCTTGGCTGTAAGGTTTTATTTGCTCAAATTATATGTTGACTATGTTTTAAAATCAATATATTTTGCAATTCAGTTCAGTGGCTAAGGTATTTCTTATTTAGTGAAAATGAATACTATATTATTAATTAGATACAAATTTAATTAGAATATACATTTTGATACAAAAAAAATTAAATAAAAATTTCTCACAAAAGTAAAACTGAGCATTTATTTCCCTCATTCAAAACACTGAATAGTTTTGCTGTACAGCATTGATATATCTACAGAGTGCTTTACATCTTCCTTAATAAAAAGTCAATAGTTTACAAATTCAATGATTTATTCTTCTCTGTTGAAATCAATAAGCAAAGTTGCCTGATCTAAACCATTGTGTTACGATTTTAAATGTTTCTTACAAGTTTTTAAAGTTGTTAAATAAATTACCTTTAGATATTAATTAACAGAAAAATATGACAACTTTTTGAAAAGAATTTATTTTCAGAATAATTTATTATTGTTTATTTTACATTTCATGGATGTAACTTCATTTGGAATTCAAATAATTTACTTACTAAGATTCTATGTTCAAGTCCCTTAAATATTTTTGCTTTAGTTTATGAGTATTGTCCTCACACCTATTTTTTGCATGAATTTCTTCTATGATGGGATTTTCCTAAGATGAATTGTCCCCTATTTCCTAAATTGAACCATTTAAAAATCATATATACCTCTTCAACCACATAAGAAATCACTAAACGATAATATTGCATCAACCACTTTCATTGGCAACATAACAGCTGAATAAAATGACAGTACATATTTATGTAGTGAAACCAATTAAGACATACCAGTGTAGCTTTGAAACCCACTGTTTAAGTCTGTATTTGGAGAAAAGGAGACTTCACTGGTTCTACATATTAATGATTTACCATCAAAGTGAAATAATGTAAAAAAAAAAAAAAAAGATTCACAGATGTTTGTGTGTGAAATTTCATATCACTCATATAGGTAAACAAAAATTCTCAATTGCTACACTTGAATGATTACTGATGTGAGTGGGACCACGTGTTTTATCAAATCAGTACTTTGAGAAAGCAAGAAATTACAAGAGGCACACTAAAGAAGTTTCACACCAGTATGAGTTCCCATGTGTCTTTTCAAATTACCCTTTAGAGAAAAGAAAGTGTCACAAGTGTCACACTTAAAACATTTCTCACCAGTGTGAATAACCATGTGCATTTTCAATGGACTCTTCTCACAGAAGCTAGCATTACAAATATCACACTTAAACGGTTTCTCTCCAATGTGCCTTCTCACATGTCTTTTCAAAGGACTCTTTAGAGAAAAGCAAGCATCACATAATTCACACTTGAAAAGTTTCGAACCAGAGTGAATAAGCATGTGATCATTTAAATTGCCGCTGTAAGAAAACGAGGCTTGACACATGTCACACTTAAATGGTTTCTCCCTGGTGTGAGTTCTCAAGTGTCTTTTTAAATTACTGATATAAGAAAAGCATGCGTCACAGAAATCACACTTAAAACGACTTTCACCCGTATGATTAAGCGTGTGCCATTTTAGAGTACCACTATGAGAAAACGATGCATCACAGACTAAACACTTAAACGGTTTCTCTCCAGTGTGCGTTCGTTTGTGTCTTTTCAAATTACTCTTTGCAGAGAAGCAAGCTTCACAGAATTCACACTTGAAAGGTTTCTCACCTGTGTGAATTCGCATATGTAGCTTAAGTTGAGAGTCACTAGGGAATAGTCCTCCACATATGTTGCATAAAAGACGTTGTCTAAGTGAACTACAACTTTTTTCTAGTTCCTTCTGCTCATATTTTCGGCTGCACTTCGGGTCCCGATTGTGTTCTATGAAATGAACATTGTGTTCTGCTTCGGAAACAAGGTGTTGAAATTCCGTTTCAGAAGTGACAGAAGCACCACATCGTGAGCTGTTGAAGTATTTTTGATCTCCATTCAAACTTTTCATTAGTTCGTTTTTCTTCTTTGTGAGTTTAATTCGTTTCGTTGATGATTCACATGATTTTTTAAACTCTGAAACAAAAGAGTAGAATGACATGATATTTAAAAACAAATGTGGGTATGCGTAACCCAAGAAAACTTCGGAATACCTCGAACAATTTCATCCAAACTTTCTTTACACACCGATAACTATCTGGCAATGTGCACTAAGAGAGTAGGACATTCCTGCACCCAGGGATGGGCTAGGAAGGGGGTGACATGATAAATTTTGGTAAGAAAAGTAAATTTGTAACCACAGCTTTTAGCGCCGTGGAGATGGATAATAGCGCTACCAATTCTGCGTAATTCTCCAGACTTTCCCTTAGGAGGTAATACAACCTCAGAATCTCTAGGGTAGAGAGTGGGATCAAAATTATGCGTAAACATGATCGATAACGACCGATATTGAACTGCATTATATGTAACATACAAAAGCATACTTGCAGTACAAATAACACAAAAAATCATCGAACCCAAACACCCACAACAAATAGTTGTATCCAATGTCAAATTGTTCTACACTCACCTTATACTAGGTTATCAAAATGACACCAGATGTATATTACGTTTCTGAGCTGCAGTCAACAATTACAGAGTTATGTGGGGAGAAATACTTTCCCAAAATTTGAAAAAACTTAAGAAATTGTCATTTTCGTGCACATAAACGTAATATTCGCTTCGAATTCCATAATTACATTTTTGCGACTTTTATGTGTACTGGACAGAACATATTTTAATCTATAAACTAGAGGGACATGTAAACGCCCAGTAGCACATGTTTGCACCGACGCAAAAAATTATGTAATGGTACAGAAATCTTGGCACTACACAGCAGTATAAATAACCGATTATATCCAAAAATTAAAATAATATTAGTAAGTTTCTGCAAAACAGTCCAAGCATCTATTTCTATGAACAAATGATTCATTAGTGTGTGTCTCGTTAAACAACAAGTCACGTAACACGAGTTTTTCTTGTTTTATGACATCCGTGAGAAACTAATTAAGAAATGTCATTTTTCAGTTAATTTAATACATGTGTTTGAATTGACTATGAGTTTTTTTCTTTCTGTATTACTAAGCTTATAGTTATAATATATTTATGTCATATTGTTATATATCCAATTAGGTCTTCTAGTTTTTTATTAATTTTCAAATATTGATGTGTTTATTAAAACTGTTTCTTGTACTTTTAAGATGTGTTTATTAAAACTGTTTATTTTAAGAGTGGCCCTAGAAACCCTTAAAGGAGTATGGTGGGTATACAATAGCTGTGTTACATAGGTGACTGCCATTTCATGAAACCACGTTCTGTATGACTGATTTAATGCCTTCTCATCTTTTCTAACTATAAAGCTCGGGACGACGATAATAAGGTGCAGAACGGAAGTGATGGCTCTTACAACCAATGTGAAAAGTGCTCTGGTCGAAGTTAAATAAATTTTCTGTGACAGAAATTATTTAAATGCAACTAGAAAAGAAGAAAACATAAGATTTCAATAGAAACTGCAATTTTACACTTATTAATTTATTAACATTATTTTATGGTTTAATGCTCATGTGAATTTTCAATACCTTTCTAGAAAAAGGAGTAGTTTCCATGAAATTTTCCATAAGTGAATTTTACATATTTCATATGTTCCTTGAGAAGATATCATTTTTTAAACATAATAAATATTTCATCACAAAATATATTTTTTCCAATTTTACATTATTAATTTTTGTTGCCTTCATGTATCAAACTTAATTGTTTTAAGACTTCAATATAAAAAAATTATTGAAGTCCAAATAAGTCACAATTTACTCATAATTAAACATTAATATTATTACTAATTCATAAATATCTGAAAATGCGTTACAAAATCTAGTATACGATTCATCACTGGAAATTGATAATGAAAATAATTGCTACATGTTATTTGTTTAAGAAAAAGACATTCATCATTTGTTATAAAAAACAAGGAATAAACAATTTTATAATAAGATAATACAAGAGAGAGAAGTTCTAAATGAATATTAAGTACAACCTCGATTAAAATTTTTGTATTGAAGGAACTGCTTGCAGTATATTTCCTGAGTTCAGCAAAATATGAATGAACAAGGAAAAACAACCATTAGAGTGTAATCAAAAAACAAAACTAAAATGTTAAAAAAAATTACAGGACATAAAAAAAACATGGTTTTCATAAATTAAAACAAAAGCTCCTGAACAAAAACCTACATGGAGAATACTATTTGTAAAACAAATTAGTTTATAAAAAACTCACCTGAATGTTTATCAGCTTTCATTTGATAAGGGGTCATGATCGTCTCCAAAACCACCGTACACTTCTTTAACTTGAGTTTCTTTGTAATTGGCTCATCAAATCCTTTCTTCCCATCTCGCTTATTCTCAGAAAGAGACAATTCCTCTGCTCCACATTTAAGAAAAAGACATTAATTATTTTTTATTAAAAAAACAAGGAATAAACAATTTTACAATAAGAAAATACAAGAGAAAGAAGTTCTAAATGAATATTAAATACAACTTCTATGAAAAAATTTGTATTGAACAAACTGCTTGCAGTATATTTCCCGAGTTCAGCAAGATATGAGTGAACAAGGAAAAACAACCATAAAAGTATAATCAAAAAACTAAACTAAAATGTTAAAAAAATTACAGGACATAAACAAACATGGTTTTCATAAATTAAAACAAAAGCTCCTCAACATAACCCTACATGGAGAATAACAAATTAGTTTATAAAAATCTCACCTGAATGTTTATCAGCTTTCATTTGATAAGGGGTCATGATCCTCTCCAAAACCACTGTACACTCCTTTAACTTTAGTCTCTTTGTAATTGGCTCACCAAACTTTTCCTCCCCATCTCCCTTGTTCTCAGTCAAAGACAATTCATCTGCTCCACATTTAAAAGTATCACTCACTTCATTCAATGTCAAATGATCATTATTGTTATCTAAAGTTTCAATATCCCTACCATTTTGAAATTGCTTCTTTTCTATCAAATCAGAGTTAGAAACATTAACATTTGATTCAAAATCCAGGTCTAATCCAGTTCTTCCATTGGAAGAACTGTCCTCTGAATTAACAGAATTAACTGTTCGTTCATATATTACATTCTGCTTGCTCTGTGCATGACCAATGTCTTTAGTAGTCTTTAACATGTTACCTTCCAATAATGTAGGTAACCTATCACATAAATGCTTTGTATCCTGAGCAATGGAATTAATTTCTGAACCTGAGTTGACTTCCAATGCTTTGGCCACTGATACAGTGTCAGATACTTTAGAGATTAATTCACATTCATCATTCTCCTTCTTTATTTCAGATCCAGAAAGAATTTCTCTTTCCTCCTTAATGTGTATAACGTTTCTCCTTCCAAAACTATGTGGATACCCCTCAAGGGGATCTTCCAACTCTGAATCACTAACACAAGATCTTCTTTGCTTATCAATCTCTTCAATTTTTACTGATAATGGAGAGAGTGCTACAAAAGTAATAGGAATCAATTCATCCTGAAAATTCTGTTCTTCTTTACAGATTACCTCCATTTCATTAGCACATGGGTTTGGAATATTGACAAATGGTTGTATCCTATTCTGTTTCTCTGATAATTTCTTTGAAATATTAATTGCATTTGATTTACTATCACCCACTGGCTGAAGATCAATGTCCTCACAACTGGCATTCAATTTCTCTTCAGTCCCATGAAATAATTTTTGTCCTTACATTAGTCTTGTCATGTTCTAATACATCACATTCATCATTCTGTATCAGATTCACACAGCATTTAGTCCTTATCTCCTCCATGTCTTTAGAATATTGTGTATTAGTGAATATTTCTCTGAAAACTACAAACAGAACAAAAACAAAAAGCACACATATATTATTAGTTACATCCTTTGTGGAACATACATTTCAAAGACTACATATTGATTATGAGATCTGCAATAACTGAGCAGTTTCTATAAAAGAAGCTAGACCAATAAAATATATCCAATTCTCCATAATACACAAAATCCAAAATTAATTTAATATTATCACATTTAACTTGTTTTAAAGAAACTATTTTTATTCCAGGCTGATTTGTACTAGTTTCTGTTTAGTGAGAATGCAGAGTTTTACATTAGAGATACTAGTCCTGAACAAACAATGTTTTGAAAGAAAGAATTACCTAATTTATAAAATGTATATCACACAAGCTATGAACAAAATTAATGATTCTGTTTCCTACATTTCCACATGGAAATAGTATCCTTGATATTTTAGTTTTCATTCTATGAATTGAAGAAGGTACAATAGTGAAGAATCTACAACAACAAATGAAGAAAACCAAGTGCTTTTTTACACTAAAAAGAAATTCACCACTTTAAAAAATTCAACCTTTTTGAGAAGCAGTCTTCTTACATATGGCAAATTCTGATCACATAGAGAAAAGCCAATAAACTATATGCATCATAAAACGTAAGTCATGGTAATATATTGCAAATTCCCCAAATTATATTCCCATTATTACTGTATCTCTACATAAAAAAACTTATTTGTGGGTATACTACTAAAAATAAGGATAATGTACACACTCCCAGCATTTCACCTCCCCTCAAAAAAAGAGTCAGTCATTTTAGGAATCTTTCAATACAATGCTCTAACAAAAGAAGTGAAAAATATCTTCCAAGCAACAGTAAAGCAGCATATCTCTATAACATCAAAAAGTTATTACTTATAGAAAATGAACTTAATATCAGTTATGAATATAAAAAAAATACTCTACTAATTTGGGTTTGTTTTATAGTTTAAATATAATAATAGTTTAAAAGAAATATATAAGCCAAATATACCTCACTAAATGATAGTTTAATCAATAAACTTTTCCACTTAAAATTATGCATCTTAAAAATGGACTTAATGAAATAAACCATGGAGTTTCAGATAATAGAGAATTAATAAAAAATGATAAGGAATTACATATTTAAACAGAATCTTCAGGTGTGGTATCACTCTTCACTTGTCTCCCAAATATATTAACATTAGAAGTAGTAATACCTTGTTGACATTTATGGAAGAATATTGTATTACACCAGAGAGGGAAATGAAAATTGCCACAGAAATTGTACTGGGTAAAACATATTTCAAATATGTACTAAAAAAATGTACAGAAATAGTACAAGGTCATTCTAATTCTAATTTTACTATATATGTCCATAGATTAATCAATATAAATAATAATTTTCTGTACCAGAGCTAACAAGTAGCACTAACAAGGGAAAATAATATGTTGTCATTTAACAGAAAAGAAACATTCACAAAAGATTCTAAAATATATCACAGAAAATTCTATGGTGCAATAATAAGGCAATGGTATCAAATCTTACTGATAAGTCTATAACATTGTCAGACAAGATAAACAGAAAAAGAACTGTTAGAATATTTAAAGAAATACTTCAGGTCAAAAACAGTCCTTTCAGGACCATTAACAATAACATTTTAAATACTTATAATACAAAAATAACATGGGAGAATCAGAACCAAGTAAAAAAATTATATATGTCATATTTCCGTTTAATCAATATGCATTAGTTTGGCTTTGTGAATTATTTAGAAAGAAAAACATATAATGAGTGGCATAAAGATATTAGGCACAACCATTACTAATGAATTAACTAATTCAAAATATGTTTTTGTACTTAAAGTTACATTATGCTACCTGGTATACATTGAATCTGACAATGTTTGGATACCAGCAGATGGATCGTGGATTAATGTGAAAAGTAAAATTCAAAGAGAAATTTAAAGAAGTATATGTTATCTTGAGAAATTTAAACTTGACTAATACAAATAGAAAACAGATAATGACATAGAAATCTCTTAAATTGCAGTGAACCTCACCGCCAGGTAACAGATTAATTATATTATGTTGAATGAGAATGGAAGACAGGGCCGGGAGGCAAACGGGATGGCGCAGTTGGAAAGCGCATAAGCGCGTGTATAATTCTTCTTTTCTACCTATATTTACTATCCTACCTACAATTAAATCTACTGAATTATACAACTCTTGATATTTTAAAATCAGTACTGTATAATTAAAATCCTAATATCACATTCTAAACTTAATAATGAAAATAATATTTACAATACACCTATAAGGAGAAAGAATGAATGAGACTACAATGGTTTAGTTTAATTGAGAACATAATCTGTGTTAAATCAACTGTAACCTGGTACCAGTCAATTAAGAATATTTACTCTGAGTTATGAATAATTCTGCTACTTCGAAAATGTCACTCATAAAATAATTTTATTAGCCTCAAAATACACAAAATGGTAACAGAACAAAATTTAAAACAGAAAAACACATGAACATAAGATGATCACTAAAAACAGCACTTTAGCATCAAAGTCAGAAAAATAAAAAATGGCTGAACAGAATGTGACAATAGAAAAACACAATAATATTACAAAATTAATGCAGTCAAGGGATTTTTAATGGATAATTATTACTTCTAAAAGTTTCCTTCTATCTCATAATGAAGAAACATTAGACTTGGGTAAAAAAATAAAACTGGTGGTTATAATTCTGCTGTGTACATATATTATCAAATCTAGAACAGTACAATATATCTTACCACTACCTATGAATGATACACAATATTTAATAAAAAAATTTCACACAACATTTCGACGATATCTTTAAGCCTTCATTATTGTAACAAATATCAACGTCTTTAAATCAACAAATATTCAAACACAGTAGTTTGCTAAAAATGTGTTATGAACTTCGTGCTTATGCACATTGTAAATTTGCTCTTTGACATTGTTCTTAAAAAAAAAAAACATTTCATTATCCCTTGAGCTAAAATATTTACCTCTTATTTGTCCAGATGTACTTTGAGAATAGAAATTCAACTTGAAACCAGAGTGAGTGGCTCTCCTATATCATAAGAGAGTTATATATCCTCATCTATTATTAATACAACTAGAAAATTAGGATTATTCTTATTTTCCATTTCTAAAGTGAATTTTATTTTACGGTGGTAACTAATGGATCTAAAATATTTCTATTCTATTTTCACATAGTACACAAAAGATATTAACATCTTGATTATAGCAGGGGTGCAGACTTTAATATCTCAAGGCTTATCTTTTCTAAATCTCATAATATAAATTCTGACATAACTGTAATTTTGGACTACCCATTGAATAACCCTTTGTCTCTTGAGAAACTTTATCAGTGAATTTAAGTATGTAGAATACAAAAATACTCCTATAACTATTTCAATTTCTGGAATTGTGCAATGATATTGAAGCGTAGGGCAACATGACTTTATTCTTTTTAAAAAATCAACTATTGGGAAGACATGTAAACAATAAAACTACATCTAACACTATTAACTTCAGATATGTATGAATTGAAGTGTTTCTATATTTGATTAATTTGATCTAAACCATTAATTACAGCACAATTTTTCTCATTTCATCCACATTAGAGAATATTAAAGATAAATTTAACAAAATTTAAAATTGATTATTCTGGGAGATTATTATTCTTTATGGGACATTACGATTTGGTTTTTTGGGGAAATATATATAGTCAAGTATTACACGAAGTACTGAATACTTCTGCATCTATTAATTATTTAATCTCTATCCATTAAGAAAGGATTTCCTTTTTCATTTTTTTAATATTCTGTACATAGATTCTTATGTATGTCCCAATTATGTGTTTCTTCTCACAGGTACATATTAGAGCTACTTTGTAATAGATATTCTAATTTTTCTAAATATTCATCTTGAATCCAATAACTGTAACATTCCTCTGATACGCCACAGTCAAAAACTTATTTTGTTTTCCTTCAAACATGTTTTAAATATTGGGTTACATCTGATGAAAACTCAAATCTAGTCCAATATTTGCGTGAAAAAATCACAATAAATACAATGTACCTTCCGCAGAAGGTCGTATGTTATAATTTCATTTTCCACAATAATTACCCCAGCTTAAACAAACATTGTTTCTTGGTCTCATGATGGAATTCATTGAAGTTTAGTAAAAGGTCTATCTACCATCTATTTCTTGAGTACACTCTTCAATCTGGTGCCACAGTTATTCACATCAAATCATCTCCTTCATGCAACATTGTCACTATCTACTCACTATGCAAACCAAGACGTCAATTGCTCAGCTGATAAGGGGATTTGTAGGAGAGTTTTATATCACTGCCAATGACACTTCATAATGTAGAATTTCCCTTATGACATCGATCCATTCATTTCAATAACACTGAAATTGGTAGAAATACTCACATGCACAGTAAAAAGGTTATTCTATTAAACATGTAAAACTCCCTCTTACATAACCTAACTAATACACAGGAATGATAGGAAACTATTTCCATCCACTAATCCTACCTTTTGATATGGGCTGCAGGGAGATATTCCGGTTTTGAGAAAATGCACTAATCCACCATACCACTATCCAGAATAGAATCAATGAGTTCCCAATTCCAGTGAAACTTTTTGACTAATATAATAACATGGACTGAATGGCCACCTCAGAAAAGAAATGACATTTTCAATACGATCTAGAACAGAAACATATGCATCCTGCCTTAGGTGACACTACAAAATCATGAAGCATACTTTACATGAAAATATTACACAACACTCATTTGAATTTTAAGTCACCTACAAACATTACATTTCCACAATTATTGCGTTCTATACATACGTTATCACCTACAAATAATCTCAGCAACAGAATAATTCACCAAATTTACTTTACATATATTTTAGGTTGAAATCCATTCATTCAATTCTTCTAACGAACAGCTCATTAAATTTTCCAACTGGCCGCCATCTTGACGTCTTTAGTAGTTGTTAGGAACACGGCGTACATGATCATATTACTTCTTGGTATAATTCAGTAATGATCAAGGAGGTCGTGGCGTGGGAGGAGATGGGGAACATTTATTAGTACCGACTTTTTGAACCAAACAACGCCAGGTGGGGGGGAATCATTATAGGAGGACTTGGAAGCTTGTTTTGAAGTAACCTGCAGCCCTCCCAGTAGATGGCTCTGCCCATGACGACGACTGCGCGCTCTACACGAACGGTTGCGGATCTAACTCGACTCGAGCGGGTGCGGGATTCCCTAGGGATTCCATTGGGATTCCACAGCAGTACAATGAAATAAGAAGGTGTACTGGCGTATGCGCGTATACTGTGACACTGGCGGCAACGGCAACGAGAAAATGTCGAGGAAGCATGTATGTTGTGTTAAACAATGCTTTAGCGCAAGTAGCTGTGGGGAATATTTCTTCTGTTTTCCCAAGAATGAAAGACGGTAAGCCTTACTTACTATCATTATTAGAATACATAATTATTAGAAAATTATTGATAAGCATTTATTTTCCACGTGGAGTTACGCAAATGTGGTTTCTTGTTTGGTAATGCATCCTGAATTTTTCTTTAAGTACTTTTTTGTACAAAAGGTGAAGATGCGTGAGATCTACTTTGTTTCTGATAATCATTGTAAATTGCAGACTTGAACAGTGGATCATATTTATCGATGACGTTGTGCCCTCAAGGGCTAGCCGCATTTGTTCCAAATATTTTACTGCGGATGACTTCAAAGGTATTCCATTTAATTATTTAAGTACTAGTAATTTTAATGTTTTATGATAATCGTTATGATAGATTCAGAATCTATAATTAAACACCTTAAGTAGACCTAGATTATTATTTATCATCATGCATCATGTACTATATGTTTTGAAATACTGCAACATTTATTGGAAATGTGAGATGATAATTTATTATTCAACTGGAGCATATTATCTGGTAATATTATTTGTGATAAGTCGTCAAATATTTTACAAGCTGTATCCTTGTTTAACAATTTTGTATTACTTTTTTGTTAGTGTTGCCCACATTTATTATAATTCTTTTTACACATGTGTTATATATGTAAATGTATTTTATTAGTTATTATTTAATTCATCTAAAGAATGTTGAAACATTTTAATGTATTTTTTTTCTTTTATAAGACCTGGACAGTTGAAACCCACTGCTGTGCCTAGTGTAAAACCTTACTGCCCTTCAGTGGTTGCTTTCTCTCAGTCTTCATCTATTGTGTCTTCTACACCCTATTCTTTGCCTTCTGTTGCCTTTGTCTTCCATTTGTCTTCCCCCTCTTCGTCATCCGCTTTTAATTCCTGTAGGAAACAGCTCTTATTTTCATTCATTTAGAATCCTTGGAGCGGTGTTGTTGTTTTTCATCTCCTCAACCAGATGAAGCAAGTGATTCAAAAGTAGTAACTTGAAATCACGTGATACAACTGGGAATTGTTCTCTGAAGCTATCTTACATTGATGCCACTCGTCTCAATGAGTTGACACCTCGCAAGAGGTACTTGTATCAATGTGGGAAGCGGAAAGATAATATTTTGAGGAAGTTAAAGAAGAAGTGTGACAGAAATAAGCCATTGCTAAAGCGGCATCTTCAAAGTTCTTTACCTCAGTTGTATGAGAAATTGATGACAAGTACTGCTGGCTTTTTGCTTAGGTCTGTGTTACTCAATACTGAGAAGAATCCCAAGGGAAGATGATGGTCCTTAGATGATAAACTTTCCTGTCTGGCTCTCTACAAGAGAGGTCCTAAATTATATTGTGTTTTATGCAAATTACTTTATCTTCCAACTCCTAGAACCTTGTGTAAATTGCTCCAAGGAGCTACTCTTCATACAGGGATCAATGATGGGATTTTTTCCGCTCTTGCGCTTTCAATGAAGGCAATGCCAGAGAAGGACCGACAGTGTTTTCTTATGTTTGATGAAGTATCGATCAAAGAAAACCTGCGGTTCAATCCGGTGTTGGATGTCATTGAAGGTTTGGAGGATCATGGACATCTAGGGAGAACTGAGCGCAATGCAAAGTTTGCCTTAGTGTTCATGCTGCGGGGCTTGGCCAAGCAAAGGAAGCAGCCCATAGCATTCTATTTCACGTGCCATGGAATGCCATCATCAGATCTTGTGTTGGTCTTGAAAAAAAGTTCTCCTGCATTGTTGGGAAGCAGACTGTAGAGTTCTGGCTACAGTGTGTGATATGGGATCCAATAATAGGGCAGCACTTCATCATTTAGGCTCTTCTCCAGACCATCCCAGGACAGGAAGGATGTGACTCTGATGTTCCTCACCTCTTGAAATGTACCAGAAATGCACTTCTCAATTATAATGTGGAGTGTAGCATTTATATAGGTGAGAACAGAGACAGAGGACTCACAAAATGGGATCACATTGTTCAGGTGTTTGATTTGGATAAAACAATTTTATCGGAGGTTACCAAAATTAACCACTGAACATCTAAACCCAAAAGGAAAACAAAAAATTAAAGTTAAATATGCTGCCCAAGTGCTCAGTGCTTCAGTTGCAGCAACATTAGAACTTCATATGGCACTTGGTGAGTGAATATGTTACAATATTTCATGGTTATTGATTTCTGTANGATTTCTGTATGTTATTTTTTTCATGGTTATTGATTTCTGTATGTTATTTTTTAAATATAAAAGTTACTTAATTATTATTTTACCTGCAGCTTCTCTTCCAATGGCATCAGGAACGGTGCATTTTGTTGGATTTTGCAACAAATTATTCAATTCATTGAATCGATCTCAAGTAATTTGCAATATTGATGGGTGAGTTCAAATACGTAACTAGTTTATTAGTATGCATGTTATTATTTTTTCTTCAAGTGTATGTGTTGAAAGTATAATTATTGTCCATTTTTTTCTAATTTCAGAAAATGGAGATGTTTCTCACTGTTTCTCCAGTCTATGGAAGCAGGCAAAGACAGAAATTGGCTGTTGGAAATTTTTTCCCAAATTAAGTAGAAACAGAAAAGTAGTCAAACTCCCATTTCAAAGTGGATATATCACTACCATGAATGGGATGGAGCATCTTCTTAAGATAACAAGTTTGCACGGTATTGATCATTTGAGTCCGCACCACATAAACCAGGATGCTTTAGAAAATCTGTTTGGACTCATTCGATCTCATTGTGGTTGTAATGATCATCCCACAATGAATCAATTTATATCTGCATTTAAAATATGCATTGTCAATGGATTATCGAATTGTGACATTTCAAATGGTTCAAATTGTGAATCTGACAATGCAGGTCTTCTGTGCAGACTTAAAAGATTCATTTGTGGAAATGATTCACAAAACAGTGGCTATATGACTGATAACTCATCCAGCAATGAACCACTACCTCTGTCAGTCCCTGTACCAACTGAGAAGGACAGTTATACAGTGGGCATTGACTTCGGTAAGATTAGTGTTGCATATGTTACTGGATTTGTTGTCAGAAGAGTTTTGAGAAATGTTATGTGTGATGTTTGTAAAAGCCTCCTTCTGGCAAAGGAACCGCACCTCTATCTGCATTGTGGCATTTCATTCAGGGAACACTCTTCTGATGTCCAAAGACTCATCTATCCTAGTGAGTATGTGGTGCAGGCTGTGGCTCAGGGAGCAAACATTGTTGAAGCTATGCTCAAAGCAGATAGAAGTATGCTCAATATTTTGCAAACAATCAAAACATCCATTTTTTTAAAGGTTGATTTTGAGTGGTTGCATGTAAGGAATGAAAGTAAGAATGAATGTATTGGTATGAATGAATATTCTGGACATGTTAATAAAGTTATTGACCAAATTAGTGAAATTATTTGTAGAGTATCAATACCTTGGTGGTGCAAAATTGTTAACAGAGACATGAAATGGAACAGATTTTATTCCTGATTTAATTTTACGGTTTTTATAATTGTTCATTATTTTTAGTTGTATTTGATAGGATGATCCCTTGTTTGTTTCAAACTAAATTTATTTTTATACTTTTGTATCTAAACTATTTT
>NNCF01128715.1:30455-103505 GCA_002313205.1 Laupala kohalensis
TATACTACCATCTCTTATCTTTCGATATTTATATATTGATTTACCAACTTGTATATTAAGATATTTTGATATAGGTGCTATCCCACTTCATTTAAGAAAAAAATGATGAAATTGAAGTCAGTCTTCTTTAGGAAGATAAGAGGACACACTGATCACATTGTAATAATAAGTGGTAAACTCTGATCACATTGTAAAAGAAAGTGTAAAAACTTTAAATAGTATCAATATTGTAAAGAAACGAAAGAAACAAACAATTACTAGCTGTATATTGTATTCAATGTAACTAGAAAACAGCATTTTCTGATATATTGACTATTGGAAGATGAGTCCTATTTTCTCGTGTTTTGTCTGATGGATCCAATTCCACTTTCTTAAAAACTGAAACAACGTTTGACCAGTTGATTGGTCACTTGATTAAAGTGTGAATGAAAATTAGGGGAGAAGCAAAATGATAGATAAGTGTTTACTCCTATTTTGAAATAAAAAATAAGAACTTATTGGTACATGAACCAATGAAAAATATATGCATATTTCTTGAAACGTCACTCTTTAAAAGTCTCTTTGTCATTCTTCTTTTGCTTTTTATTCATTACCATGAATAAAATTTATCATTTCATTATAGTAATAGTAATTACACTGTTATACGTTCTGTAAAAATATGTTTACAAATCTCAAGAAACTTGAAAGGAGTAAAACTCCTGGAAGTCACCTACTTTTAGTATCATAGAAAAATTCATTCTTCTTACTCCATTATTTTATACATACCTTAACACTAGGCCAAGGAACATAATATGAAGTAAATAAAAAGTGAGGCATTGTATATCTCCAAGATTCCAATTACTAGATGAACATACATCAGAGTGCTCAAATCATCCACTATAAATATATTTGAAAGTATTGTGGAGAATTATCATAACTGAGGGTTCGAGTAATTACTTTCTAAGTGAACTCAACTTTTATTCATTTTACTTGGATCTGTGATACATTACAGTCCAATTTTACCTGTGCTGTCAAAATCACTCATCGTAGCATTTTCATAAATACTGTACAGTTACGTTGACAATGTTCTTTCTAATTCTGTGAATGGCCAGGGCTGTTGTGTTGTGATCAGGACCATTCAATTTTAAATATTGCTATTTTGTTCTGTGATCAGTGGGACATTTGTAAAAATGTTGTACTGTACTGAAAGGAGCATTTCATTTCATTAGTAGTGTGTAATTCACTTGTCATTTGATTTATTTCAGAGTGAGAATGCGAATTAAAAGGGGAAATTTGTTTGTTATTTTACCTCTATCACAGACCTTGTAATAAAAGAATTTCATGTATTCATTTAAAGTATTTCTTGTAACACCAACAATACCTCACTCCACACAGCAGGTTAGATTAATGTACAAAGCTCTAAATAAATTATAAAAAAAAGATATTAGAATTGACTCTTAGTGGCAAGGCTTATCCTCACAACTTATTCTAAAGAATGAACTTAAATGTTTCTGTGGAATAAGCAGTAGTCGGTGATACAATGGTCCATGTAATTTGTGTAACACGACCTTTAAGCAAATCTTAAGTTGCCTGTTGGTTATAAGTATTGTGCTCAACATGGCAGGGAATGTATGATCTGGCCACTAAATAAACAGTTTTAAGTATTCATTTAATGTGATGTATACATTTATTATGAAACTAATACATTCCATGGGATTTTTATGTGCTTAAACAAGTTTATTTCACGTGCTAAAATTTAATAATAGAGTATTTCACAAAAATACTTATAATAAATGCAAATTTCATGTTTTCTTTCAGCACTATTCCTTTCCTTGAAATAATTTCAGAGTGATGTGTGTATTATGAAATAAATTCGAAGCATAAAGCTACGACGGATAGGATTGTACGATGCATTGTGGTTTTGGAAGGAGACCTAGCGGTTACTGGCACTACTAAAGTAATCTGTAGCCGTCCCGCCAGATGCCGCGCAAAACAGTTCCATTTGTAAGTACGGGAGATTCTCTCCTGTAGTAGTCTGTGATCTACGCGGAATTGGTGTAATGCGGATTTGAAAAAATTAGTGAAATCTGAATTTAAGCCGAACTTTCCCAGCCAATGGATTCATTATCATTAGGTGACTGTTCAATCGTTTGTTTTGGAACTCTGATATTCTAGTAGAACTAGTAAGCATGGTTTGTTCGTGTTACATTAAATACTTGGCACGTTCGACCCGTATTAAAGGATTTTGTGGGTGTGAACAGTAATTATAACTTTACGAAGCATGCAATGGCGATGGTATTCGGGAGTACATACATTTTCAAGAAAATGAAAAACGTTTTATGGCGTAAATTAAGTAGGATTTTATGGAAATGTGGATGACATATAGTCTTGTGATATTAAGTACTCAGTATTTTATTGTTTTCTTTATTCTCCATTGTGTCTTGGAAGCACCATTTTCAAGAGATGTAATTGAACAGAGATTATGAAAGGGTGTTTTAAAAAAGTTGTGGTTGAGTAATGTTAGGTCCCCTAACAAATGAAGTAATGATTCAAGAGATATTTTGACTTCAGAACTTATAGCTTATGGTCCATTGCAGATTCTAAACTTAATGACTTGTATGTTAGATCAAGTGAATAAGAAGTGAATACATGAAAAAAGGACAGTGTTTATCAATATGAGATTATAGAATATGAAATGGATAATTATCATGATAATTATTGTACACAGTACTTTACTAAAATACATATGTAAGTTGACTATGTAACCAATTAATATTGTATGGTAGGTATTTAAATGTGATAAGTAGCTTTGATGTATTAATAAACATTGTTATTTGGAAATGAGCAAAATTTATACTCCTTTCATAGTGTGTAATTATTAAAGTGAGATTTAACTTTAAGGTAACTTTATTCAGTTCTTTCATAGGTCAAATATAACAACATGGTAATATAAAAGTTTGAAAAAACCCATTGATGCTATATTACTACAAATATTATTGCATTCCCGAAAATATCAGTTGTATTCTTCGCTCTTCGTATTTACGGTAATTATAAAGAAATATTGTTCTGCACTATTTTCTTCTCTCCAGTTATATTATTAGGTTGGGGTATGATAATTATAATATGGCTTGCGGCAGTGAGCCATGAACAATTATAAACAATTGTCCAGTCACAATCAGCAATGTTATGTTTGTTAGTCTCAGCGATTTCGTTTTAAGAATATCTGTTTAAGTGTGAAGATGGGGGTGATGGTGGAGGTAGTAGAACTCGTGGAAGGATATACGAAGAGATGTTACCATAATGTTAAATTAGTCCATTAAACTTCATTGACCTACTGAATTTGTGTTGATATATATTTTTAAACCAATAAAGATGTGAGAAGTCTTCAATAATTATTTATTTCATTTGGAATTTAAAAAAAATGTTTTATTGCTTTCCAACATGATTGCTCACGGTTAAATTGCCTTCTTTGGCTTCTACCTGTATTTAGTGGGGGTTGTGGCTTTATGATACATCAGTTGTGTAGCATGTAAAAGCATTATTTGTTTAACAACATTAGTTGGCAAGAAATGTCCAATTTATAGAATGTAATTTTAATAGGTACAAATAATTGTTACGAATGAATTTAACGTAATTATCTACATTTATTACAAACATGTGAGATTAGTTTTTTGACAAGGCATGTTGTAAGACTAGTCTTTGTCAAATGTTTTATTCGTAGCTAATATTCATTACTCTTTCAAAATCTACTCTTCACTTAAAGATTCATTTCCTGAAGACCCAAATGTGACAATGAAGTAATATTGCTAGATATTTAGAGAAAACTGATGTTTGTTGCTTATTCAGGACTCAGGACTTGTGTTATTGCAATGCTTGGTTTAGGTCTGTGACAGAGTTTCTGTATTTTGCCCAGCCACACAGATTGACATAGCTGTGTCAGTGATATTGCTTTCATAGTATAACAAATTTCTTTGTTGTCTATATTCAATTCTTTCAGATGATTTTACTTTTTATTGAATTAAATCCAATAATTTTCTGATAAATCTTTTTTGTTTTACATCATTACCTGCTTAAGTTTTTGCTTTATCTTTTTAACTAATTTCTAATTTTATTGAATATTTATTTCAATTCATGTACATTATTTTAAATCAAAAGAATATTAAATGAAATACCAACTAACAAGTGATAACAAATTAGACATTTAATACACAAAGATGTAAGAACCAATAAAGTATTAATAGTAGTATAAAAGCAATAATATTGTGAAATATAATAACTATGAAATAATATTATACTTCCATGTTTTAAAACTATAAAATTAAAATAATTGTTAAATTGAACAATTGTGCATCCTATTTTATACTCATTATTCTAACATCGAAAACATCATTAATCTTGAAACACAAAACAAGCAATCCAATCCGAGAAAGTGTGTCAGTGAATTTTGTTTGTTTGTATAAAATGATATTATGAAGGATAGTATGCAAGAAGTGGAGGAAGTGAATATGAAAGAAATCATGGTTCTGCACTTTTGTAGAGCAATTGGGAATGTTCCTTATTTCACAGAAACATAAACATAAGTTTTAATGTACTTGAATAAAGTAAAGAAAAACCTGAAAAAGAAGCACGATCTTGGCTCATCGTGAGGTTCTGGCCATGAGGCCTGCTCTTCAACCTTTCCATGAGTGCACTGAGGAAATTTGGAAGAAGTGTTGGGTGAACAGGAAAGTTATGGTACTGCACTGACATTAGTCTGGAAGTTGAGGAAATCCAGGCTAAATAACTCGCCTAACTCCAACATCTCCATGCATGATTGAATTTAATATTGTTAACAACTGTATTCCAGAGATAACAGCACTGGTAGGGTGAAGAGTAGGATTCAGTAATCTTTCTTACTTACCGAAACCTCAAATCTTCAAGTAATTTTTAGATGTACTAACTAGTTAACTCTGCTCTTCCTTGCACAGGAGTTTTTATATTTAGGGTTTACCTTGCATCTTAATTTAATGTAAAGAAAATTGTTTATTTATATACAAAATCAAAGGAGATATCTCAATTTGTCCACAAAGTGTAGAAAAAATATGCAGAAAAAAACAGGTATAATCCTGAATCACACCTCAAAAATCTGAATTTGGAAAAATCCTTTCATTGTGGTCCTGTACAATTCTTCTTCTTTATAGGCTGTACAACATTCCTCTGAACGTTTTGGCCTTTTCCACAACTGCCTTCCATTTCTTCCGATCTTGAACTTGGACTGACCAGTTTTTAATTCCCATCTTCTTCAGATCCTTTAGCAGATCGTCCTTCCATCTGAATTTGGGTCTACCTATTTTCCGAGCTAATAATGGGCACCAACTAAAAATCTTCTTTACTGTCCTTTGTTCATTCATTCAGCACAGATGTCCTAGTCAGCTCAGCCTCATAGCTTTGATGTGGTTCGTGATGGTTTTAAACTTAATCAGGTTATATATTTCATCATTATACCTTATCCTCCATGTGCCATCACTATTTTTAATTGGCCCATGTATTCTTCTCATAATTCTCCTTTCAAAGATCATCAGTTTCTGTATGTCACTTCCCTTCAATGTCCACGTTTCAGATGCATACATTACAATTGGCCTGATGTGTTTCATGCAGTCTTACTTTAGCATTTTTGGACAAATACCTGCTTCTAAATAGGTCTATATTTGCAAAATAGGTTTTATTTCCCGCAATTATTCTTTCTCTAATTTCATCTTTCATTATGTTCGTTCCATTTATTCTGGAGCCAAGATAGTTAAAGCTATTTACTTGATATTTTATTCCATCAATTACTAGGTCATCCATTTTATATGCACCATTCCTACACCTCATAAATTTGGTCTTCTCTTTGTTGATCTTAAGACCATAAGGCTCCGCCATTTGTTCATGGAATAGATTTTCTAGGTCTTTTTTGGTTCTGGATATCAATAGTTTGTCATCCGCATAGGCTAGGCATTGTTTCAACCGAGTGGTAATATTGCCCTTGACATCAATCTGTGCCAAAATTACATCTATTGTTATACAGAATAATGTCGCAGATAGTGGGTCTCCTTGTTTAACCCCATATTTCACTTCAAGTTCATCACTCAGCTGGTTACCAGCTCGAACTCTGGTTCTAGTATTTGTTAATGTTATACCAATCAAATCCACTAATTTTCTTGGTAGGTTGTATTTACTCAAGTTTTCTATTATCTTGTGTCTTAGTACAGAATCAAAGGACCACTCAAAGTCGATGAAGATATTATATAAATCTATTCGATATTCATAGCATTTCTCACATAATTGCTGGGCTAAGAAGATATTATCCACTGTTGACCTGTTTTGCTTGAAACCAGATTGGTGGTCACTTAACTGTTTATCAACTATTTCAGTTAGTCTCTTGTTCAGCACAATTGCAAACACTTTGTACACCGTGTTGAGCAATGAGATTGGCCTGTAATTTTTGCAATCAAATCTGTCTCCTTTCTTGTAGATTGGAAAGATAATACTTTCATTCCACTGGTTTGGCATCTGTTGTAAATGCCATATTTTGAGTATGAGATTATATATTTCCTTACGGAGAGTTCTTCCTCCAAATCGAATCAGTTCTCCCGGGATATTGTCTGAACCAGCTGCTTTATTCCTTTTTAATTTATTAATTATCCCACAGATTTCATTATAGGATGGTTCTTCAATCTCATCATCATTATTTCCAGCAATGTTCTCTGTAGATGACATGTTTGTATCCAAGTGATTACCCGATAAGTTGAATTCTGTAATTCTGTAAACACGGATTTCCACCTTTCTAACACTTGCTCCTCCTGAATTAATATTTTCCCTGTTTTATCCTTGCACATACCAAAATTACCTTGCCACATTTTCCATTTTCCTACCTCCCCGAAAAATTTTCTTGTTTCATTTTTCTTATGATTGTCGTTCATGGACATGATTCTCTCATTTAGCCAGCTTTTCTTTTTCTTTTTATCGATTTGATTTGCTTTTATCCTCTCTCTTCGGTAGATTTCATATTGGTTTCTTGTCTTTGTCTGCAATGCTGTTCTTCTTGCTTCATTCTTCCTGGCAACCGCTTCCTTGCATTCATCATCCCACCATCGATTTTTCCTTCCTACTTTGTTACTCTTCCCTATGGATTCCTCAGCCGCCTGATATATTTTATCTCTAAGGTCTGCCCAATCCTCATTCACTTCTTCAATTTCTTTCCGATCTTTGAGTTTTCCATATATTATCTGTTTAAATTCTTTGATTTTTTCTGGCTTATTCAAGTTTTCCTTGTTCCAACTTTCAGGATTTTTGTTCTTCCATGATACAATTATTGGTATCTTTTGTTGTACAATGATCTTAAGCAGGTAATGATCCGAGTCCACATTTGGTCCCCTTAACACCCTCACATCTTCGATCACATTCTTCTTCTTTCGTGTAATCATTACATGGTCTATCTGGTTCACAGTTTTTTTATCTGGGGATACCCAAGTTCCTTTATGCATATGTTTATGTTCAAACAGCGTACTAACCACACACAAGTTGTTGACATCTGCAAAATTGCAGACAATTTCACCATTATCATCGGTCTCATTGCGTATTGTGTGGTGTCCTGTTATTTCTGCATATACTCTTTCTTTCCCCAACTGGGCGTTAAAGTCCCCAAGGACTATTAATATGTCACTTCTAGGTACCTGCTCCACAGATCTCTGCACCTCCTCATAGAACATCTCTTTAATCTCTTCAGGTTTATCATTAATGGGAGCATACACATTAATCATAGTAATATTATTATATCTATCTATAAACTCTCAATATACATATCCTCTCACTTATAGGAGTAAACCCAATAATCAACTTAAGACAAGAGCGCATTACCAGGAAACCAGTACCGGCCTGTCCTGTTCTTACATCAGGGCCACTGTAGTAGAAGTCATAATTCTTGCCCTTCATTCGCCCCACTCCTTTCCATCTGGTCTCTTGCACAGACACAATATCAATGCTTGTTTGCTCTATCTGCTCGACCAACTCTTTTAGCTTCCCCACTTGTAATAACGTTTTCACATTCCATGATCCAAATATCATTTTCCTGTTTCGATGCCTTTGTCGTCGTCCAGTATTCATTTCGTTCATCCGAGGCTCGTGTGTGGAGCGTTTAGCAGTTTGTGCTTTTTACGGGTGTTGAGGAGCTGGCCCAACACCCAACCCTCCTCCTTTTTCCGGGCTTGGGACCGGCAACGGTGGCCACTGAGGTACTCGATCCCCCCAGCGCCTGCCGCAGGCGGAGTTGGTCCTGTACAATAAAAAATTAAAATCATGTAAACATTTCCAGTTCCTAACTTCATAATTTTTCTCTGCATAGATAAGTGTGCCAAATAAGTCAGGACAACTCACTAGGTATTGGGGCTAAAGGTGTATTGTGTTATACGGGCTGGCAAATAATAAAATGAAACTAGTAATATAATACAAGAAATAATATAATACCTACAATAAAAATCGTAAACGTAAACATTTGGAGGTCCTGTTATTGGAAAGTTTTTGGAAAACTTAAATACTTGTCCAGTAATTGCCCAACTACCTTATAAATTTATCATGCTGGGGGTAATTCATACAGTAGGACTTGTTTTGGGATGTACTGCCAAATTTAGCTGTGTAGGGTTTTTATGCAGTTTGTATATAGCCCACTCTCCGTCATCAGTATCAGTAGTCCTAAAGTCTCCCAATAATTTTAACCCAAAATAGTGAATATTAAGGCTATATTAGTTCTAAATTAGGTAGACTTGGATAGAAAATAACATTGTTAAAAAAAAAGTTTATTTCTGTTTCTTTCAAACATGTATGTCCTAACAATCACAATAGGCCGCATTTAATACACTTGATGTGGTTGCAACATCTACAATCACAATAGGCCGCATTTAATACACTTGATGTGGTTGCAACATTTACAATCACAATAGGCCGCATTTAATACACATGATGTGGTTGCAACATTTACAGGTACCCAGGATGAGCTTAAGCACAGAGCTTCCCCACCTACTAAACATTGCTGAGTCAATCATTAACAATTGTAACACTTCCACAACCACACAACAACCTTTCAGTTGAGCAGATGAGTTTTTGACAAAATGAAGACCTGTAATTAGGCATC
Organism: Laupala kohalensis; assembly: GCA_002313205.1. NCBI lineage: Eukaryota > Metazoa > Arthropoda > Insecta > Orthoptera > Trigonidiidae > Laupala > Laupala kohalensis. The sequence continues at coordinate 39,583 of NNCF01128715.1, forward strand.
TTGCCATGATAGTAAGATAAAAAATAGTACAAAATAAAAAAATTACAATTATTAAAAATGCAAATTAATAAAAAAAATTATTTATTATTAGTGAAACATGACACCACAGCCACTAAGGCACTAAAGGATTATAATTTAAAGTATTATGAAAGTAAAATTAACTTATACTTCTTATTCAGGATCCTTCAGATTATACCTAACAAAATTATAAACCGTATAAAATCAAATGAAGATTTACTACCAAATCATATTAGATGCCAAATAGTATTTTCTGGCCATAGGATGGACAATATGTTGCATAATGTCATGCAGCATCACAGTTTTCTGCCAAATTTTCAATGAAAAGTATTGTCAATTTAATAAGTTTTTCCAGTGCCATAGTTGATCTTGCTCAGATATGCTTTAATCTACTTGAGCTTCTTGTCTTTCAGTCCTGGGTACAGTAATGGATGTTGTTAATAACATTTGAAAAATTATACAATGCTTAGTAAAATTGAGTTTGATTCATAACCGTGAATCTCTTTTCTGTAAAGATTTTTAAATAATAGGTCTCTGAAATAGAGTCCTTGTTTGTAGGATATACGCTTTTTATTTTTTCTTAAAGGGTTTTTGGGTTTAATTTTACATTAAATATAGTTCTATAAGAAAAAGTTGACCTCAGATAGTTATATATCATCAATGTTTTATATAATTTTTACACGGTGAGGTGATACCAGAAAGATTTCTATTTCATTTGAAAACTTTTAACATTTTAGGGACACTTTGGCAAACAGGCCAATTCCCCCATTTTATAATTCATTGAAACAAAATGCTATTACAATTTATATTTTATATGATATTTATGTTCCTATGTTGTACCACTGCCAGAACTTTTATCATTCAGGCTGGGAGGTATGTAACTAATTGCTTAATTCAATTATTAGTAGTTGATGAAGTTTGAATATTAGTAGATGATGAAGATTAGATTGGAGTTACACACAGAGGCTTTGATCAATGTGAAAATTAAGTTTACTGAAGATAACATAAAATATATTTTCGTATCTCAAAAAGTTTGCAACAAAATTTTTTTTTTCAATTCGTTGTAACTCCAACTTTTTGTGACAGCTCTGAAAACATTTAAATTCTCTTTCGATTTGGGTGAAGTTTATAAATTTATGTAGCTTTAAAAAGAAATTTATATGATTCAATGTAATACAATATTTCAAACATATTTCTTGTAGACATCTACAAATTGTATTTTTTTTATTTTTAAATTATATTTTATTTAGTAAGCTTTTGAAAGCAAGTGTACTAAATTTGAAGATCTGACCCATTTTGCAAAACATGCGCAATTTGTGTCCAGTATACGTATATCCAATCCATTATAAAGCTATATGGACTGAATGTGAAAAAAACCTGCAGTATTAAGTATAGTACAGATTTTTTGGTTGGATTGTGTTGGAAAAATAAATTCACTCTTGTAATGTTGATTTCTAAATTAATTTCTTTTATTCCATTTATAAAATAAGAGGAGTTTTTAATACACATTGAAATGTAGTTCCAATAATGTACTCCTTTTACTGGAATTGAGTTGCTCTTCAAATTGGTATTATTAGTGTCATTTTCTGCATTCCTATAAGTGACATATTTTTAGTGAAAAATATGTATAAAATTTGATCCAAGTATTGTTGTAACCTGTGGCAGAACGAAACTTTAGTGGTTAGAAAATACACTGAATTTAAAATTTTGAGCGCCTCGACTATTTTATCCCAGGGTTCCACAATAATTTCTGGGGTTCGCATTTTTTTAATGAAGGAAAGGGCCATACAATGGTTCCACTCAAGGAAAACGCTAATGACAAATAAATCCATTTAATTTAATCATCGTTTCAATTACAATAAAACCCCTCATGCTGTTTTCCCCCAAAAGAAACAAACACAAATGGTAATCAAATAAGAACATAAACACTCACACCTATATGAAATCTTTCCCTAAAAAAAACAACCTAAAATAGACTAGCTTTAACCATAATATTATCTTATCAACAATTCAATCTCCCTCTCTCTCAAGCAATAGCAATACACTGAATTTAATAATAATATTATCATATCAACAATTACATCTCCCTCTCTCTCAAACAATAGCAATACACTGAGTTTAACCATGGCATAATTTTATCAACAATTAACTCTGTCTTGGCACTGACTTAGTTCATAGTTCGTGTCCCTTTTTTATAATTTATACCAGTTGATTCATTACGCGCAAGCGCAATACGACGTCGGTTTAAACATCACCAACCGTCGTAAAATACCTCTGAAGATGACCAACCAGGGTAGACCGTAGAGTGGTGTCCTCGCAAGGTCAGCCAGGCTCCAATCTCGGGCGATCGCTGACGGTGTCAATCAACGACGACTACCAGAAGTTGCCCCATTCATTCTCTGCGAGCTCGGCCCCTCCAAGCGCAGCGTCAGCATAACCTCGTCCGTCCGATTGACCACCCGAAAATAGTTTGTCCGTGGCTCGGATCGAGATCAACTTATTAAATTGTCCCGATGATAAAAAAAAATCAACAATTAAATCTTGAGACATCTTCAAAAATGAAGTGCTAGTCTGAAATGCGAACTCAAAATATTTGTTTCAGAGTCTTAAGGTAAACATAGCTGACACCGAAAAATCTAGCGATGTGAGCCGACTGAAACCTGTCAGCTGCGTCGAAGCTACCAGCTACGAGCAAAAAACATCTGAGCTGAGCGAAAAATCTATCTGAGCGATGTGAACGTCTGCAGCTACGAGCGTGAACGAAACATTTCTCTAGAAAGAGCCGATAGAACTGAGCGATGTTAGAAAATGTGATGTGAGAGCGTCTTCAAAAATGACTGATGTGAGAGCGTAATTTCATTTTCCATTCCTTAAATGGTCTTACTCCCCTCTTCTACCTATTTTTCCACTTCCAGATCTTCCAAATTTTGAATTCCACGTGACCGAAACTTCCAATGCCAAAACGATTCCCCCTTCTTACACCTAGATTCTGATTGGGAAATTTTTAAAGGGCTTCGAATAATTTCCAACGTTTTCTTGCAACGATTTTTACTCCCAACGATTTTTACTGACAAGTTGGTTCTTGTATCCACCCTCGCACATCCTGGGTTATTGCGGTCGGGTTGGGCGCTTTCCCCACCCCCTCGCTAACTTGCTATTTCTAAAAAGCTGTAAATTTCTTTCGACACCAAAGAGCCTACAGCGGGTCATACCAGATTTGGGGGGCTGCCTTCGTCATCTCTCAACGGCAGACCTTTTAAATTTCTAGCGAGTCGGAAGACTTCCCTTCCTCTCTTTTGAATTTCATTACTCCCGAACGAGGATGATTTTATTATTCTAATTACGGAATTATTCAAATCACACAAACCGAAGAGAGCCAAGTCACTCTAAGTAAAAAAGGAATCTAAGAGAAGATAAAAAAATTCAGTCAATGGTAAAAATCAAGACATGAGAAATGTGGTTCAGGGTACAGAAATAAATTATTAAAAAGGAATAGCCTGAACTGGGTAATGAAATAACTGAACTGATAGATCTTGGTTCAGAAAATGACCACAAGTAAAACCCTGTAGTAGCAACCCTGCAACGGGGCTGGTGATTGCAAATTAATTTTTTTTTAGATCAACAGTCATTTCATACCTCTCAACATTTTCTATCCATTAAAATTTATTAGATCTATAAATCTATATTGCTACAGTTATCTATAAATGCATGCACTGCTAAAAACATTTACACAGGCACGTCAAAAATAAAAGTGGTCTGCTCCTGGGACTCGATTGAGTAATGTTTACATATTTTGATGAACTGAACTCAAAACTGCTATTTGTTTTGCCATCCATCACACACTACATTTTAGTAAATAGCAAATATCAGAAAACCTCAAAAAGTGAAATTGCTCCATTGGCAGATATTGCTACGAAGGTGATATTCTTTGGCAATTAAAAAAAAAATTAATGTATATATAAGGTAAGTAAGTGATGATTTGCTATTGATCTATTGTATAATTTAATATATTTTTAATTTAAAATAATAGGCATCATTTTTAGTTGTTTTTTTAAATAAGAACTCTTTCATTTTGTTACAATGCTCAACTTTTGTATTGCACCTGCCATGAATTAGTATTTCTCTCCAATTCTTGTTTGTGAGGTATTTCAAAACAGCCATGCACTCATGAAATGTGTAGCCACATTTTGCAAATGTATTTTATTGGTTGGTTTACTTTGGTTAAGTAATTAAGTTACATTCTTTGTCAATCTTTATGTACATTGTGGAATCGAATACAGAATTTGAAAAATTTTAAAAACCTTTGCATCTATCTTAAATGTCCATAAACCCTTGTTCTCCTCATTTCCATACATCTCACTGCAGAGAACAAAAAGCTTGTCTTTTGTTCATTAAGCATTTTTTACCACTCATGTTTATTAAATTTCAAAATGAATTAAACAGGAAATGACAAAAGTGTTCCTTATTATAAGTCTGAGTAGAACAAAAATGTTGATCAATACACCAATATTTAAGTTTTAGGTTTTCTTGATGCATTAAAAATGAATCCAATATCTACTGAGTATAACTGTCTGCAAATTTTTACTAAATAATAATAAATTGCTTGAAACACACACTGAAAAAATGCAGAAATAGCACAGTTAATGATTCTGTTTAATCAAAAACAATCAGTATATATTTATGTGTTAACTTTGAACATTTTGAGCCTTCAGTACAAATCTGGTGTTCATTGAATGCTACTATATATTGACTTTTACCACATTGTTGATGTACAAAAAATACTTATTGTATCTGCAACACTTTTTACTGTAAGGGCACTAATTGTACAAATCTGTTGAGATTCCATTTTTTGCACTTAAAATGTGTCCATCGGGGGCACCTCCTCTTGGTTATGATGGGTAACTTCTGAGAAATAATTCTGCCTAATAATGTGATTTGGAATCCAATGTTTTACCTATATTGCTGGTAAATCTGAATTAGTAAAATTACTTTAAAATGTTTCAGGCCTGATAAAAAAGATATATTTCATGAATAATTTGGGGGGGAAGTACTTGTCCAGGATAAAATCTGTGTTCCTTAATATTACACTTGATTTTTGATAGATTGTAAATAAGAGTAACACATCTGAAATTTATGTCAGCAATGTGACAAAGAGCAAAAAAAGGTCTGTTGGAATGCTTCTGTTGCCAATGGTCAAAACATGTCAGTGGTCTGGGTTGACACAAATTAAGTACCACTTACACATAAACGCATATAAATAACTTAAAACTTATGCACCCGCTCCTTGGCAATAGGCTACTACCAGGGTTAAATATTCTTCATAATAAATCATTTTCTTTTCTGTTTTCATCACTGTTGAACAGAGTTTGATTGTTGTGTCTGTGTTGTCTTTTCAATCCTTTCTTGTCCTCATGGTCCCTGTTTCATCACGTCCTCACGTGTTCACGTATACATACGCATATACTGAGTGATGTCGACCACACTCTCCACTTACAATTTTCCTCAGACTAGTTTTGGGAGCTGTTTCTCCCATCCTCAACTTCTGCCAACTGATTTCATGCTGCTGTGGCCAGCAGATGTATGAATTTTGAAATTAAATTGTTTTCTAACTGAATGTCAAAATTTAACAATGTATACTTAAAGAGGTGAATAAATATTCTTTCCCAAGACAACAGTTCAAATTGATTGGTAACATGTTTCAATAAAACAACGTGGACATTATTGTTTGATGAAGACTCAATTTTGTCATTCTAAGTGTGCTATTTATTTCTTCTCCTAATTGAATAAAAACGAATCGTGGATAATGTTTAATAATGAACACAAGACTTGTTCTCACTGAATCAAGATGTATGACTGAAAGTTACACAAGCTCTTATAAACATTCTGATTTTACTTTAATCCCAACTGAGCAACAACTTTCTCATTTTTCCAGTTTGATGTTAATTTTTTTTTCTTCAAATGTGGTGGGTAATGGACCTGAACAAATTCTGAATTCATGTTCAGTAACTCAAAATACATAAGGGTTACCCTATGGGATCCCACAAACAGTCCTTTTTTATGTGTGCACCTGTATTGTTTATTTCAATATTAACCCATACACACCCCACCTTCAAATTTGTTGCATTCGCTTCCAAAACTTCCTAAATGCAATAAAACTTCTGAAAACCAATTAAAAATTCCAATTTGGAATAAAATTAATTCTTTTCAATATAATAATGTTGCATTCTTTGTAAGTTCACGTAAATCCAATACAATGGCACAAATTGCCAGTAGCTAGTTTTGAAGATACATTTCACGATTTTTAAACCCAGCTTGAATTATATGACTTTTATGATTTTGAAAATAAATTACTCAAACAGGAATGGTCAACAAAATTTGAACTTTTGGAATTTTAGTATAAAGCAGCAAACATAAATTACTAACATCCAAAATTTTTGAATTATGAAACATGAAGGTCCAACTATTGGTTGATTTCATGTAGAATGACACTAGAACAGTACTAGACTTACGATAGACTAGATGTAACATAATTATTAAATTTACAATTGTTCCTCTACAGTTACACACAGTTGGGTGCCTCCAACTTCTTCTCCATCCTATATCTTGTTTCTTTCATTTTGTTTTGCAGTAAGTTGAAAATAACTGATTGCAATAAAACCACTTGGAAATATTAAATTTTATTAATAAAATAAAATCATATTAATTTTTCTGGTCATACTCAAGAACAAATATTCATTTGACAGTGCAGAAAATTGTTCCCCACGCAACCGTTCTTTATAGTAGTAGGGACAACTGGAAATGTACATGGCATGAGTAGAGGTCATTCATAATGTAGGACCCTCCATTAAGGTGCTAGGAAATTCTTTCCAATATATTCATTTAATTCACTTTCTATGTTCTATCCTCTATAAGAACTTAATAATAATTTATTGTATGTAATTTTGTTTTGGCTAACTAAGAACCTCCATTATTAATTAAGAAGAAAAAATAGTAATGTTTTGTAATCTTTATACATATTTAAAGTAATAAACATCTCAATGACTTGGACAGGATTGCACAGCAATTTGTGTTTTATTAGTATTTATGTTATGGTGTTTATAATAATAACAATTAAATAGGATGTACATGTACAACTGTTTTAATTAAACATCCCTTTTATTTCAAAGTATGTTCATTAGACATAACTACAATGCTATTTAATAGAGCAATATTTTACAACATTACAACTATTATGTTAAATATGTATGAAGTGATTTTCCCAGTTCTTGATGATTTAAATGTATAATTTGATATATATTACCAGTTGGCATCTCAAATGAAAAGAAATTTCATATGATACTCTTTTTTTAGATTAATTGACATAAATAAAATTCGCTATATAATAAAATAAAGAGATAAGTTAAAGCATAAAGCAAGTACTTAAACGAGCAATGAGGTATAATAATTTTGAAAGTATAGTATTTTCAAATTATTTAATACAATTTAATATAATAATCTGAAAAAATATATATTAACTACAAACAAATTAATTATCACAATACAGGCAATATTTTTAGTTCATTTCTACCAATATATAAATTGTAATGAATAGGCATTCTTCAGAAAAAATCCTGGTATGCTTTACATAAAATCAGCCAGTATCATGATCTACACTTTAAGATTATTTTGCAAATTAGTAACTTGTTCTGGAACGTGTCATACATTTGAAGTTCTTTTGTTGAGAGTTCAGGAATGTTGTTGTAAACAAAATAATATTCCAAAATTTTCTTATTCTATCCACATGATTAACACACATGTGGAAGCTTTAACTTCCTTACACATCATGTAGCATTTCACAATTTCTGTTTTTACACAAGCTTTTCAATTCCTCACTCTTCCTCTTCCTTGCTGCCCATTTACCAACCCAGTGCTTGCCTTTCCATTGCTTCAGCAAACTTTTTAACATGGGTCCTATCCATTTCACATTTTTCTTCCCCAATAACCACTTAATTTTTTCATTCATAAGTTTTATTCATTGACATAATCATCAGTTCACTTTGATGACACTATAAATGTATTAGAATTACTTCATGAATTGTATTTCTTGGCTTGCCACATTTGGCAGTCTGTCATGGCCCCAAGTTTTTCTCATGATTTTCAAAAATAAAAATAAAACTGCTGAGAGCAAAAACAGGAAAGCCTAAAATATTTAACCTTCCACACTTCACTTCATTAAACAAGTTTTTCATCTTATTTACTATGCTATTTGAAACGAGACAGCATGATGAGAAGACAAAATAATCAGGGAGGGAGTAGACCTTGAAATTTTGTGATCTTTACAGAGAAGGAATAGAACAGAGAAAACTAGAAAAATGTTTATGAGTAAAAAACAACAATTTTGGTAAAAATGGAATAAACAACAATTTAACAAAAAGTATGTATAGAAGCCACTAGCAGGACCTTATTGTTTTCTGTTTTTACATGTGATCATGTCTCTGGTATAAGATATGTATATTTTTTAAAATATCTATTACTCATTATCTTAATACACTAAACTAACCAATAGTTTGAAATATACAAAACATAGATCCACAATAAAACAGTTTTTCAAAACTCATTTTTACAATTGAATAATTGGTTTGATCATTAACTCAATTAATTATTGTACAAGGAGACTAAAAGTAATTTAATTTGTCTTTTAAATGCCTTTTTATCCATTTTGTTTCTTCCTCTTTTCAACTTGTTCCATTTCACAACAAGTGAAACTTAAAACAATACCCATTATAAAGCAGTGTGCTGCTATGGAATTACTGATGTAATTAAGAAAACATTTTCTGATACTTTGTTGTTTTTCATAAAATTATAGACATACATACAGGAACAATGTTAACTTTTTACTTATCTTCCCACACATAATCATGTATATTCCCCCGTAGATCTGTCATCAGCCATCAGCATAGTCTACAAGTGGGTATACTGACCAACAAACTTGTATTGGATCATCTCCTACTAAAATTCAAAGGAGTGTTGTGTCCACCGGAATAAGTAATGCTATTGGAGACATTGATGTAAATACTACAAGAGACCAAATAGCCCCTGTTAAAAGAATTGGAAAAAGGGTTAAATTATATACGAATGCTAAACAAATTCACAAGGATGAAGCCAATACTGTGTTTATATTTGGGTTCTGTTTATCGAAAGTGATGTAGGAGGAATAGATTTAGTTACAATATTGTGGAATGATACCCACACTGCTTTTTCAGTATTAACAATGAGACAGTTTCAATGAAACAAAGATGAGAGTTTAGATCAAATCAGGTTCGTCATCTATCCCTGCTGAAATTAAAAAGAAAAGAACTGATGACACATATAACATTACTCACTCACACGCGCCACCCTGTTCGCCTCTGGGCTTAGTCTACCACTGACATTCGACAGAAGCGACATTCAAGAAGAGCGTTAAGCTAAAAGTCCCGAGTTCGAATCTCGGTTCCGTCTTTTATTTTCATTCAACATAACATAATTAATGTGTTACCTGGTAGTGAGGTTCACTGCAATTTAAGAGATTTCTGTGTTTGTGAACTCCAAAATTGAAAAATACTGATTCACAATGAAGTACTTCCTAAGGGAGTCACCTCATATGAGGATTTGAATCAACTAGGAGGTCTGTGGGTCTCTCAAGTTGAATGTAAATGGTAGAATGGGCCCAGAGGTGAATGGGGTGGAATGTTAAGATGAAGATCCCATGTTCGAATCTCAGTTCTGCCTCGCATTTTCTTTCAACATAACACAATTAATTTATTTACATAATCTTTCTGAATTTATTCTCCATTATCACACTTTCCTTACCAACCTAACTAATTTTTTCTATTAGATTTGAGATAAACGAGTTTACACGTTGTGTTTATTACCCTTTTTCAGTATTGTACCACTAATTTTAGTTGCTAAATTAGGTTATTAAGACCCAATCAATTTGCTTACATTGTAAATAGAATGAACATATTTTTACAAGTAATTTGTTCATATTGTTTTGAGACAGTAACAATTCATTGTCCACAATACATTTGTTAGTTACATTTTTTGTATATTTAGCAGTCCATTTTCAAAATTATTTCCTAGTTCTACTTCTCCTGATATTCAAGAAAATTCATGATTAAAGTTGCTTGTAATATATACTTGTTTGTATGTTTGAGTTTTACAACTATTTGTAAATATAAACCTTTTTTTTACATTTTGGAAATTGGAATAAGATTAAATTCTACACTTGCCACATACTGTGTTGACTATATGACACTGGAGGGTTAATTTGTCTTTAACTAGCTGAGAACCCATGGCATTGCGCACGTGAATTTTGTAATACGTCAACAACATTCTTTTTTCTCACATTACCATTGATATCCAGTGAGAATGTTATCCATTATTATTAGTACTTTAAAATGATTAGTGTGTATCAGGATATCACTATCAGCTCAGCAATGCGAAAAACTCTGAGCTCGTCACACATGTCATTTCCGTTAATTTTTTCATGCTATATCTTTTTCTAGAGGTGTAGGTGTAGGGGTAGGGGTAGGTCACGAATTCGATGCTGCAGTTTTCCACACGCCTGATTTTCAACACAATTATTTTCATGTCTGGACAAAGCGATGCAGAATTGTCATTGTAGACTACTTGGAAATATATCCAAAAAAGTATAGAAATTGCTTTTGTTTAAAAATAACTATCACAAGCTCTAATAATGAAATGAACGTTTGTTAATGCCCAGTGGTATGACTTCCTTAGGGTTGGATTTTCGCAAAAACCTTTCTTTTCAAAAATTTTCGATAATTTTTTGTCTCACACTCTTTCCAACCCTCACCTCGCGTAGTCTAAAAAGTGTCATAATTTCTTTGGAACTACACATAACCCATTTCCACCCCCTCCCCAAAGGTCGCTTTAGATGTTATTCTTCCATGGGCTGAATTTAGACTTACACAATATCGGGATTTACTAACAACTCGGCGACGCCGAAAACTACGGACTCGTCACTGATATATATCATGTTCGATATTTTTTTCATAGCATCTCCTTCCCTAGATATGCTGGGGTTTAGAAGAGCTGATTGTGGACTTGACGTCTTCGAGAATGACATTACTAATTTCAGCAGCACCGAAATTTTGATCTCAACATTAATATCAGTCACTTTCGTTTATTTTTTCATTTCAACCTCTTCTCATTCCCTTGCCCCCAAAATATTTCCCCGTGGGGGTGATAAAGGACCTAAGTGGCAATAAGAGTGTGACTCTGATCTTCTACGTCAGAAAGAACAATATATCCTATATCAATATCAGTCGGTTTTTATTCTTTTATATCCATTCCCGGTTCTTATCCTTACCCAACCGATGCTAGGAGTATATTACCTCCAATGTGGGCTGATTGTGAATTTACAAAGCATCGGGGTTGCCCTTATACATCTCAATGGCACAGGAAACTATGATTTCGAATCTAATATCGGATTTTTTTTCATTACTCCTGCATATCATCCACTTCCTACCCCCTCCCTAGAGGTACCACGGTTGTCTCCCCTCAAAAGCCTTTGCGGGCGTCTGCAGAAAAATTTGCCAAAATTTCACCACAATTGTATGAATGGTATAGGAACGCATCAAGGGCAAACAAATATTAATTTTTATATGTGTAGATGGATAGACAATATTTGGGTAAAGTGGTCGCTGTGTCCCGCGTTAAATACTTGAGGTGTGTACGAGAGAGTACCGTTCGTCCATTATCGTAGTAATAAGATTATATGAACCTGATCAGATTATTAAATAGATTCTCGGAAATGTGCGCGGAATCCGATTCACTGAGAAAATCGATATTGAAATCGCAGCAGATAACATATTTCCGCGTTAGATATTTTAAAATTATTTCAAAATTCCAAAAATAATATTTCAAGATCTGATTGAGGTAGTTCATAAACGCACAAAACAATAATGCCTATTTCGGTCACATAAAGTTCTTTAAGTTTCAAAATACCATCCAAGCAGAATTTCTCGTTACCTAACAATAAAGAAGATAAATGAAATTTCTAACGTAGATACACGTACCACCGTGAAGATTATTTCCTTTTAAATTTGGTCGACGTTAAAAGCTCACTAAAGAATGGTATGGAATAAAAGTATTGTTGAAGTCAATATCAGAAAACTAATGCTGTTAGGCATAACAAATTGAATGGATTGTCAAGTTCAATATGTCAATTTTTGGAAAGGGATTGAACATTATGATGAAAGATATTGATTTTGTTTTCTAGAGGGCCACTATTGAACTGAGATGATCAAGGAGAATATGATTTACTTGCCATCTTGGAGCATGGCATAGAAAACCTCGAAATTATAACCGTGTTAAAGGGCGGAAGGAGGTTTGAATGGGTCAGGTGAAAGTGTTGGACGAGAGAGGTGAGATAACGAGCAGAGACAGGTCAGCGACGCGAGAAGTAATGAGAGTGGGGAGATATGAAGAAAGGGACGAGGTTGCAATAGAGGTGGGTGGTGGTTTTGATGTAGGTGAAGAAGGAAGTGAGGTAAGGCATGAAGCTACAAGAAGCGAAGCGTTGTTTCCCCCACGGTCTTAGGGACACGCCATGCTGGGTGAAATCCTTGGCAGAATGGTAGGGTTGAGGATCAACAAATGTGTTGTTGTATCACTCAGGTGCTGAATTAGAGCGATGTTTGCGTTATTCACGTGTGGCATTGCGTAGCGTGGAGGTAGGCTAGAAAGTAAAATGTTGACGCGTATGGAGACCTTTCTGAGTTTCTGCAATTGTTTATTAGCGATAAATCGACCTCGCAGATTAATGCCATTCTGTCCACCAATAATTATTAGGGTGTCCCGCTCTGAGAGGGTTTTCGTGTAAGTCTTCAATTCTCTGATAACTTCAGCCAAAGGAGCGTTTGACCTAAAAAACCGTTAACAGAAATGCCTGGGAAGAATTCCACGCATAATGCAGGACATTTTAAGTTCCTGCAAATCAGCTGATATTAGAACGATATGCTTTTACTGGGAAGTGTTGTCTTGAATTTTACGAGTGTTTAGACGGCTGTGCTGACCAGTGCGGGGTTTGAGAGGTGGTGTTTGTATGCGGATTAGCGTGGAGTGATATAAGCGGGAGGTGTGGGTTGAGGGGGAGAAATGTGACGTCCTCAAACTCACTAAACCTACAAGAGATGGAATGGTGCACGAGGTTTTGATCGAACAGGGTGGCAGCTGTTGAAAGGAGGGCGAAAATTCCCAACAGTTGTCCAACAACAGTTTGTGTTATTGAAATGCTACAGAGAACTAATTGAAGTATCGATATAGTGTACGTACGTCTTCTGGGGGTCAACTTTAAATGAGCAAGGGAAAACAATGGTGCCCAATTTTGTAACTTGGTGAATAACTTACAAGAGCGGATGCGAAACACAAACAAACCGAACACTACAAATAAAACGGATGTTTCCACAGAGATAATTCATTATTACAATGAAATAATTATTATACTTGATATTATTGATTTTTGTAGCTCACTGATGATAGGGAGACTAATAAAAGCAAGTATTTCAACGAGTACTACAACAATGAGAATTTGATACCAATATAAATTTAAAAGAAATATTTAAAACAAATTAGTAATATTTGACCTTTATTCTACCAGAAAATACAAATGGTCAAGCATTTCACTTTATCACACCGCAGAAAAACACACACACACACACAAAAATAAAAAAATCGAGAGTTTATCGTATATTTTTTTCGCTTAGACGAAATGTCAATTATCCAATTTTATTTATTTTCACACATTTTCTCTACATAATTTTCTTTAACATGTAGAAGTGTTTTTGTCTCATTGTTTGTGCATTTGATAAAAATTGAGAACAGTTTTTACTTTCCACCTAATCTACTCAAAGAGTGAACAGTTTTTGTAGTTAAAATTTCAATTAATTATTAACTTTTAAATATTTAAGAAAAATCCTTTTACAAACCTGAAGTACATCAAGTTAGTGACGATGGAAGCAAGGATTGGAACATTGATGAAAGTCTTGTTTATGAATTAAGTTTTTATAAAAAGTGTATCTACAGTTAGTTAATAAGATTAATTTACAACAATACGATTTGTTGTTAGAAAGTTATTCCGATGTTAGAGCACAGATTCCTGTACTGAAGTGAGACTCAAAAGACTAATTTCATTTTAGTGAAATGGAATTTCGATTTTGCAAAAGGTTTATCTCAAGTGGAGGGAGTAGACTTCTGTGAAATCTTTTCACAAACCTCACGGTTTGATACCATCAGTCATGCTAGCTTTAGCTGCACAGAGAAAATGGGAAGTTATGCACATTGACACAAAAACTGTCTTCCACTATGTTAAAGTCAAAGAAACAATATTTGTGGAAACCTCTCTAGGTTTATATGATATGATGTCTCAAAAAATTTCTATATGGTCTAAATCAAGCATCCAAATGCCAGAACAAGACTTTTTCTGAATTTTTAACTAGTTTTGGTTTCATGCAATGTACTGCAAGTGTCATGTGTATATAGTGACCTCATTTGAGAAAAGAAAGAAGTTTTAATTCTGTATGTAAGTGAAGCTCTAGTATTTTGTGAAGAAAGAATAATATTAATTGAAATTGTAGATGATCTTGGAGAGAAGTTTGAAGCAACTATTTGTGACAGGATGTTCTGTTGGAATGGAAATTGACTACAGACCAGATGGTTCAATTCTCTTACATTCAGAAAGTTATATAAAACGTGTTCTGGATCGATTTTATCTAGATGATGTAAACTCATACACAATTCCCGCAGATCCTGGAACAATCCTGTCATCAGAGTCAATCCTTTACTAGAGGGAAAAACAGTATCCTATACGGAAGCTATTGGATGCGTTATGTTCCACGCCATCACTTCACATCCACATATAGCTCTTGCCATTAATATGGTAAGTTTATTTCAAACTAATCCTGGATAAGTGCATTGGAATGCTGTGAAATGATTTTTTAGATACCTGAAAGGTACATCAGCCTATGGAACTGAATATTCATTCATCAGCAGTTGATTGTGCTTGTCAACTTGTTGGAAACTCAGATGCTGACTTTGCTAATTATGTGGACACTAGAAAATCAACTTTTGGTTATGTGTTCAAGCTTAGTAGTGGTTCAATAACAGTCAACTGTGTCTGCGTCTACAACTGAATATATTGCAGCTTCAACAACAGAAAAGGAAATATAATGGCTTGACCAACTTTAACAAGATGTGAAAGTAAAACGTGAGGAGGGCATTACTCTTTTTATTGATAATCAAAGCAC
This sequence comes from Laupala kohalensis, assembly GCA_002313205.1. Classification (NCBI taxonomy): domain Eukaryota; kingdom Metazoa; phylum Arthropoda; class Insecta; order Orthoptera; family Trigonidiidae; genus Laupala; species Laupala kohalensis. The sequence goes on from NNCF01128715.1 coordinate 54,888, forward strand.
CATCAAGTTAATAAAAAATTCCTGTATTTCATAAACGTTCAAAACACATGGAGGTGCGATATAATTTTATTCATGAAAAATGTAATGATGGATCAGTCAATGTAAAATATGTGAAGTCTGAAGACCAACAAGCTAATATGTTCACAAATGCTCTTCCCAAGGTAAAATTTGAGAAATTAAGAAAACTACTCAGAATAAAAGAAATAAATTATTTGTGTGACTGAGCCTTCATTATCAATATAACTAAATAAGATGTTCCAATACTTGTGTCGTCGTGGCTGGTGTGATTAATGTCGACTATATAACCGGCGTGGCATGTTATTGAGGACACTATTGGAAATTAAAATATCAGAAGGGCTAATTTGTGAATAAGTTATACCTAGCCAGAAAACAACATCATAAAAATAAACCAACATTAACGTCTACTTGACGTCAATTAAATTGATTAATAAGAAACTTTGATTTCAGTTTGAAATAAACAGCTATTGGTTTATTGATGTTTAAATATTGTGACATGTAGTCAGTTGCAAACAACAATTTTATACATTGAGAAAACAGTAATAAATAAACACATAATTTGAGACATGATCAGAATAAAAGTACATAAACAAAGTAATAGTTAATTCCCATAAAACAAGAGATTTAAGAACAATTAAAAAGAATGAAATAAAGAATGTTGATATGTTATTAATCATTTGATAAATGTCAATACGAATTAGTCAATCCTGCTTTGATACGTAAACATATGACTTTGAAGTTAATAATCATTGAATAACGAAAATATTATAATGAGAACAAAATTAGAAGACTGTCTCAAACAATTTCGTTGGTTGTCGCGACGCGGGGTCGACGTTACAGTTCATTTAGCTGGAAGCAGCGTAAAAGAGTTGCATCGTCACCACACTGACATTTCACGAATTTACAAATCACTAATTCACAAACATGAAATTTTTACAAATGTTTGATTGAAGTTGTTTCACTGAAGTTAATACTGTTAATACACGTTTAATTATCTTCGAGTCGCATTTTCCTAATCATAATTATATAATACTGCTTGAGTTACGTTGCAGTGCAGCTGGGCACTGGTTATGTACCAAATACGCAGTAACCGAGTGAATTAAGTTACTTAGCGGTCGAGAGAATAACTCGGCACCGAAGGTTATGTTACACGTCCGCGCACTAGAGAGTAGCTAGCGAGAGTGATGAGTTCTTCTTCTTCCTATCGAGTCTTTTGTAATAGTTTTTATGGCACTTGATTGGTTGAATATTCGCTATTTATTCATTTGTCACTATTATATTAATTTAGTTCATTGTAGTAGCATTCGTTTGTCAAGGATAGTTCTGGAATGTTGTTAATTGTTGACTATTGACAAATGTTTATTAAATTATTTATAGCTTATAAATAGTCCTAGTTGTCCATTGTACATCTGGTTAGGGGTTAATTATTATGTAGCTCCGCTACACTTGTTTTAAGTGCTTTAATTTAGTTTACTTCTCATATAATTAGTTTTTTTAAGCATTAAGTGTATGATTAGAGGGTTTTATTGTTGTTGTAAACATGTGTGACAACATAATTGGAGGGAGAATTGAATTTCTGGTTGTGTAGTCACTGTTTCTGAGCCACCTCGTGGTAACACAGTTTTTGTGTAGTACGTGTGGCAACGCTATCATTGTTCAGTTGTTATAGATGTGTTCCTGGCATGTGTAGGCATCTGTTTTCTTTTCTTTTTTTATTCTGTTCATTTCTAGTTTAATTTAACATCTCAACCAGTTGAAAAAATAAAAATTCAATATTAGTATTTTACAAAAAAAATCTTGGTATTTATGACTGCTACCTCCTTAACATATGTTCTCTGTATCTAAGATGGTAATGATCAGACCCTACATAGATTTGACATGGAATGGCCAACTAAGGAAAAAGGCACAATCATAATAAAAGGAGTAATGATACACTGGTAAAACAATGAACACCACCCACAAAAAATATGCGTGCCTAATTGGGCAAACAAATTAACAAAGGAAAACTCAATCATAAAAATATATAGTAAAAAGTTTATATAAAATGAAGTTAAGATTGAATACGATCATATTAGATTGAAAACTGTTTCATTGCATGTATAATGCTGGCTGTCAAAAAGCTAAATGCCAATTTTTCAAATTAAGTAGGAACTGTAAAAGTAAATCTACACTAATAAAAGTGAATGATTTGGAATGATTGATGTATGAAAATCAGAAAAAGTAATCAATGAAATTATTAGAAATTCCAAAGGACTGTTTTTTAAGGTACATAGCAACAAAAGAGCAAAGAATGGTTGTTATTATGAATGCATTATAAGAGCGGAAAAACAATTAAAATTGGTTAATTGCTTCAGTGGATGTGAACAGTTAAACCCTACATCAAGAACAAACATACCAATATCCACAAGTGCCCTACAAATCATATTCTGAAGATCTGACATCTTACAGAATCCAAAAACCCTAGGTAACAAAACGCATGCTAAATAAATAAGACAGGGAAGGTAGATTTTTCCTTTTAAATTTGATGATTTGATTTTTTTCCTTCTTAATTTACTCTCTAAAATGAAGTATTTTAACACTACTATTTCTAATTGGTGTTTTTGATAACTTAGGTTGATCTCACTAGGTTGACACATGCTGTTGTGGACTTCTTTTTCAGAGCGTGAACAATATTGCCATTCAGTTGTCACCTCTCTCTAACCGTTAAGGCAATACAAGGGAACATGACGCATTTTCTTTTCCCGATTTTGACATTTATTGCCAAAATCATTTTCTATCATTCTTTTAACATATTTAAAAAATACAAGTGTATATTCATCCTCGACATCTAACCTACCTCCTTGCCTTTCATCACGATCTGCTCAGTGGATTAGTCGTGATCAGGTAGCAAACTGACAAATGCATTTTTGCATTTATACATAAGTGTGGATGCCATTAAAAAATATGGAGGGTTGTTCCAGCTTCCCTGTGAAACTGAAACAATCAAGTCCTGTCTCAACAATTATAATGTAACTTTAGTCACATTTTTGGTCATTAATTAATTACTAATATATTACTGCAAAAGGAAATTCATTGCTATGGTTAGTAAAAAATAATGGCAATTGTTCCAGTAAGGTGGAACAACCTGACAGTTTTTGAAAATTTTCACAAAATTTAGCTGGGTTTTTAAATTATTCATTAATTACAGCATAAGAAAGGATTATTTTTGTTAGTATATATTTAATCAAAGTTGTTAATGATCCATTGAAATAACAGTATAACCATTTGAATTTTATCTTGATTATATCAAAGCTGCAACAATCATTCAATAACACATGTCTTTTTTTATTGGGGCTTTAGGGCTCACCAAAGTCAAGGTCATTATCAAAACACATGTATGAAAAGTAATAACATAATTAATAACAATTTTTGAATTAATCACTACTTTATGACAGAAATAAAACCAAATTTTTATCAAAAAAATTATTTAAACAAATTATTATTTCCACATTATAAATAAAACAACATACAATCATTAAAAAAATTGTTACAAAAACTAATATTAATGAACAAAATTATATTGATTTTATATTTCAAAACTTTCTTCAAGATATTTTTTACAATATAAACAATTTCATTCATTCAGACTTCCCAACTCTAAAATAACATTCATATTAACATAATTCTAATAGAAATTATCACACATAAGAGTATTATAAATTATTTTTCTCCTTCAATTACAATACTTTGTACAATAGTTAATAAAACATTTAAACTATTAAAACTATACCACCATAACAGAGAAAAACTAAGCATTTTTGTATAGTTAAAACATGAATACAGCTGTAGATTTCATGATAAAATTTTGTCAACTATAATGAAATCATGTTCTTTAAATTAATCATGGTGGAAATATACTATGTTCATGTACTAAATTAGAAGATATATTTTCTATTTGCATTCCCCATTTAATACATTTCCCCGAATATTCTTCACATATCATCATATTTTTAATTAATTTTTTTCCCAATTGTTTTATATTTTATTTCTATCTAAGTTTATGTTCATGTGCTTGTAGTAATAACATTCATTTATAATTACTGAAAGTAAAGGTGTTTTTTAAAATATGGGACAATGGGCTCGTTGACATCGAGGTCATTGGAGCCCTAAAAACTTGTACAGGTAGGGAAAATGCAGCCATGCACCAAGGAGAGCCAACACGACCATCCCAACATGCAGGACTCGCTGAACAAATCAACCACACCCACCAAAAACCCTCCTGAATTAGAACATACCAAAACATATCTCAAAACCAAAAATCAAAACATTGAGGACAAAAAATGAGTTGTAGCTTCACAGTGAAGCAGGAAGAATTCTCATTTTTTAAATGACATTGGTAATACATGTTTTTTATGGTAATTAAATAGTAAAATGAGTATACAAAATATTCACATTTGATTTTTTAAATTGTGCCTTAGTGGTTGTGCCAGCTGCAAAAGAGCTACAAATTTACTTACTTCAACTTAATCCAGTACTCTAGCAGACAGACTATGGCTACCACAAGAGTTTGAAGAGACTCTTGAACATGTAACCACAAATGTCCAAAAAACGAAATTCTTATTTCTTATAAACCAGTAATTGAAGATGACTAACTAATTATCCCTCCTTGATCAACTAACCCAACCATATCCAAATGTCACTTGAGCAAATCCATTAATGTCACTTGAGCATATACCATTCATGTCAGGAATAGAAAACAAGAGAAATTTGATATAAATATCCACATACTTTTAGCAAAAACATCTAACATGTTCTGATAAATTTTAAAACTCTTAACATGTAAATAAAATTTTCCATTTACTTGTTAATTCCAACTATAAGGTTGAATACATCAACAATTCTCGCTTGTTCTGATTTTCATCCTTTCAAACTCTACTTATACATGCTTGGTATGATAATGTTTTGCTTTAATATCTATTAATTATAGTCCTGATCATTACAACATTCTTAATTAAGAAATTCTTATTTCTTATAAACCATCCTTCCCTCCGTAACTAGAATTGGGGAGGAAGTTGAGGAAGCATATAAGGAAACTAAGGAAATAAATCAGAAATAATACAATAATATAAAAAATCTTTCCAAAGCCGCAAGAATTTCAAGAACATTTATATGAACCAATTCTACTCATACAACCTTCATTAATAGATATAACTCACGGATGTTAGAACATGCATCATTAAGCATATATTGTGTATATTGTACTCATTCCTGTTCAGCAGTAAAAGAAAAACAACTTATTTACATTACACATCACATTTCCTCACAAAATATCTCACGAGATTAACTTTTTTCATGATACTCGTAAATTATTTACAAGACACGGCCAAAGAAATGTTTTCTATGGAATTACAGGAGTAGTTATGAAGAATTTTTCAATAAAACTTCATAATACTCAGTTGAAAATTATTTTTCACCATTGTGAGTTTTCTTATATCCGTTGAGAACTCCCAATCGAATAAGAGACGAATTAAAGATTTAACATGAAAATAGTTTCTCAATAGTGTGGGTCCGCAAGTGTTCGTCCAAATGTCTTTTCCTATTAAATGTCGCTTTACAGATCGCGCACAAAAACTGTTTCTCACCAGTGTGAGTACACATGTGTGTCCTAAGACGATCTTTACGAGCAAAAGACGTATCACAGATTTCGCACAAAAAAGGTTTCTCGCCAGTATGAGTTCGCATATGTTTTGTAAGTTCGTAATTTCTAAGAAAACATAATTTGCAGATTCCGCATGAATAAGGTTTCACGACAGAGTGAGTTCTCATGTGTTTCTTGAAATTAACTTTACGAGGAAAAGACATTTTACAAGTATCGCATGAAAAACGTTTCCGATCCCTATGAATTGGCATGTGCGCCTTGAGATTTTCACCACAAGCGAAAGACTCTTTGCAGATCCCGCATGAAAAAAGTTTCTCACCCGTGTGTCTTTGAAAATGTTTCCTGAGTGTTTCTCTACGCTCAAAAGACGCATTACAGATTCCGCATTTAAAACGCCTGTCGCCCGTGTGAATTCGCATATGTTGTTTAAGAACATATTTTCGGGCATACGAAACTTTACAGATTTCGCATGAAAAAGGCTTCTCGCCGGTGTGGATTTGCATATGTTCATTCAGATGAGATTTCATCCTAAATGCCTTTTTACAGATTTCACATGGATATGGTCTCCAGCCAAAGTGGTATCTCACGTGTTTCTTCATTTTATTTTCTCTATCAAATGAAGCTCCACAGAATTCGCACAAGAAGGGTCTCTCGCCGGCATGCGTAAGCATATGTACTTGTAGAAGACACCTCCTATTAAATGCTTCTTGACAGATGCTACATGGAAACTTTTTCTGATCCGTGTGAATCCGCCGCATATGTCTCTTGAGAGATCCTTTTTGAGTAAACGATACTTCACAAATACTGCAAGAGATATTTTTCAATCCTGCACAAGGAGTTGGAACACGCTGTCGAAGTCCATTTTCACTTGCCAACTTGGAAGAACATAAATGAACCTTGTGCGAAGGAAGAAGTTTGTCCTTCGTTTCGGAACTGAACGCACCATCACATTGTGAGGAATTAAAAGATTTTTTTTTCAGAGTGACCTTCTCTTTGCTCGGGATGCTTCGAATTCTGGAGGAGTCACGATTCTTAGGAAGAGCTGAAATCAAACAGACAAAAAAACTCAATCATAGCAATGTGGATTATTAATGTTATGTTTCACTGTCGTATTCCAGTCTTTACTAAAATCTTTAAGATTACAAGCTACACCATGGAAGTTATTCAAAGGCAACTCCATGAAAGTGTCATTGGATTGTTCTTGTTTTTGCGATGAGTTATATGATCGTTCGAAATTGGATACCGAAAATCTGGAGTGTGTTTGCTTGCAAGTGGGCTTCGTTCCGATTCTATCCCCCAACAACAAACAGGCGGTGAAGTCTGACACGGTTCTACCTGCGATGGTTTACTCGTCTGCTGTAGTTTGGCATAAATATCCTGCATGGAATAGGAGTCGGCCCCAACACCTCCATTCACATAACATGACGAGCAAATGATAGTAATCGAGACGACAAAGAATTGATAAGAGTTGATGACTGGAAATAAACTGTACGGTTTATTTATGCCGAACTCTTCAAAATTACAACGTATCAGCAGGGGTCACCCATTAGAGTACGTCTTCTTCCGCATTGAAAATACAAAATAATTTACTGCCACAAACTTTGTACATGGTGGACACAAAGCAAATTCAATAAATTCCATAAAAAAGGGACACGATCACTATTCTCACATTTAATGTTAAAAAAATACTTTACGTTCCACAAATTAGATGTACAGCACCACGTTTCTACACAATTTGAGAGTAAGTTCATTTCTTATATTTTTTCTTCTTCAAATTAATGTTTTTGCTTCGGAAATATTATTTGAATTGTTATTTCATTCTTGTCTTTCTAATTGATTTGATACTTAGAAATAATATAATTTGATTGTAATTTTATTTTAATACTGACATTAAATTTTTTTCAGAGAATTTTTTCAGTTGATTTCTCTCTTTCAGACGGCTGTTCGATGAGTATTCATATTTTTTTTCAACTTTCAAGGGTAAACTGTTAAAACTCTAAATTTTTTCAATTATTATCACACATCTATAATTGTTTTTTTCTTGTAGTTATATTCCATTATAAAGATATATATCACCTGTGAAAAATTGTTTTAATTATCTCTGTAGGATAGAAAAAATTATGTTTTTTTCACTAACATTTTGTTACAAAAAGAAATAAATTAGATTTTGACATTACAAGCAGTAGTATTTCATAATACATGTATTATCCGAGAAATGGACCTAAGTCCTTGGAAAACAAGTGAAATCAGAATATGTAAGAATAGTTTCTTTCCCTCCCTGCCCCCCCCCCCTACGCATAGTATCTCGGCCATTTCATCGCGATAATGTCAGTATGTCACTTTTCTCCCGAACGATTTTCGAGTCAACACTATAGGATGTCAAATACAGCGCGTACAGACGATAAGGATTAGGCAAATTATTGTAGCGACACGCTAATACTAGTACATACCAGTACATAGTACAGTATTGAACAAGTGAATTCTACATACTAGAACATGGAACATTCTCTACATTGTGAACAAGTGAATACTAGAACCTACTAGAATAGTATATTCCAGAATACCAAATCCCACTCCCAGTAACACTGTAAATCAAGGAGACCTAGGCGACTATTGGATGCCTAGCAACATAACTTGTAGATTAGAGACAAGACATTCAAACGAGCGCGGAACTTGCTATCGGTAACATCGTATTACCGCATGCTCTGCTATGAGTCACTACAGCCTAGTATCGTTCCCGCTCCAGGTGTCACCTGACCGCGCCTCATCGCGAGTGACATTTAATGGTTCTGTATTACGAGAGTGACTCAACATTCTAAAACGGGTGTTCAATACCCACATGTTCAAGCAACATTAAATTCAGTGCGCAAGTCAACATAACGTGAACTCATTAACTTCTTAACAAGTGTTTTTATAGTGTCTCTCGATCTATCAGCGTGGCTCAGTGGATAGAGCATTGAGTAGCTGGCTGGATGCCCGGTAAAGTGGGGATTTTCATGGAAGTGATTCAAAGGCAACTCCATGAAAAGTGTCGCCTCTACATCCAGACTGGCTCCCAGGCCTACTCAGCCTGCTATAAAATGAGTACCAGGATTTATCCTGGGGTCGAACCGGTCGGAGAGAGATGCTGACCACATCTCCTCCTTATAGTGCTGGGGTCAAGAAATCGCGCGAGCTCTACCCTCCGCGAAGGCCAAAGTCCACAATGGGCTGTAGTGCCAAATAAGAAGAAGTCTCTCGATCTAAGATTTCCACGGACGCTATTTTGTGAACTACAAGAGTGGAATCCACATTGACTTTGCGAGTACGCTAAAATTGGTGCAATATTAGGAATTGTCGGAGTCTCATTCAACTTAATCTTTATTAAGAGACCAAATGACAATTTATATTAATTAGTTTATTTTTATTATTTTCTCATTAGTTTCTCATTTTCTCAGTTTGTGCTGATTAAATAATCAGTTACGTCGAATGAAAATGGGAGACGGGACCGGGATTTGAACCCGGGACCTTGAGCTCTACGCGCTCATGCGCCTACTAACTGCGCCATCCCGTTCGCCTCTCGGGCCCGTCTACAATTCTCATTCAACTTGTGAAACCCAAAGACCTCTGAGGTAGTCTCGTAGAGACTAGATTCCTCATCTGAGGCGACTCCCTTAGGAAGTACTTGATTTGGGTATTATTTTCCATTTCTGGTTCACAAACATAGAAATCTCTTAGATTGCGGTGAACCTCACCGCCAGGTAACAGATTAATCATGTTACGTCGAATGAAAATGGGAGACGGGACCGGGATTCGAACCCGGGANAGTTCACCGAGAGGCGAACGGGATGGCGCAGTTAGTAGGCGCATGAGCGCGTAGAGCTCAAGGTCCCGGGTTCGAATCCCGGTCCCGTCTCCCATTTTCATTCGACGTAACATGATTAATCTGTTACCTGGCGGTGAGGTTCACCGTAATCTAAGAGATTTCTAAATCAGTGCCTTTACTATTGAATATACGCGTACATTATTCTTGTATTGTCACGTAGTAAGTCTTTACCTTCTCTTCTCTCTTTTATTTATTTTGTATGCAACGAACATGCATTACTATTTTAAAGAATTACTGATAATAAAGCACTTAAAATATTAAATAATCTAAACCCCCGACATTATTATGTACTGTGATCAAGAGAAGGCAAGAACAATCTTCTGTATCCTGTTCAGTAAGCAACCAAACAAGCATCTGCAATCACATGTACCAAACACACACGTCCTACTCGAATGGTAGAAAAATTAGCAAGTTGAAATTTCCCCATACTGAAAGTAAAATATTTCAGAAACAAGTTCTTCAAGAAAAACTTTTACGCCCCAGCCTCTCTTTATTGTACATAAACGATATGTCATCCTCCACCACGTCCGATTGCAAAATGGAGTTCTTTGCTCATGACACAAATCTAATATGTAAACATGTCTACGCGCAAAAAGTTATATTCAGCCTCTCGTCTTGGTTTCATTCAGATCGTCTCATCGATACAGATAAAACAGTATCCATGTCATTTCGCAATTGTGCACCAAACTTTCTTCCTCCTACACCAATTTCCATACACAAAACCCAAATAAAATCTGTCAAGATAACCTAATTTTTAGGGCTTTATTGTCAGGGCAACTTCAAATAATCTGCCACACTGATAATCTGAATTCCAAGCAAATCGTGCAATGAATTCCGAATGTTATTCCACACTAAGTCAGCAAGTATCTCGCTGCGTGTAATTTGCTAATCTTTATTCTCATTTACGATTCGCCATTACTTTCCGGGTTCGATCTACTCAGAGCATTCAAATTTTAGAACCTGAAAAATAGTAATTCAGATTTTATGTAAATCTCACCTCCAAAATTCATGTAAACCTTTATTTAGGGAATTAAATATTTTTCTTCTCCCTTGCACATAGATTTATGAAGTAGTCGTGTTTGTAAGGAAGGAATTATTAAAATCCCACACTTGCTTTAGAAGAAATAGTCTAGTTCACGAACACAACTTTCGTAATAAAGCTAATATATAAAAACGGAGTAGTTGACGCTAGCGCCAGAGGGACACAGACAGTGGTGTACTGCTAAATAAAAGTTCCAGTACGCCGATCATTCAAGTATTAAAAATAGGTATATAGGAATCATTAAATGAAAAATGAATAAATATAAACAATACTTTTTACATTATATTATAATATTTTAAAACTATTACATATTATAATTTTCCTATTTATTTATAAATACTTATATTTAATTTTTACAAAAATTCCTATAAGGGATCAAGGACATAAATTTTCGTGCATGCTTTTCTCGTTTGTGGATCTACTGCAGATCTGTGACTACGTAACCAAATTTTAACTTATGAATTTTGGGTTCCGCGAGTCTAAGGGTGGGCTATGTAGTTTAATAAATAATAAACTTGAAACGTGGTCTATACGCGACCTCTTATCAGTCAATATTAAATTCATACAACTAAAACCACATTTGCATTCTGAAGAACTACACGCAATCATTTTCGACACATATCAATTCTCCCAAATCTGTAGGAATTGAACGACCACAATTACATAAATAATCTCGGCACGTATTTCAATTTTTTTTAATGGTTCAAAAACATCAAAGCGTTTACAGAATCATCCTATGTAAACATTTCCAATTACAAATCGATATCAGAAGGTCATTCATTTGATTCAATAATCTTTAATTCGTCTTTTAGCCTGTACTACAATCCTTACCAGAAAGCAATCTATGTTTGAAATTGTCTATTAAACTAGTTAAAAATTGATTTCTATTAATAATACTTACTCTTTCATTATTTGTTAAAACAATTGAGTTTAGCTTCATTTTATCAATATCATGTTTAGCTGCTACTAATTTATGTACTCTTGAAGAGACTATTGTGACATTTCAATTTTGTAATGATGCACACAGAATAGATATTTCGAATAATACATCATACATAAGAGCTAAGTTTAAAACTAATTGTTCCGATGAAATTCGATAATTAAGTCCAACAAACATAGCTTTTTTCTGTCTTATCACGTAGTTCATCTGTACTAGCTTTTTTAAAAAGAAGACATAAGTCGGCAAAATTTTGCCATACTGCAGACATTGATCAAAACCAACTAGCTACCCATCACACACTAAATATTCTTCGGATTTTTTTTCACTCAATACTTCTTCAATGGCTTGGTCACATGTTTCTAATTCTCTTCAATTTTTCGGCAGTTGACTATAAAGACTGTATAGCTGATCCATAAATATTTGAAACCGATTTATCTCGTGCACCTCTGATATCGTGTCTCTCACAGACAATTCTAACCGATGATTTACACAACGCCAAATGATTAAATTCGGAAATTGATCTAATAAACGTTTTCAAACTCCAGATATTTCGCTTAACATACCATTCGCACCGTCGCTTGTAAAATATATTAAATGGTGTTGCAAAAAATTATCATCAAATCCACATATACTAAGGCACCTTAAAAGAGAACCTGTCACTGTAAGAGCTGTCCGATACTGCTATTCTACTAAATAAAGAAACAAATAATACAGATTTTTCGTTTCACCTATTTGACTTTTTCAATAAATAATCAGCTAACTTTTTACTGAGAGTAGTAGCTTCATCAAATCATAATCGATATATTTCCGCCTTAAAGAACTGAGAAAACAAAGTATATCAAAGCATATTGAGGAAGCAGAAAATAAAACAAAAAGGTCCTGTGGCATGTGGTTAATAATCAAAGGAAAGAAAAACCTCAGGAAACTAACACAGAAATACTCCTAGTAAATGGAAATGAACTCAAATGTCCCCAAAAAGTAGCCAATTACTTTACCAAATTTTTTGTCACCACAGCTGAATGAATACCCAGAGAGGCAAATGGAACATCAAACCATTCTAGTCAATTAAAAACCCAACCATGTACAGTTGATCAACTTTATTTATCTGAAGTCACAAGAAATGAAGTATTAAAAATTACAGATTCTCTCAGGTCCTCAACAGCTACAAGCATTGATGGGATGGGGCTAAATTGGTTAAAGATTGCATATTTGAGTTAGTGGATCCACTCACAATCATCATTAATAAATCTTTTAGACAACAAATTTTTCCTGAATTATTAAAAATAGCAAAGGTTTACCCTAAATATGAAAGTGGATCAAAGAAAGAAGCATCAAATTATCTCCCCATCTCATAGACATCTACCTTTTCAAAAATTATGGAGAAAGCAGTACCAGGTAGACTCCTCCATCACCTAGAAATAAATAGTATACTTACAAACCAACAACATGGTTTCCAAAAAGCCAAATCAACAGCCTCAGCCATTATTCAATTTTTTGTGCAAATAATAGATGGATTGGAAAAGGGTTGTAAAATGACAAGTATATTTCTGGATTTTAGTACGGCATTTGACTGCCTTGACCTACTTATAAGCAAATTGAATCAAATAGGTATAAACGACAAAACTGCATCATGGCTATGAGCTACCTAAGTAACAGCAAACAGTTTGTAGAATTGACATACTTGCAAGGAAAAGATGAGATTACGGTTCAGTCCAATCAAACAGGATTTCCACAAGGATCTGTGCTGGAACCAATTTTATTTCTTTTATTTACTAATGATTTGCCAAAAATCTTTCAAAAATGTGTTTACACAAACCTTAATGTTTGCTGATGATACTGTACTTCCAGTAAAGAACAAAGACAATAAGAAACTGGAGTCTGAAGCAAATATTGCCTTTGACACTGCAAAAACCCACTGCAAAGATAACAACTTCGTACTAAATGAAAAGAAAACTACACAACTGATCTGGAATCTAAGAAGAAACAGAAATGGACAAAATTCCAAATATTAAATTAGGAAAAAATACAAAATACCTCAGAGTGTTTTTTGATGCTCAATTGACTTGGAATCAGCATATTGAACAGTTAAGTAAGAAACCAAATACAGCCACATATGTAATCAGAAGAAAAAAACAGCTATGCAGGACCAAAATAGCAAAAATTGCCTATCGTGCAATTTTTGAGACTCACTTGCAAAAGGGTATAGCTGTTTGGGGTGACACCTCGTGTAACAATTTACAGAGGTTACTGGTCCAACAAAAGAAAGGTGTTAGGTACATTGCTGGTTTAATACACAGGGAGAATTGTAGAGCAGCTTATAGAAAACTACAAATCCTAACTGTAGTAGGAATCTACATAAGCGAGGTTATACTGAATATCCCAAGTACCGATATGTTCAGACACAAAGACAACCATCAACATTTTACAAAACATACAAACAACTTCTCACTCCCAGTACACCACTTAACCTCCTATAAGAAAAACCAACATATAAGGGAGCACCTTTTTTCAATAAACTACTGTCCAAACTAAAGATAAATACTGGTAATAAGAATAAAAGTGAAATTATTGCATGGTTAAAAGTAATCCATTTTACTCAGAGGGAGAATTCTTTGATTGGACAGGGAATGACCTGTCCTGTGTATTGGAGCTGTAAAACATAATGCTCATCTTGGAAGCTTCTGCTGAAGGTTGGTCATTTAGGACGAGAAATGCGATAATATTAGATGTTGTGGACTGTCAGTTGAAGATCTCTAAGAACAGTACAACTGAATATTTTTGAGATAATGATTAAAAACATGTTTGTCTTGTTTAATTGAATGATTAATAATTTACTTTTACTCTCATATTTTATTCACGTTTTGATATCACTAAATGTGCTGCCCAATATATTACACGAAATTCTTTTGTTTCCTTTGTGAAAGGTATTATCTTCTTCTCCGTGTTATCAATGATGCTGAGATTGAATATTCTCTCATATTGAGAGTGGTAATTAGTATGCATGTATGGAATACTTTCTCAATTATTGTGTATTTTATAGCATTTTTGAAAAATATTTTTCATAGTATGTATTTTGTGATTGTGAAAATTTAATAGCAATTTGTATTAGTTGATATGATACATGAGCCAATCTCTATGAACGTGCTCAGAAGAAACCCAAAAATTCGGAAAATCAGAAAGCAAGCAGCAAGAAACAAGAAACATTTAGAATTTCTTGAACCAATTTTTGTCTCATTTCTTAAGCAATATGATCGATTATGTTAGTAGTACTATACCTTGATGAGCAATATCAGTTTCACTTAATTCAAAATGATCAGAATATGGTTGATTGTACTTAGCTAAGTAATATGCTGTCCAGAATACTATTCACTTTCTTATTGTGATCTTTTATATTGTCGATAAGATTTTCTAATTTTTGTTCAGTCAATAATTATAATTTTTGTGAGATTCAATGTTGAATGTATTATTTAAATGGTTAAAGATTTCTTTGCGCAAAGATGTCAATTACGAATTCCTTTTGTTTCCATAAGAAATCGTTACCATATCCTTACAATTATTAAGCACCATTCCTTTGATAATGAAACCCCCTGACTTTTAGATGGTCCTAAATTTTTCACACTAGTGAATGTCAAAGATCCCAATTCTCTGTCATTGCATGTCAGCCAAGGATAATTTATTTTCTTCTCATTCCACAAATTACAATTCCAAACAAANTATGTACACAATGTTAGATACTTCATTTACAATTTTACTTTCACAAGAACTTTCATGTCTCGATATTCATGATGGACAAGTACCCAGGTTAATATGTGTTTCACTTACTTTTAGATTTTTCTTTTTTATTCAAAAAATTATTTAATGTTGTTTGCTTGCACTTTGTACTCATCTCGTGTAATTAATAAACCAAGTATCGGATAAAAGTCTACTAAAAATGTTTGAAAAAAAATTCACAATGAATCACTAGCACTTTCACTATCTTAGGAATTTACACAGAAATGGTGTATCTATTTCAAAAGTGTTTCTAAAAAATATCTCAAGAAGAATTGTGGAGGGTATACATACAAATAAATAAATAATAAATAAACTTTATCATTAAATAAAAAACAGTTGCAAACTGCGTAACACCAGATGGGGGCCAATAAACCAAGTTATTCTCCAGAGACAAACAAGGGTCACCTCATCAATTCCGATTAAGGGCCTATAGGCAGTGACAGATTTAATATTTACAAAAGGAAATATTTATTAATTCCTTTTATTCAGAATACATTCAAAATAAATTTTGAATAAATACTATTATTAAAAAAAAATTATAGATATTAGTGCAGTAAAAATTTGAGATTAATAAAACAAAAGTATTAATGACACTTCCATCCGAGGAAAATCCGCCACTACTGGGAGGAAAACCTGGGACAGGACGGGGCTACAGAGATAAAGTACACAACCGTGCCAGGGTTGCATTTTCATTGGTTCATTAAATTAACCACTAGTTATTTGTTTTGTGAATTTTTGAGAAAGGGAACGGAGCCAAACAGTTCTTCAAATATTCTTTAATATTTTTTTTCAATGGAATTTAAATGGGTTTAACTATACAGTAATTCTGATATTGTACTATTCATTTGTGTTCTTTTCATCGATTTATATAGATTATAGACTGTAACTAATGGAACAGTTTTAAGAAGATGCTTACTACAGGCATCTGCCCTGAGTAGGCATTTTCTTTTAATAGTTCAGCCTAATATAATGTTTTGTAGTGAAGGTCATACTTAGTTCAGGTAAATTAAATTTACAATATATGCATTTCAAAAAATTGCCGCAGAATGCGTTCCCTTAAAAAAAAGGTGAGGGAATGACATTTCACTGAATTCCACCCCCAATACACCTCTGGACTCAGATCCATTTGTAGGATAATAGGTGGCCAGCTTATCTACTAAGATTTTTCACTTCAGTCCTCAAAAAGTTTAGAGACCTGATACCGACATACATGGGTCACAGCATAACAGAAGATTTTATTAAAAATCCTCGACATAAACACTGTAAAGGTCAATCAAGTAGTTAAGCTTTGCATCCTGTAACTTATTGAAGACCATAAGACAATCANCACCGACATACTTGGGTCACAGCGTAACAGAAGATTTTGTTAAAAATCCTCGACATAAACACTGTAAAGGTCAATCAAGTAGTTAAGCTTTGCATCCTGTAACTTATTGAAGACCATAAGACAATCATATTTCATGAGATTGTAATAACTGGAGCAGGTGTGTACGTGTCAAATAAAATTCAATCCATTCGATGATGAAGAGCAAACACATGTAGTTGATAAAATGAGTTCGCAATTTTCCACAAATACAATATTTGAAAATAATTGACAACAAATTGAATGTTATTGGTTCTTAATTGTGCATTACATTCAACTAAAGAAATACTGTACAATGCTGGTTCACAGAACTATCAGTAGATAGATTAAAATCACAACAAATTATTTCAACAACTAGATAAAGGAGAAAAATTTCAACATACTAGTGAAGTACAAAAGGTGGTACAGTAGTTGGCAAAATTTAATGAATAAATGAATTTTGAACAATAAGTTGCAAATAAAACTAGAAACTATTACTTCTAAAGTTGCTCACTCCCAATAATTAAAACCTACTTTAGATACAACCCAAGCCTTGTGATCATCGGACACACCAGGTAAAAACTAGAAAAGACACTAACATCAATCGCTAGTTAGCAAAACAAATATATCACCAACATTGTTACCAAAAGAAAAAAATAAACAGGCTTTACCTGAATTCTCATTGCCACATTCTACTTCTGAGGGGTTCGTTAGTTTTGCCTCCATTAGATTTATTTTGCTTGTCACAGGTGACGCAATCTCTTCATGAATATCCAAGTCAGTAGAGTCATCTGGTACAAGCTCTTCCTTTTGCTCAGTCTGTGTGAGAGGTGCATTGTTCAGATCTACCACATTTTGAGGGATCATATACTCACACAATTTCTCTTCTTTAATTTCATGTTCAGAAATATCACAGATGGTTTCAAATTTTACTTCCAAGTCTGCTGATCTTTCAACAAAACAGTCCTTAAAATGACCAGTATTGACCATTTCATCTAATGTTACATTTTGATTGGTCTTTGTGCCACTTGTAAGTGCAGTGGCAAGTATAGAGTTTCCTTCTTTCTTTGCTGACAACTCATCAAACAAAATCTTAATATCGCAAACAGAGAAAACGACTGAGCCAGAGTTACTTTTCTGAGCATTGGAGATAGAAATGTCCTCTGGGTTTGGAAAGGTTAGCACACTCGTATTCATCTTTTCTTCACAACTCCTCTTCATTCTGGGTACAATCTTCCAACTGCTTTGTCTTTTAACAAGCCTAGTCCGAGACAGATCACAGTCATCCTCAAGGGGATTTTTCAATTCTGCATCAGAACTCATGTCATTATGTTCTTCTATTTTTTCTGAAAATGGGGAAACAGCAACAAAAGATATTGGATTTAAGTGATCACTGAAATTCTCTCTGTCTTCATCCTGTACAGCCATTTTCACCATAGTGGGTTTAAAATTCCTAGCCTCATATTCATGGCTGTTCCTTACTTCTGATAAGTGTTCTGGTACAGCAACAGAAACTGTTTGTAAAACAGTGTTTGCACTTATTCCATCCACTTGCACAGAAACTCCAACAGTTCCATGTTCATTAAAACATTCTTTATTATTCATAAAATTCACACCACTCACAGTACTACTATTGCTCAAACGTGTCTCACAAGTATCATTGCAGCAAGAATTCTCTGTAAACTAAAATAAACAAATAATAAGGGCACAATACACATCACAGTCTATAATTTACTTTAGATAGCAAACTTACATTTGAATCAAATCTTATAAATGAAGCAACTTGAAAAAATTGTGCAGTTATCATGAAAGAAGGCACATCAACAACTGGCACATCTACTTCTCCAAAATACATAAAATCCAATAAGTGTTTCATGTCACTGCATTTGATTTCCTTCAGGGGAATTATCATTTCATTGTGATCCACAAGAAGGTTCTATTTGGAAGAAAGAAAAATTGAGTTAACATGTTACTATTCCTTCATAGAAACAACAAACCAGGTCATGTAGGATTGAAGAGTTTCTTAAGTAAGTATCCCCCACACATTATTAATGTGAACTATTCATTTGCTTGCAAAATTCATAAGTGCTAAATGTACATATTTATAAGATATAAAGAATAGCAGTTAATATTATCATCTTTTATGCTAAAATGGGACACAGTCTTTAAGGTTGTATAGTGGAAAAATATTATAATAGTGTTTATGGGAACTCTGCAAACAATTTCTGTGGGAAGTTGATCCGGTTACACATTTCATATGAACTTCAAGAAACTAGAACACAGCAATTTGTCTGTACTAAAATAACCACACAACATGACTAAACAGATCTACTAAAGAACTAACATTAGGAAACTATTGGCAAAACTTCAGGTATTCCTGCTCAGGAGGTACATTAACTGAAGGTTGTCGATGCACTGGGCACTGCAAGTGAAGGGATACAAGTCCTATTTTTTCAAGGGGTACAGAAAAATTTACAACAATTGTAACTCAATGATGAAACTTATTTCAAGAACACATAAATAAGTAACTTTTGTACCTGACAATGAACGGTAGTGTAATTCAATATTACAATTTGACCACTGAATTATACTTCACATAAAAAAATTCTTTACGCAGAATATAGAAGCAATACTAGACACATTTAATCTTCGCATTATAAAGTAGGTAAAATTAAACCAAAGCTAACGTGGTTGAGTCGATAAATCCTTGTTTGTCTGGGACAAACTGTGTTTCATTAAACTCAACTACCAACCTGACAGCAATACTGCAATGGCCTTCTTCAGGGCAATGATTGAGTAGCAGAATACGACAGTCATTTGTCTCTAACATTGCACTGAAAAAAAATCACTGCAGGATGGCAAATTTGTTGATAAAAGAAGAGAATTCACCATGTTACTCCTTAATGTACTCACTGTGTATCTATGGGGAAAATGGGTTATTTTTTCATCGAAAGCTTCTTTCAAAGAGCACTTTAACATATGAAAAGTGATAGATGTATTCCATATAAGCCAACTAAACAAAATAACAAACAAACATAATCTTCATCATTTAAATCCTTAATCCAACCCACCCGCTGCGAACTATTTAACTTTAAAATTAAATGGCTTGTTAAATGGTTACCATTTAACTTTAACCTACTATGGAGAAAAATATTTGAAAAACTTCTTTAAAAAACTTCACTACACACTTGCTCACTCAATAACTATAATATTTTTCAAATGTAAAATGAAGTAGAAAAACAGAAGAAGCTGAATATTTATGAAGTATAAACATCAATGTATTCACAACTTCTGCAGGATTGTGAAAGTTTACTATGATATATCATACTCCCATCTTTTCCCAACAATAATCTACACATCAGATTTTTCCTGTCATTCTACAACTGTACGTTTAACTGTGACTGTTTACAGTATTTTTAGTAAAAAATTAAAAAGGTTTAATATTCTTCCATCTTAATATAAGATCTATAGTCAAACATTGGGATCAACTGAATTTATTAATAGTGGACAGTATTCAGAAAATAGACATACTAATTCTTAGTGAGATTAATGTTAATGATGAAAATATACTAAAAAAATATGAACAACAAAATTTCAACAAATTTTATAAAATTAGGGGAAAAAAGGAAAGGGAGAGGTATATTAACCTTTTTTAAAAAGTGCTATGATTTTGTTGTTACCTTCAAAGAGTGTTTACAGTGAAGTATTAATAGGGGAAATAAAATTAGACAATAACCTAATTACACAGGTCTGGGCAATTTACAAACCTCCAGAAACAAAATTAAACCTTTCTAATGAAGAACTAGATAAATTATTAAATATAGTAACAAAGAGAAACATAATTTTAATTGGAGACACAAACATTAACACTTTGAGTAAGTATGACATGATAGGACATTCAAAATATTTCAACATGCTGAGTGTTAACAATCTATTTCAATGCATAAATGACTACACTAGGGAAGAGATAAAGGAAACTAAATTAACACAAACATGTATAGATCATATTAGCATAATAGGAAATTATAAAAATGTTAACCCATATATATTTATAGATTTAAAATTTCAGATCATTATGCTAATCGATGTCAATCGAATACATCATGCATTTTGTATTCGATTGGCATGTCAATCGAATACAAAAAGATAAAAATTCACAGAAAACAGGTGATAAGGCAAAATAAAAATTATTATGTGAATAAAAAGTTGCTAACTAAAAACCTAGATAGATTAGATATGAAAAATCTTTTAAACAAAAAAGGAGGAAATGTTATTTACAACACCATTAAGGATATCTTTAAACAATCAAGCAGTGAATCTAATAGAATAATAAAGAGGAAAAATACTAATCTAAAACCTTGGATGTATGATGAAACTAGAAAATTAATGGCAAAAAGAGATGCTGTATTAAAAAAATGGAAAGGAACATCAAAGGTTAATCTAGATGTCAAAAATTCACTAAGGAAAGAATATACATCATTAAGAAATGAAATTACTGCACAAATATCCAAACAAAACAGACTGTACTTCCATAAACTATTTTTTTTTAATGCAAAGAAAACATGGGAAAGTATAAATGAATTATTAGGAAGTAAAGGGAAAAAACCGTTAAACAATATAATTATGGACAACTTAAGAAAAAAAGATAATGTCAAAAGTATAAGCAACAATTTCGCGTACAACTTCAAAAATCAAATTCATAGAATAGAACATAATTGTAGTATAATAACTTTTAAGAGTAACAATAATAATTCAGTGGTCAACTCCTTTTACTTATCAGAAACAAATGAAGATGAGATAAGGAAGA
The DNA here is from genome assembly GCA_002313205.1 of Laupala kohalensis. Taxonomy (NCBI): domain Eukaryota; kingdom Metazoa; phylum Arthropoda; class Insecta; order Orthoptera; family Trigonidiidae; genus Laupala; species Laupala kohalensis. The sequence continues at coordinate 76,311 of NNCF01128715.1, forward strand.
TAGTCCTAAACATGGATAACAAAAAGGCACCAGGACTTGATGGTATAAAAATTGAACACACAAAAGAGAATGACAAAATTTTAATCAAACTAATAACCAACATAATTAATAAAAGCATCAAATTAGGAGAATTTCCAACAAAATTAAAAGAAGCAATCATAAGACCGATACATAAAGGATGTTCTTTTCTAAATTATAACAATTACAGACTGATTTCAATGCTGAACTCAATTGGTAACATATTTGAAAACTATATTTCACTTAAACTCACAAATTACATAGAAAAATTCAAAATTATAATGAACAGTTTGCATACCAAAACAACAAAAGAACTGAAAAGCTATTTTGCAAAATTTAATTAATAATAGATTGGCCAAATGTGAACATATTTTAATGTTATCGATAGACAAGTCAAAGGTAAATGATGTCACTGATCATAAGAAACTAGGGGAATAGAAGAGATAGGGATCACAGGAAATACATTAAAATCATTTCAAAATTATTTAAGTAACAGATCATATGAAGTAAAGATAGATAATACATACAGTGATAAGATCGATTTGGAGTTATTTGGCCTCACTCCTCTACATCATTTATGTGAATGATGTAAAAGGAGTGTTTCAAAAAATGTAAATTTTTTAGTTATGCAGATGACAACATTACAATTTCCTTTATTAAAGATCAAGATAAGGCCTTACAAAATTTACAAAATAAAGTTGAAAATTTTCTAAATTGGATGCATGAAAATGGTTTTACTTTAAATAAAAATTAATACACATCACTACACCACACACTAAAAGGATGAACTCAGTAATAACATTTCATAACAATAAATGAATTCATAAAATCTTCCAAAACTGTATTTGTACAGTTAAAATAGAATTAGTCAATAGCATCAAATATTTAGGAATAATTATAGATGAAAATTTTATTTGGAAAGAGCATACATTGTATATCATTAAAAAATTAAGAACGTGTCTATGAAGAACGTGGAATATAAAAGCTTTCACGCCAAATTATATACTTAAAACCATTTATTTTGCTTTATTTGATTCTGTTTTAAGATATGGAACCACCATTTGAGATTCCACATCTAATGCACACACTAAAATTGTTCAAAATCTACAAAATAAAGCACTTAAAAAGAGTTTCAGTGATTATAATTCAATCAAAAAGAATGTAATGTATAACAATGAAAGAATTCTAAATATAAAGTATTTATATGAATTTAATATATTAACAAAACACAGATTCAGTGCAAATATTATAGAAAAACATTATCATGATTACAAAACAAGGAAAAAATATAATTTTAAAATACCATATCATTTTAATAAATATGGAGGAAGAAAAATAGAAATCGTAACACCAAAATTGGTAAATAAATAACCAGACAACATAATAGAATTAGAGTCAAAATATATATTTAAAAGAGAATTAAAAAACTGGTTACTTAAATGAAACTTTAAAATAAATTTCTGTAAAGAAATAGTAAATAATACTTAATTTTGAAGGAAAAACAGAACATTTTTGATAAATGAACTATACAAATAAAACTACTCTTGTAGTAGTAGCAGTAGTAGTATAATAACTTTTTATTTTAAAACATAAATCAAAATAAATTATCTCTCTGACAAGTTCTTGTGAACTTAGAGAGATCTTTGCTATGTTAATTAACATAAATGGAATAGATATATAATATATGTATATGTATTTATGTAAAAGATATAAATAGTTTATCATTATTATTATATTAATATTATATTAAAATTAATGGAATAGGTATATAAAATATGTATGTGTACTAAGGATATAACAACTGTATATAATAAATTAATTATGTAAATAATTGTAAAACTCATGTAAAATTTATAAGTCATGTTACTATGTTAATTATTGATGTATATTTTCAGAAAATAAACTTCAATTTCAATATTATTATTAATATTTATTATTATTATAAGAACTGAACTACTGTACCCTTATTTACACATTCACACACACATAAGCACAAACAATAAATATATGTGACAAACAAATAGAAATTGGAGTTGAATCTCTTGAGACAAAAAAATGAAAATTATTTTAAAAATATCTAGTTTACTATCAATTTTTGACCACTGCTAATTTTTCTAACCAAAGTCGTCATCTTCTTTGCTTTGTCTCAATTTATTTAGGGTCAGCCCTCCTAGTACTTCTGCGCCAATCCAAACAGTTGTGGGTTGTCTCATGCATTGTATCTGTCGCAAACATGGCATTTTTTATTGTTTGCATCCAGGTCACTGGCGGTCGTCCGCGTCCTTGCTCTCCCTACTCCGCGGAAAGCACATGTTAAGTCATGTGGTCATCCTCATGTCTCATGATGTGACCATACCAGTGCAAGCAGGCTTCTCTCATCTTTTCAGGATTACACATAATATTGAAGGTATAACGGATGTATTCATTTTTCACTTTGTATAACCTCGTGGTGCCACCCAACCAGCAAAGCATCTTCATCTCAGTCACCTGCATTTTATGTTCATCAATTTTTCATGTCCGTCAGCACTCAGAACCATAGAGAAGAGCTGGACTTACTGCTCTTTTATAAATGTTACCCTTTATTTTGATAGGAATACAGGCATCACACAGAACCCCACTTAGTGATCTCCACTTCAGCCAACCAGTCTGGATTGTTTGGATTCTGTTCTTAAATCCATAAAGATATTTAACCTCCTCTACTCTTTTCAGTGATTTATTTGAGATAAATGTGAAAGAATCTGTTAATTGCCTCCATGTCAACATCATATTCTTAATCCATACATAGTAAAAAAGCACACATCACACAAATTAATCCACAAAACTACCCTGATCTAGATAGCTGCCACCCTCTGAATCATGAATGCTTCCTTCTATATGTTGTATCTATAACATCCCCTATTATAATCCTTCAAATCTCAATCAATAGCTAAATAAAGTACATAACATGCTATCCAAATACCATAATTTCTTGCTTTAAGGTATTATATGCACAATGACTGAAGTCAAGATGCCAACTATTCACCAAATTAGTTCTTATTAATTAATATTTCATTTTACTGAATCTTTTAAATTGGATGAGGACAATTATTTTGTGATTTTCAACCTCGATCATTGATTTAGACTGTTGTTTGAGTCCTCCTTTGACAAGGATCGCATTGTTATGAGTCATGTGATGTGGCTGCCATTTCTGCTATAATACTATTTTCCATGGTTTTTGGTGAATTATTCTTGAAAATGCCCTGTAAGGTATAAATATCCAAATGGCATTCCATCCCATTTCCTATGTTTTAGTAGGGTTTTCTCGCTATGTTAAGCCAGTACTTTTGCCAGAATATAAATAAAAAAAACATGAACCCGCAAAAGTTTCTCCATAAAAGCCCCTATTAATTGAAAGTCAAATAATACAAAAATTTGCACCATAAAGTTATGGAAATTATCACAACTGGATAGAGAACGGTTCAAACTATCTTTTAAAACATTTTTTGGTGGTACTTCAGCCTAATTGCTCTGACCTTAAGAAAAACAATTTATCTCTAGCCAAAACTACATTTATAAAGCCGATTATACTAATACTCTTCGTTCTCCTGCACAATGCACAAATTTCATGCCCCACCCTGTATTCACAGTAACAATTTCCCTTCTCTAGGACTTGTATAAGATTACAGTTTCTCAACCCTCCACAAAAGTCCTCTTTAACAAACCCCCTGTAGCCTCTGCTAATTATTAAACAAAGACAAGGAACTAAGCCTCACTCTCAACATTCTCAGGAACAAATGTATTCATCTTCATTATTTACAAATCCAGTCACCCAATTTACCCACAAAATACGTCAATCCATCATTGCTTCAAACTATATTTTCTACAAAAAACACAAGCAAATTGTACTAGTTTTTAAATCAGAGTAACTACTAGTCATCTTAATATACGAAAAAATAACAATAGAACTTCTTTCAATGAATCTGCTTCATCTCTGTCAGCTCCATTTCATTTAATTAAAGTTTCTTTTAAATTAGTCAAAATTTAATGAAAGAATTTCTTTGAAGTTAAAATCCAAGAAATTCTGACTAAAATTATAACAACCACAGAAATAAAAACACATGAATAATATTGTATCTGGGCCCTAGCAGTCTCTACCGTAAAGAATTCCAAATTTAAATTTCCACCCATACCTGCATCTCTTTCCATATTTTCAAACTGTCAGACAAAAACAAGAAATATGAAAAGATGACTCATTTTCAATAAATGTAACCCCACCAGTTATTCTGAAAACAATGCTCTTTAATTTTGAGCTGAATTCTTCTTCTGTTTTGTTTTACTTTGCACATCACTTATGCAGAAATATGTATTACACACATGTACATGCTTTTTACACATGTTTCATAATTACAAAAGTTAAATTATCGTATAATGCCTTGTCCCACTTTACCAGAGACAGTTAGGGTAAACTAGCCATTACAAATTTCTCTAAGAAATATTTTGTGATGTCTCTGTTAATATAAGAGATTTGAATATAATTTTTTAATCTACCAAGTTTCTTCATATTAAATCAAAATTAACTTTGATAAGATCACATCCTTCTCATAAAATGAAGTTACCTTTCTCTATACTAATCACATCATGCTCAAGTACAAGGGCAGTTTTTTTTAATAACCACTTAGAATAAGGGGAAGAAAACAATACATTCTCTTTTTCCTTAGGCTTTAGGGCTTGCCAACATCAAGGTCATTAGAGTCTTAGAAAACAATATAGTACACATAACACATGATTAAATATGCAAGAAGTTTCAAAAAAATTACAATACATAACTGTTACCTCTCATAATAAATCAAAAAAAATATAAGAAGGTAGTACAATAACACAAAATTTAATTATAATATCAGAATCCTTTCAATGAAATGGTTTTGATTGGCTTCTATTACAATTATATACAAACTCTGTTAAAAAATCATGGTTTTATAACAAGATAATTTGGAAAGAGTAATATTTGTTTCAACAAATTTGAATTTAACCAAAGTCACAAGAATGGCAAATGTTACAAACAATGTTCAATAAACTGCTTTTATTGATAAAATATTTGTGGAGAGGTTAATTTTTAAACCACTTATATATAAACTCACACCAACAGAAAAAATGGGTAATTGTATGATGAACAGATTTACATGATGAAAAAATAAAATAGAGTGCATTAAAATCTCTCGACCCCTAAATTAATTATTAATATGTTTTGTGACAACTTCTTTAAATAAAAGAAATACATTTTATGGAAACAATCACTTCATAACATTACATCAATCCTCAATATGTACTTTATCAAGAAACTATACCCGGCATAAAAATTTGAGTCATAATTCTTTTGCATCTTATTGAAGCAGGTTTTCAGCATTGAGTAATGCAGACAATTTTGTGACCACTGTGTGACTTTTGCTAACACAAGAGACCAAATTTTTAGGAGCAGTTAAGGAAATGTTAAAAGTAAACAATAAAGTAGTACAATTCCAACTAATAATTCTATTTTTAAGTGTCGATAGTACTTTTTTTTCAATGTATATCCAAGAGAAATTAAAGAATTTGTAAAGAACATCCTACATCACTGCTATCTGCATCTTTTATCACATTGATACAACACTAAATTACTGATTCTGGTTCTACAGTTCCTTAGCTGCTTTGGCGAAAATACATTTTGCCAGGATACACAAGAAAATAGTCTGCTTGATTTAGTTGTGTAATTTAATAATGCATTAAGACTTACATAATCAGTACACAAAAATCTCTGCTTCATAAATAAAAGAAACTACTCACATAATTACATCAAATGATTTAAGAACAAAGAAAAAATGTGAAATACAACCTTGAAATATGGGCTACACGCAGCCAAAATCACTCGATGCGCTTTTACCAATCCTCCATCAGTATCTAACTCGCAATCCGTGAATTCGACATTCTCGTATAACTCAGCTATTAAACGTGTAAAGTCAGTGGAGTGATCTCCCCAACGAATACTTCCCATTTCAGTATCTACAAACAAATTACAGACAGACAACACAAGGTATATCATAACACAATAACAAATAATAGTCAACAAGGTTACCTACATCGTTTTCTAGAAACCAGAACAAGTTTTTCAGGACAGGTGTTAATAACTGTGACGAAGAACTAAACGTAAAGAACTCCAATAACATGTCGCCCTCACATCAGCAAAGTCGGTAATTCTTCACAAAATACTCATTCCGTCAATACCTCGACATATTCGCCGCCATCTTGCTGACTATTGCGAGCAATGTGTCGGATGAAGGACTGGAAACTGACTCAGGAATGAGAGGAAGTAAGTGTCAGAAGTTTGAAGTAACTGGATAAGGCGGGCCTAGATAGCGCTACCTGTTATGTTTGATATTGTGCATAATAGATGGCAGCAGGTTCGGATTGGGATAGTTGTCACTCAGCTCCTATTGGCTTGTCTGTGTCCGCCATTCTTTATCGCAAGTGGACAGCAAGTTCGCAGTGGTTTGCAGTGAATTAAGATTTGTTATTGCTGTCATCTGCTATCACAGCAATGTCGCGCATGCATGTATGTTGCATTCCCGGGTGGTTCAATAAACGCGACACCCCCGGCATCAGGTTCTTTCTCGTGACTACTAGAGAAACGAGGCAAGTTACACTGTTTGTTGAGTGGTTAAGCAAGCCACTACCCACGTGCCCATTCTCTGTTGCGTATTTATTTATGTTACATTCTTTGTTGCTTATTTATTTATGTTACATTCTCTTTTAGACGAGAACAGTGGCTGAGATTTATTGGTGGGGATGTGCGGTTCTCACATCATACCTCTGCTCATTTTATTCCCGATGACTACCACGGTATGTTGAATGAACTCTCATTGTATGAAAACTATTTTACAAAAATTATTGTTGCCACACAATTTTGAAATATATGAATGCTGACTGGTAATGCTGTTTTTTGTGATATTTTTCACATGTTGCAATGATGACACAAAGAGTGGTTTCATCAATTTCTGCCAGTCTGTACTTTACTTGAGTTATATTTCTTCAGGTATTGGGAATCGTAGGAAATGTGCTATTCTGACTTTTACGGTTTCCTGTGTACATTTAGTCCTATGTCTTTGATAAGATGTTGAGGTAGTCCTATGTTTTTGTAATAAGGTATTGGAATCATTACTGTGTTATAAGTTGTTCGAATCAGTATTGTGATATGATCTATGTAATTGTGTATTACCATACTTATGTTAAGTATTATGCTTTCTCTATATTTGCTATCTGCTCCTATTTTTTTCAGGCCTTGATTATTCAGGATTTATTTCTGCTAACCCTTCTTTGTCACTTTTTTTCTGAGCAGGGTTTCTTAAGTAACCTTGTGACATCTGTATTTCTGTTTCCTCTATGGACTGGACTTCAGTATTAAATTTTTTGCGTGTTTTTCTCTCTCCAGATTCTGGGTTACTGAGAAGAAATACCATCTAATCAATCTCTGCCTCCTTATTGAAGAGTCAACTTTCTGTTTCTTTCATATCTACTACCACACTTTCTACTTCTGATTAAAAATTTTCTCCCTCTGTCACTATGTCTTTGTCTTCTTCATATTCACTTACATCACCACCTTCCCCCCTTAATTCTCCATCTACTTCTACATTTTCTACTGTCAACCCCATGTCTATTTCTTTTTCACCTTCAACATCTTCCTCACCAAGACCACTCATTCCTTTGTATATTTTCGAACACCATTGTTTCGCAACTCCTCGGCGTGGTAGATTATGTGATTCAAGCGATAACTCGAAGTCGCGTACTTTAAATACGTCAACCCTTAACTTGTCTTGGATCAGTGCCACTCGGTTCTCAGAGTCAACTCCTTGAAAGAGGTTGTGGTATCGATATGGGAAAGCTAACGAATTGAAATTGAAGAGGAGGAAATTGCAAAAGAGATACGCCAGCTGTAAGCAAGACCTCGTGGAAGTTTTGAAGATGTCCATCATGTTCATGGTATCTTCGGAACTACTGCTCGTGCCATGCTTACATCTGGATTATCCTATGCAGGGGAAGATCCCAAAGGAAGAAGATAGCCTTTCGAATACAAGATTATTTGTCTCGCTTTATATAAGACGGGCCCCTGTGCCTATCGCTCCCTTTACAAAAAGTCCTGTTTACCTTCTCTTAGAACCTTGACGGAAATGCTCCAAGGAGCTAACCTTCATGCTGGGATCAATGAGGGCATTTGTTTCATTCTTGCTCTATCTATGAAGGCAATGTCAGAGAAGGACCGTCTTGATGTTTGACGAAATGTCAATCAAAGAGAACCTGCGGTACAATCCGAAATTATACGTTATAGATGGTGTCGGCGAACTTGGACATTTAGGGAAAACTACGCGTGTTGCTTAGTATGCCCTTGTGTTCATGCTTCGTGGTTTGGTGAAGAAATGGAAGCAACCCATATTATGTCTCTGCCTCAGGAATGTCCTCAAATATTCTCCAGGTGCTAATAACGTGCTCCTGCGTTGTTGGGACGCTGGCTATCGTCCTCTCTATATGGGCGCCAACAATAAGGCAGCACTGAAATTATTAGGTTCTTCCACTTCCAACCCCTTCTTTCACCTTGAGGGACAGAAGGTTGTGACCCTTTTTAATGCCCCTCACCTCCTGAAATGCTGCAGAAATGCCTTAATCAATTATAACATTGAATGCAGCATTGAGGGGGGAGAGGTAGACATCTTCCCAAGAGGTTGTGCTGAATGGACCTACCACGACGCGGATTCTGCATACTACATGAGATGTGTTCCGAAGCTCACCAAACCGCATGTCAATCCAAATAATAAACAAAAGATGCGAGTGAAGTTAGCTGCGCAAGTGATGAGCTATACCACAAGCGCTCATATTCACCGTGCCGTGGCTACTGGTGTTCTGTGTAATTTCTATTTTATATGGAATGTTTCATAACTTGCAATTTATAATTGTTTTCACCTTTGTTGAAGCTCACCTTCCAGACTCAGCATAGGCGACATTGAGTTTCTTGAATTACGTCAACAAATTATTTGATAGCCTAAATGGCTACTCGATTGGTCGTGCTGGTAAGTTGAAATTAATATTAATTCCGACATCCACAGTAAATTACTTAACACAAACTTAATAATATGGGTGTTTGTTTAGTAATATTTTGTGTACTCTTATTGCAGATGCCACAAGTTTCGGACTCGGCTTTAGTGATGCTTCGGGACATTTCACCTTGTGGAAGGAGGCAGAGATTCGCAGGTGGGTATTTCATTCACAAGAGGGCAGAATACATGTGGGGACACTTCCGTTTCAATGTAGGCTAATTATTTCGATGAATGGAATGTGGCATTTACTCGTTAGCAAATGTTTATGGCCCCATGCTAACAATCAGGATGCGTTGGAGAAATTCTTTGGTCTAATTGGATCACAATGCGGTTGTAATTATCAACACACTATGAGTCAGGTCATTTCTGCATTGAATATTTGCATCATGAATTGACTGGCATATTGCGACATTACTCGTGGAGTAAACTGTGATTCTGATGATGCATACTTGAAGTATTGTGACTGGAAGGCGTAGTAACTTGATAGTGTTTTATGTTGAACCATGAGCTGGATAAATCTAAAGTCACATTATTCTTTTAAGATCTAAAGGGTTTTACTGTAAACTTTGTTTTAAAATCATTGACATTTTAAATATTTTGTGAATTTCTTACTGTGAAATGTCTCTTCTCTCAAAGATATACTTCTCAAACTTACAGACCTTTCTCATTTGCTAGTTAGTTTCAACATGTAGCATGTTTTTTAGTAGACTGTTAGTAGTAGTAGTTAGTAGATTATATCTCTCTGATATCTAATGCTTCTGGAGTAATGGTATTGGCGTATTGTCTTCATTTCCTTTTCATTTTGTTATTACCTATTCTGGACACCCTACACGCATTCTTGTAGACTAATTTCAGGAAGGCAGAACCGGTTCTGCTTTCTCCTTTGATTCTGGGATATAAATCAAAGATTTATTCCAAGTCATCATAACATAACGAAATAAATAAAGAAATGACATATTGATTAAATGTAGATGTATTTTTGGTTGTCTATAAAGGCACGGTGCAACGTATGTGATATATTGATCAAACTGTCAGAGAAAGTGTGATTGTGTATATATTTATTCCAAGTGTTTTGTCCTGTGCAATAAAAGAGGTATTTAAATTTTAAAACAAACCACTAAAACAAACCTATCATTTCATTGACTGTTTTCTATAAAGCCAGTTGAGGATACAGGACTTTTTTTAAACATTTCCCAACAAGTTTCATAAAAATTGAATCGCATCCCCAACGTGGTCATACAGTTTGTAGCTACGTTTTTGAAAAAGTTTATTCATTTATGGATTTGCTTTCTTTGTTTCTCATATGATATTTGCTTTATCAAGCTCAATTATTTATTTATTAATTATTGGTCCAAATAGTTGATGGATGTTCATAAATGAGTTGCTTTTTGCATGTATTTTGTATACGGAATTGTATATTTCCATCGATATGACCATTCACTTATCCTTAAAAACCAGATCTGCCAAACAATTTATCTGCTACGATCTGGTTGGAAAGTAACCCAGACAGCACAAGAACATCCCATGGATGTCCAATGGATATCCGTGTCAATCCGTGTGGATGTCCATAGGCCATCCGTCCGGCGGACATCCATTTGATATCGTTGGATGTTCCGATGTCCCACTTTTAGGACATCCGACGGGTGACCGTGGGGTCTCAAAATCGGACGTTCTCGGGACATCTAAGGATATACTCTGTACGCCCATAAACATGAGTAATTTCTATCACTAAATTTATCTGTGCACCTAACTATGGTTGCAAATTCGGTGCAGATTCTTTTAGGATTCTTAAAAAGTACGATAGTACATTTGATACAAGTTAAACAGGTAAGAATTCAAATAAATATTTTATATATAATACAGTAAAATTTAACCTTACACTTCATTGACAAAATTAATGTCCCTCTAATATAACGGAACAAGAAGATATCTTCCTTCACGTAGTCTTTACATTTCTGAGGTGAAGTAGTAAAAAACAAGTCATATCAACAAATTAATTTATTTTGTCAGATACAGTATACAGCTGTTGTCCACCCACTCCACAAAAAGGAGATAAAAGTAGCCCAGATAATTAGAGAGATATATCTCTTGGACATTACATATAAAAAGACAGTTAACAAACAGAAGTAACGCATGCAAGTGAAACCATTTTTAAAACTACTTACACGCAGAAATAGAATACTAAATATTGAACAAACAGTAGTCTTGTTAAACAAAAACTATCAAGTAAACGGACACTGGAGACCAGTTTCCGACGAAACAGACTACAGGGAAATGAAGCCGGTAATGAGCACAATCAGAAAAATCCACATCTCATTCCTTGGTCATCTAATCAGAACACCAGAAGGCAGAATCATCAGGGGAATAATAGAAAACTTATGGGAAAGTAAGATCACTATTAGATGGGTTACGGAAATCAAGTATGATGTGAGGGAACAACAAATTACAATAGAGGATTTAAAGAACCAAACACAAAATCAAGGGGCTCAAAGACAGAAAAACAAGACAAGAAACCAAGATCAACAAACGGACAATGGGAAGGGTGATTTCAGACCAACAAAGATAGTTAAGATTTGAGAAAATGAAGACCTAGTGTATAAAATTAACAAGAGAGGTCCAATGAAGGCCGTAAAATATAAATAATAATAATACAAATTTTCATTGGAAGTCTCAACACAAGTTCCACTTTGCTGGACCCTGTAAAAGAAAAAAAAACATTGAGAAACATAATTCAAAAGTTCAGGCAGCCTTCCCCCCATTTGCATAGAAAAAAAATTAACAATAACTCTGGCTAAAATATTAGAGCTTATTCAAATAAAAAGCGCACTAATAATGACCTAATATGTAATAAATGCATGTAAACCTCAAACAATTGTAGGTGCCACATAAACGCAGCACTCAAGTAACAAGAATGTTACAACATATACCGAGTAGAGTGATGAAAAATGTTTTAGAACTTTAAGAATATTTCCCTTATTATAAATGAGACATTAAGTGAAACAATTCAGTAATAAAGAACTCACTATTTACTTTTCCTGTTTGCTAAATGCTCCGGAGAATGTCTCATCCAGTTGGCTACAGTTTGTTGTATTTCCTTGTCAGAATCCAGTTTCGTTGGTTCATTTAATCTTCTAGATTCTACAACCAAAAGAAACAGATATAAGGAAGAGTATTTCCAACTATTAGCAAGTTCTGATTCGAATGTCCTTTGGAAATAATTTTCGGCGTAGTTAAAATGAAACGGCGCATCTAACCTATAACTAATAGATCTATGCTACTACGCTGTAATAAACAGCTTCTAAAATGGTTGTTACAAAGTAACTCTAGTTGGATATACAGGATGATTCAGAATTCCTATTACACAGTTATAGGTCTTGTAGTGGGTACTGAGAACAGCAATATTTGGTAACAAACCCGTGTCCGGAAATGCGCTGTTTGGAAGATACACGTTTTCCGAGTGCACCGACATGATGCTCAACTACGGTGAAAGCGGACGAAATAGTCGATTAGCACAACGCCTGTACCACGAATTTCCGGGTCGTGCAAGTCCATCACCTGCCATTTTTGCAAGATTGGAACAACGGCTTCGAGAAACCGACATCTTCAAGTCTAATAGAGCCGATGTGGTCGTGACATGACGCACCGCACTGTTGACGTGGAAGAGGAAGTCCTCCAACTTGTCAATCAGAACCCGTCTACGAGTACTCACAACATCACAGGTGACATGGATGTATCCCAGAGCAACGTCTGGCGAGTTCTCCATGAACAGCAACTTTACCCATACCACCTCCAGAAAGTACAGGCATTAGGTTCAGTTGATTTTGTGCCACGTGCCGATTACTGCGCGAGGTTCCTACACCGTTGTGACGACGTTCCAGACTTTCCTCTGATCATTCCTTTTGCAGATGAAGCGCATTTTACAAACGAAGGTCTACTCAACCGTCGTAACAACCACATTTGGGGTGAGGAAAATCCTCATGACACACGTACTCATCGATTTCAACATCGTTTCGGTATTGTTGGCTGGTATTATCCATGGTCATCTGATTGACCCGTGAATTCTACCACCCCGTCTAACAAGTCCAGCTACTTGACCTTCCTGCAAGATGTACTGATGCAGCATTTGGAGGACGTGCCATTGCATATCCGCCGGACGATGTGGTTCCAGCATGATGGCGCGCTAACCCATTTTTCATTACCTTCACCAAACAGGTGAATAGGTCGCGATGGACCGATTCGTTGGCCACCACGATCTCCCGATTTAACACCCATTGAATTTTTCCTTTGGGTCTACATGAGTATTGTTTACGAGACCCCCGTGGAGTCACAGGACGAACTCCTTGCCCGTGTAATGGCTGCAGCGGAGTTCAGGACACTTCAGGACTTTTGGACCATGTGTATGTGAACATTGTTCGTAGGTACACTTTGTTCAACGAAACTCGTTGGTCGCCACTTTAAGCATATGTTGTAGTTCACACAGGTACGAGTTGGTTGATGCACGTGCAACGTATCCTTTGACATTATTTCAAAGTCGTTTATCTTCCAAAAGGCGTTTTTCCGGACATGGATTTATGACCAGATAATGCTGTTCTGAGTCCCCTCAACAACACCTATAACTGAGTAATAGGAATTCTGAATCAACCTGTATTCCTTTCGTTCCACTGTCTTCGCGAGAAATTCACAACTTCGAAGTCTTCTCGGTATCTTTCACAACCGGGTCCACGTGAAGCAGATGAGCATGAGCAAGTAAATAAGAGAATCGAGGTTTCTAGTTTCCAGCATCACGAACCGACAAGACGAGGAGAATAATCCGACACCAACCTTGAGCTGGGTATACACGTGTCGAGTTCGACAGGCGAGTCGAGCATGATATTTAATGTGGTAGTTTCATTAGACACAGGGTTACAGTGTAAGATTGAAAAGGTGGGCTGAACGCCCACTTGATCAACAACTTCGTTTTGTAATTATACTGGCATAGTAGCACGAACTGCCATATGAGATTCTCCAGGTGTGTTATGAGTAGAAGAACTGAGAACGGTGAACTTTGTATTTCAAACACCGTACCAATATTGAGTTCATGTCAAATAATTGGAATTGACAGGAGTTTTGAACAATTCATTTCAGCTGAGAAATCATTATCTTTTACACAACTTGGGGCATTTTCTGTCCTTACAGATAATTTAGTTATTTATTTGATTGTAATTGGAAGTTTTGGTGCAAAGTTCAGACTTTGTGGCAATACATTGATTTCATCGTTGTTGAATGCAACGTTAATTACATCATTTATACTATTATAAAATTGATACTGAACTTCTTTGACTACAACATAAGTTTTTCCGTTTTAATTTATCAATTATCTTATCCAATGTTATCTTTTGCATACAGTTTTCCAGAAATACAATTTTCCGCAGAAAATTTAAGGGACACATCATAAATCTGATGGTGAACAATGTATAAAATTGTGAGAGCAAATTCACAAATTTTATTTGAGCTCAAAAAAAGTTAGAATCGGTTATAAAAACGCATTTCCTGTTAACATTTGCGTCTTGAGTTCCTAGTATCATACCTTTATCACGGACTCGCTAGTCTCTGTGTGACGTACGTGCTAAGCGATGAAGCAAGATTCGCGATTCGACAACTCGCATTGTGTAAACTGCTTCAGGCAAATTGAGTACAGTTTGGAGTGGTCCGAGGCGAGTTGAGAGGTTTTCCACGGTGCTGAACTTTTCTTGACTCGCCTAGCCCCCACACCCAATTTTTGGATCACGTGACTAGTTAGTTGTCCCTTGTTAGCGGACGAGAAAAGGTGTTAGCCTCGTCATGATCGCATGACGACGGGAAAATACGTAAATGAGTAAGAATTATAAATGAAATATAGATATACTGTTACATATCATTTTCTGATTTTAATACAATTATTATACTAATTTATAATGCAACATTTATTTCACTAGGAATAATTTTCAATAAAGTTTTGTTTATAAATTTTTAAGGTACATATGATAAATTTAAAAAAATGTTTCAACATTTGAGAAATTTGTACTTTTACATACAATAATACAACCTTTTGCTTATTTGCCTACTGTATTTCAATTCTTTCCTTTTGGAAAACAAATAAAAAGTATTTATTTTGTAAAATCTTGAGATTAAAATATCCATTTATTATAACTGATTAGATTTCAGTTTATTATACACAAATGTTTCAATATAAAATATTTAACAAAATTGGCTAACAAAGGGAAACAGGTGCCCGATTTGTTCACATTTTGCCCCAATGTAGTTTATACCTTGATGCAACTTACATTGCTCTGATACGATGCTCTACTCAAAGGAGTTTTCAAGGAATAAATGTGTCAAGTATTTCATATCACTTTTACATATTAAACAGTACCTACTAATATGAAATAATGAATTTATTTTACTTAAGAATAAAACAATATTTTGATAATTAATAAACCATGAAAAATCACTGCCACTGTGTCAAGTAGTGTGGCAGCATGACAAAAGAAAATTACAATAACATGAACTATCAGTCCAGTCCTTTCTTCTGACACTGACAAGCAGCCTTCCACAATGTTGTCTGATGACCATTATCTTAACCTAATCATAACTAGAGAAAGATAACATTTTTAATTCTCAATTCTAAATGTCTGTTAAGTAAAGATAATTTTCAAAAGCAGAGAAAAATGTTACATTGTATAGTAAGTTCAACATTACAATTAGAGACTAAGTTACAATATTTAGATTTAGCCACAATAAAAAACAAATGATTCTGTTGCAAGATATAAAGGGTGGAACATGGGTGAATAGTACAGTATTAAAATAAAAATAAACCAATACATAATACAGCATACTCATAAGTGATATAATTACATTAACTTGTTAGCCATTTATCTATTACATAATTATAATAAAAAAGTTAATTTTACCTTAGTGTCATTTAGAAAATCAACTTCACTAAACAAAAAAAGCCATAATTTTAACTTTATAAACAAAGATTTAAGAGTGGAACATTATTTTATGTTGAGTGGCAGTTGATTTAAGTATTTAGGACCTACATGATTAAATGACTGTATATAAATGGATTTGTTTAATTTTGGGATTCTCAAATGTTTACTTTTTATGCTCTTTGTACTATACACTAAATTGTTAGTACCTGTATTGCCACTTCATACTTAAAAAGTTCTCAAAACTTGGTAATATTTTTAAGCTACAATATAAAGGAAAGGAACTTTCTCTTCTTCTTTTGAATAACATTATCCTCAAAAAATGATTTTGAATTGTTCTCATCTTATGAATGTTATACTTATACGTCCCACACCAACACTACTGCATATTGCAATCTTGAGTCAACTAACAAAAAAAAACAACTTCTTTAGTGGTCAGTGCTGTAGAAATTTTTAAAAAAGTAAAATGACTAAATTGTTGATTTTAATTCATTTTTACTTCCAAAATTCAAAGTCAATTTTCCATCTTATTTCAACTCAAGGTATTTCAAACTACCTTGTTTTTCAATGTCTTCACAATCACAACGGTTCCTATTCCTACTATAAAAATTAATAAACTTTGGCTATAAGAGTAAATCGAATGACTTACAACTGAAATTCACAAATTTTGTTTTACTAACATTTAATATCATTTTATTTTGCACTCACATCAGTTTTTTGTAATTTCTCTGTTGTCTCCAATTTGTTTAATATAAGTAAACTATTTTTTTCTGAGAATAGAAAAATGTCAAATCATCAGCAAAAGCACTCACTTTCCCTTTGAAAGTTTGCTGAAGTAAATCATTCATAAAAATTGGGAACAGCACTGCTGGTACTTTTGAACCCTGTCGTATCCCTGCCTTGACTGAAAGGGGTTGACTCAAGGAGTCTCCTATTTGTACTTGCTGCTTCCTATTTGCAAGGAAACTTTGAAACCACCTAGGTATATAATAATCAGTAGTGCGCTGTAATCGGTTAAGGTGTGCATTAGAGGACAAGTGACATTTTGGTATTTCTTGTGTTACCATGAGATGCAGCATTCGATTCCCATGTAATTGCCAATATTTAAAAACAAAATATTAGTTTGTTACAACAAGTGATATTTTGGATGATAATTACTTATTTATAATTGTAATTACTTTCGTATTACGTATTATATTAATTGTACCTATTTGTTATCCAAATTCTTTTACCTTTCTTAACAATATGACCTTTTTACAAACTGAAACAATGAAACATTTTTGCATTATTTCAAGGACAATCGATTTCACAGTTCCAAGAGGATTTGGTTATCAACACAGGCCACACTGACAGTCAGTACAACTATTTACAACAGAACCCTCAAGCATGGAGTCAAAACTAAAGCAAATGTAACATTACATACAATTGATACTCAATATTGTACTGATAAGTACTAAAATAAAATGACTTCATACTGCTAAGTATTAAGAATTAATGATAGTACCTACTTTGCACCAGACAACTGGAAATAAAAGGAGAGATCATTGAAACAAAAGAAAATTTTCTTCAAACTACAAAACAGATTTAATGAAAAAAATGAACACACAATATCCTAAGAGAGAAAATAAATAAAACAAGCTGGATTACTACATAATATACACATAAACAAATATTAACCAACATCATAATTCCATAAATCAATTACAGAGCAATAGTCTTTAATTATCAGGACTTCACAATTCATGATATCCCATCATAGAAACTCAAGCTCTGAATTTTTTTGTTTTCTCTCAGCACTGATGTTGTCAAAATATGTATTATCTTATTTCACAAAATTGTTCAATAGGATTTTACAGCCTCTGTAGGAAACATTCACAAGCTTGTCACCAGTGGTATGGCAGCACAAACGTATTACTTTGGTATCTACAGTTAATGTAATCCCACAGACATAGTCAAATAACATTTCGGAAGTCAACTTCTTTAAAATGCTTAACTGATTCACACAGGCCCAGAATTCTTTCTTAAAATAATCCAGTATGATCTGCAGGACATACCACACAACATATATGCACTTCAATGACTTTTTTTTTTGTGGGGCTTTATGGCTTGTCGACATCTAGGTCATTAGAGCCCTAAAATTCTGTACAGGTAGGGAAAATGCAGTTACGCACTAGGGAGAGCCAACATGACTCTCCCCGCGTATGGGACTCGCCGAATGACTCAACCATACCCACTAAAAACCCTCCTGAATTACAACTCAAAACTCAAATATCAACATATCTCAAAACATTACACACATCACTACAAAAATTAAAAAGAAAGATACCCTAGCATTGGGATCGAAAAGAACATGAGGTGACCAAGGAAGTTCAGGAAAGCCTAGCACAAGTCAGTGGAAACAATGACAGACTCAGCTCGGGGCCCCGTGTTTGCCAAACATGTACTTACTAGATGTAAGTCCCCTGGGGGGACTTCAATGACATTTTGGAAGGAAACATTGACTTTCTTCTATCTAATGCCTTTATCAACATAAATTCAGATGACATTTCCACATCAACTGTCTCATTGCACTGCAGCCATGTCATACACACTTCAAATTTCTGATGCCTGAGTTCTCATCTGCCTACATAACCAGCAATGCAAGAAAGAATTGGTAGCAACACCTCTGGCACATAATAAATTTAAAATTCATGCTTTTTAATGGATAAATCATTTTTTTTTAAATTATTAACTGCATTATCTGTTTAACTAATTTCTACATTGTTTTGTATATTCAATTTACGTACAATTATTTATATCAAAAGAATATTAAATGAAATAACTTTTCATTTGAATTGCCAACTAACAGGTATCGACAAATTAGACATTCAGTACATAAAGAAGAAAGAAAATTACTTAGTAGGAAACCAATAAAGTATTAAATATTAGTATAAAAGGAATAATATTGTGAAGGTTGTCAAAAATAATAACTCTATTAAATGATATAATACTTCCAGGTTTTAAAACTTTAAAATTGAAATTATTGTTAAATCATTCTATTGTGCATTCTATTTTATAGTTATTATTCTAACATTGAAAACATTATTAATCTTAAAACATAAAACAAGCAATCCAATTTAAGAAATTTTGTCAGAGATTTTTGTATGTATGAATAAAATTATATTGTGAAGGATAGTATACAAGAAGTGGAGGAAATGAATATGAAAGAAATCATGGTACTGCTGTTTTGCGGAGCAATTGGAAATGTACCCTATTTCACAGAAACATTAACATATTTCTTAATGTATATAAAAATAAAAATATACAGAATATTTATTTATTTATCGCATGTCTTATGGCAAGGTTCAGACCATGAAGCCTACTCTTCAACTCTTCCATGACTTGGCTGAGGGAATTTGGAAGGAGATATGTTGGATTACAAGAAATATATAGTACTGCACTGACATTAGTCTGTAAGTTGAAGAAACCCAGGCTAAATAACTCGCCTAACTCCAACATCTCCATGTACGATTGAATTTAATATTGTTAACAACTGTATTCCAGAGATAACAGCACTGATAGGGTGAAGAGTAGGATTCATTATTCTTTCTTCTCACTGACCGAAACCTCAAATCTTCAAGTAATTTTTAGATGTACTAACTAGCAAACTTTGCACTTCTTCGCACAGGAGTTTTAATACTTAAGTTTTACCTTGCATCTTAATTTAATGTAAAGAAAATTGTTTATTTGTATACAAAATTTATTAAAATTACTTCATGAATTGTATTTTTTGGCTTGCCACATTTGGCAGTCTGTCATGACCCCAATTTTTACTCATGATTTTCAAAAATAAAGATAAAAATGCTAACAAAACTGCTAGGAGCAAAAAAATAATTACTCTTCCACACTTCACTTGATTAAGCATATTTTCATCTTATTCATTATGCTATTTGAAACAAAACAGCAAGATGAATAATATGAATTTCAAGCAAGATTTCTTACCATACAACCTGGGAAGACAAGATAATCAGGGAGGGAGTATACCTTGATATTTTGTGATCCTTGCAGAGAAGGAATACAACAGAAAAAAATTAAAAATTTTTTATGAGTAAATAAACCATAATTTTTGTAAAAATGGAATGAACGACAATTTACCAAAAAGCATGCATAGAAGCCACTAGGAGCTTGGCATATGCTTTAATGTTTTCTGTTTTTACATGTGATCGTGTCTCTGGTGTAAGACATGTATATTTTAAAAATATCTTTTACATGTTATCATAATACACAAAACCAACCAATAGTTTGGAATATAGATCCACAATAAAACAGTTTTTCAAAATATATTTGTATAAATGAATCATTGGTTTGATCATTTACTCAATTATATCAATCAAAAAAAGCACTCGTAATCGTGTAGGTTGGTCTTCCAAACAAAAATGTCTTTCATCTGTGAGTCCGGAGGTGATTATACAATCCAATGCCGGAAGCACACAATTTGCCACAGATATGACAGGTAGTCCCATGTGGAGCAGCCGCAATCCTTCCATTTCTTCTCATCACTTCTGTTTCTCTTCTACGCTGCTTCTTATCATTCGCTGTTGGTCGTCGGTTTTCTTCGAAGAGTAGCATGCTGTGATAGACTAGTGACCTCCAGGATGAACGGTTGAGGGCTGAAATCTCCCAGTTGTTGACATCAATATGACATCTTCATGTTAGCCTTGATTACATCCTTAAATCGCTTCCTTTGACCTCCCACATATCGATTGCCCACTGATAGCTCAGAGTAAAACACTTGCTTGGGAAATCATAGCTTCCATACAGATGGTTTGAGCGTCTTCAAGCTGATATTTGTGCGTCTGTCAATTATGTATATCAATTATATATTTTACAAGGAGACAAAGTACTTTAATTTGGTTCATCAACACCTTCTTTTCCACTTTGTCTCTTCTTCTCTTCAACTTGTTTCATTTCACAAAAAGTGAAACTTAAAACAACATCCATTTTAAAGCAGTGTGCTGCTATGGAAACTGGTGCAAATGAAGGAAAGTTTTTAATGATACTTTGTTTAGTTTTTCATAAAATTAGATATGTACATTCAGGGACAATGTTAACTTTGTTGAGGAACTTACCAATGAGGATAATTTTACGCAAGCCGAGATTGAGCATTTTAATCCATAATAAGTGGGAAGAATTGAGTTGTTTATTTCCATTGAGGCAATTTCATCAATTTCTCCCATTTCAAAGGGAAAATACATTATGTTCTGTTTCAGTGATGTAAATTTTTCCTTCACTACTGTATCCAGTTCAGCAACCAGTAAGTCTTGAACTGACATAAGTTTTACAGATATCCAACACTTTCTCTCACAGTAAAATTTCTTTGTCATGTATGAGATAGTGGCATAGCCAGGATTGATTAATGGGAAAAGTTATAACAGAAGACTATGATTAATATTTTACATAAATGAAATCTTGACAAAATATCAACAATATGAATCATTCACAATGTTTGTGGAGAAAAATATAATTTAAATATGTCCAAATGAAAATTAAAACTGTGTTGGAAACAAACTTACAAAAACATGTTTCATAAAATTTTTGCCACAAGTAAACACATTAGGGGCAGTATCACAATCAATGTATACTAAAATAACATTTTTTCTACTTTAACAACCATTACAAGAAAGTAAAAATCTTGCTTTCTTTGGTCGATACATCATTTTGTCAGGGTGTAGACTCACGTGCAAGCCAGTTACACCAACAAACAACTTCAACATAAAGGACATATTGGGAACAAAAACAAGATCTGGTCCTACGGTGGAGTATGTTTGAAAGCCATTATCACATTGCATCACTGTTCTATTGTACCTCATTGTCACAAAATGTGCTTTATGAATCTGACAAAAGACATAATTTCAGACTTAAAGACTCTTTCTTTAACTAAACGAGGTATCCAAAGAGTAATTAATTGTTGGCTACTAACAAGACCAAGACACGTTTTACAACACTAACATTAAATTTAATGATCTTAAAAATTAACCCATTATGGTAGTAAAAAGGATGTATAATTATGTGAAATTTATCAGTACAAATTTTTTTAAATTATTGGTCACTACCAATTAATATTAAGTAAGATACATTCGGCACCGCAATAAATTCTTATTTGCATTTTATGGAAAACATTCAGAGCGTAATGGATATTGAAAATAAATAAAAACACTAAGGTAATGACTACAGTTGATCATGAAAAGTATTGACATGCAATACTGTTCACACACAACCAACAATATCTACAAAACACAGGTAAAATATAAATATTTCAAACATTCCAAATGAAACAAATGTTAATTGAAGTCTTATCACATCTTTATTGGTTAATAAAATATCAACATAAATTCAATATATTACTAGAGCTTAATGTTTTCATATCTATGTCACCAAGTACAAAAATCAACTCAAAATACAATTTGGTTAATTCTTTAATGATGTCTTCGCTATTTCAAGTTTTCATAGAAAAACGTAGGAGTCAGACTCATAGGAGTTACACTCACAGTCACCAGAACAGACTCATAAGCACACATGATGAAATTATTCCCTACCAAAACCATGAGTGGTATGAGAGAACTGAATAAAGTTAAAATTTGGTAAAATATTGGTAAAATTTGACTTGAATAATTACACACTATGAAAGGTGAATAAATTGAGCTCATTTCCAGACAACAATCTCCCATTTAAATACATAAATACCTACCACTTTAACATTATGAGGCAAAATAGAATATCTAAAACTTACATACATTTTTGGTCACGTACTATGCACAATAATTATCATGATATTTATTATTTTATTACTCATTAATCTCACATTGATAAGCACTGTTCTGTCTTCATATAAGATTACTTGATCTAACATAGAAGTCTACAAGATCATGAGCTATAAGTTCTGAAGTCAAAATGTCTCTTGAATTGTTGCTTCATTTGTTAGGGGACACAAACATTAGTCAACTACAATTTTTTTGAAAACATCCTTCATTACACTCACCTTTTGAGGCAGGAACATTATTTTCTACTTCAACAATCATTCAAAGCACGTAATATACTTTGTTGTACATCAAACTGTTGATGTATGCGAACTGACTTTAGTCTCAAGTGTTTGTTCGCTTGTTTGCTATTTATGATGATTTTTCTTGAGGAGAGACAATTTTACAGAAGATAAACAATTTAAATATGAAGAAATACATCTTGGTCACACAAAAAAGAAATTTCTCTTAGAATCGACAAATATATAAAGCTTTCTGTCTTAACACTTATCTCTGTTCTCTTACACCCAACTGTCTTCAAAACGTGCTTCCGAGACATGAAAATAAAAAAATAATCTTTTTAAAGCAGAATGAAGAAAATCAGAAAATATGCAATACTTCATCTTACAAGACTATATGTCATCCACATTTCCATAAAATCCTACTTAATTTATGCCATAAAACATTTTTTATTTTCTTGAAAATGTATGTACTTACAAGATCCAAGTATCGTCGCCATTGCATGCTTCATAGGGTGGAACCCAGTGTTATGATTGCTGTTCACACCCACAAAATCTTTCAATATGAGTGGAACACGCTAAACATTTAATGTAACAAGAACAAACACCGCTTACTACTTCTACTAGAACATAACGAGTTCGAAAACAAACGATTTAACAGTCACCTAATGTTAATGAGTCCAATAATCCATACACATAACTAGAGAAGTGTACCAACATTTGGCTGAGAAAAGTCAGCAACAATCCTCAATTCAAAATTTCGGCTCAAATCTATATTTCACTAATTTGTCTCAAATCCACACATCTCTAATTCGGAATAGATCCAGTTCGATAAAAAAAAGTCAACACAAATATTTAGACCCCCTTCCATATAATATTCCTTCGTGCTACGAACCTAGAATTTCATAATTCACACATCACTCTGAATTTATTTCAAGGAAAGAAAAAGTGCTGACAGAAAACACGAGATTTGTATAAATAACTTGATATATTTATTATAACAAAATACAAATGGGAAATACAATTATGTGAAATATTTTTGTCCTCCATATGGTAGTAGGCAGTTCATAATTCCTTTTTCGACACCAAATTTATTAAAAGTAAAATACTGTCAATGTGAATGGAAATATTGAAAAATACTAACAAATATAAAACTATCAACACAACTGAACATGATAGCAAAGTGTCATGCAGTAAATTAAAAAAAAACAAGCTTATCGTTACTTACATTGATTCAATACATCAATTAAAGTAATTCAAGAGCACAGAGGCACATACATAATCATCAACAAGCCATCTACCAATAGGGAAAACTAATGTCAACATGATTCTATATAGAATTTTGATAAAGCAAAATTTTGATTAATTCCTGCAGTGGTCAATGGGACCATTTCCCCCCCCCCCTTTCTTGTTCCTTTCAATCTACAATAAGTAAACAAACAAAAAAAGATACGAGTAAAATTATGCAATATCGCAATAGCAATAAGTTAAATAAACTAATAATTCTTTTCTAATATTAAGTTCACTAGAATATAAAAAGAAAAATTATAAAAATTATTGTGTGTGTATGTTACATATATTGTTCCTGACTCAATAATAAATCTTATACATAAAAATTCAGCCTGGGTATGTTTGTCTTCGCAAATCTCAGAAAGTAGTAGGTCGATTGACTTGAAATTTTAATACAATGTTGCATTCGAATACAAAACTGTTTTTATATGTGTATTATGTAGCTGTCACACTTGTGAATAATAAATAATTTTTACATTTAAAAGGTGTATTAGAGTTGATGAGATTTTTAAACTACCAATGCCGTAAGTTGAGATCACATTGTTACACGGAATCCATGGTATCGTAGTACTACATTATTTAATCATGTGTAATGCCTCGCTCACGTTCGAACATAGGCCGCAGTTTTCAACAAACAATCACAAAATGTCAAATGAGATCAAACTGCACTGATAATGAACATTTAGATGAAAATGAACGTATTAAGAGTCAGAACGTTTCACAGGCAAGCAGAAGAATTGGTAGAGCAGCGGGAAGAAAGACTTGAAACCATACGAGTTAAGTCGAGAAGAAAAAGAGCAGCACAATCATCTCAACAATGCGAATCAATGGCAAAGACAAATGCAACTGCAATATCTGAATTTCTTCAACATTGTGAGTTAAGGAAAAAAAAAAAAATAGTAGACAAGGTTTTCCAAAACAAGAAATTATCAGAATCATGCATGATTGAGTGGAAGAGCCATGCTAACAGCTAAAAATGTTGACGTACACGATATGAACAACATCATTCTAAACAAAATCACAGGTGAAATAGTGACATACGAATCCATTAACTCTGTAATAAATCAAAATAAAGAACGAATTTTCCAAAGGAGTTTCTTCATTCTCTTGATGTACCCAGATTGCCGACACACATGTTTAATTTGGAAATTGGAGAGCCAATTATATTACTTTGAATCATCAATAAGCCAAAGTTATGCAACGGCACACGATTAGTAGTAAAAAAATTGATGAACAATCTAATTGAAGCAACAGTTCTGATTGGACCTCAGAAAGGTAAAGACTTACTACTTCCACGAATACCACTCATTCTGACTGATATGGTGTTGGAGTTCAAATGACTTCAATTTCCAATGTGCCTAGCGTTTGCTATGACTGTCAATAAAGTGCAAGGGCAATCTTTGCAAGTGTGCGGTTTGAATTTAGAAAACGATTGATTCTCTCATGGTCAATTGTAAGTTGAATGCACCTGAGCCGGTAAACCATCTGGTCTTTATGTTTACACAGAAAAGAGACAAACAAAAAATATGATAAATCCACTAGCTTTACAATAAAAATGAATTCTTTGTAAAACACATGTTTATTCTTAGTTTCTTTACCCACAGTAACGCAAGGCAGGATATTTAATTGAATGATACATTTTTTTGGTGAATCTATGTTCGCTAGAATATGTTTATTTATTTTCCCATTTATTTCATATGAGACAGCCCCAGCAAAGCGTGACCAGATTTAGCTAGTAAGAAAATAAAAATTGAGAATAATATTTGTCCTTTATGTGTACAATAGTGTGGAGTTGTAAAACTTGTAGATAACATTAAATTGCAATGAGTGTTGTGTAAAGTACTCCACAATGTTTTTTGTAGTATCACCTAAGGCATGGTGCATGTGTTTCCATTTTAGATAGTGTTGAAAATGTCATTTTTTCGCTGAG
Organism: Laupala kohalensis; assembly: GCA_002313205.1. Classification (NCBI taxonomy): domain Eukaryota; kingdom Metazoa; phylum Arthropoda; class Insecta; order Orthoptera; family Trigonidiidae; genus Laupala; species Laupala kohalensis. The sequence goes on from NNCF01128715.1 coordinate 102,609, forward strand.
AAGGTCACTCAGTCCATGTAATAAGTCCAGTCACAAAGTTGTACAGGAAATTATAAATCACCAAATGTACATGGGGTTAGACCATGCTCACAAGATCATTTTAGCAGCTTGCAATTCATATCTCAAGTATGAGTTAGTAGACAAAAGTAGTTTCCCGTAATTCCAGTATATTTGTTAGGTTATAAGAGAGGGGGTCCTACAAGTGAGTATTTCCATCCACTTAAGTGCTATAGATACAAGTGAATCACACGTAATTAAGTGTCGATGTCACTATCATCAGTGACTTAAAACGTTCCTACAAATCCAAGCATCAGATCAATTATTTGCCTTGGTTTGCCGAATGTGTAGACAGTAACAATGTCACCTAAAGAAGATGAGCTGATGTGAAGAACTCTCGTCACCAGAGAACTCTGGCAAGAGAGTGTTCAAGAAGTGGTTAGTTGATACACATTTTTCACGTTTTAATGAATTATATCAAGAACCAAGATACAATGTCTATTTAAGGTTATTACTACTATTCTAGAAAAGTAATATAAAACATATCACCTTCTTTGGAAGATACACTATATTTATTGTGATTTTTTCACACAACCTTTAGGCTAGATTTGATATCGTATTGGCTCAACTAATTTTACTAGGAAACATGGGCGACACAAATATAGGATTGACATTGATGAGAGATAGTGCAAAAAACACATGGGCCAAGCTATTATGTGCGTATCTACATCAGAGACTGGACCACCTAAGGGAAAGTTTCTTCGCAGTAAACGTGCCACAACGTTGTACAGGAATTTATAATTCACTGATTATACATTGTATTAGACCACGCTCACAAGATCATATTAGCTGCGTGCAGACCATACCTCAAGGTAGAGTTAGTAGATAAAAGTAGTTTCC
>NNCF01128716.1:16540-36430 GCA_002313205.1 Laupala kohalensis
TTACTACTTTTTGTGGCTTAAGGTTAGGAACCTTATATATATATATATATATATATATATATATATATATATATATATATATATATATATATATATATATATATAAAATATACATACACAAAGCTAAAAACCATATTCCAGTCCTATCGCAAGATGTCGAAAATATAAAGAAAAGTGGTCCAATAAGTTCATTAATTTTCTCTCAGATGACGCAACTCTTATCTCTCTGTTTCACACAACCACGTGTAAACAAAAAGTTAACCATACCCGTAACTTACATTTTTGATGGGAAAATAGAGTTTTACTGTTTATTCTAAATGTTACTATTATTTTCTTAAAAATCAATTCTGTGAAATATATCAAGTTTGAGAAACAAACAAGTTAAAAAGTTAGATCTGGACTAAATAACACTTAACTGTGGTACAAAGCAGGAGAAGGAAAAGAACGCAACATTTCATATCAAGAAGTTGATAATTTTAACCAATTCCAAATGTTTAAATGCAATTTTTACCATTGAAATTTTGTTTCTTTCATTTTAAGAATCCGTACGAAAAATCGGTGCAATGCTGTCAATTTCTCCTTCGTTTAGATATTATTATCTGTCAATGCTGAGACTATGTAATTTTGCGTGGTTGCATAACTGTAGGCGTTAAATGAAGTTGTTTTGGTATTAAATATTTTATAATTGTGAGGAATGTCATTTGAGTGCTATATTATGTTACATAGTTTCTAGAAACAAAAATCGATTTTTTTGTAGTTTTAGTAAATTAGAGAGGTATAGGAAATTATGGCAAACCTTTTTTCAGATCAGTATCAATTATTTCATGTACCACACACGCATTCTTTCTAAACTTTTTCTCGACTTTCAAAATTCTATTTAAAGTCATTTGCATAGTAAATATTATAAAACTTTGTTAAACTCTTTATTTTGAATTGTAAGTATTATAAATTTTTGCTATTTTCGAATTTTTCAAAGTGTTCATTCAAAGTGTGAATTGTATAGCCGAATCATGTAAAATGTGTTCTTTGTATTTTAAAATTGCACATTGCCACATAAATTTAAAAGCTTCCAATTTTTGGTGAGAGTACTTTCTGATATAAATCGGCTTATTTCATTCCTTTCGCACATAATTAATCTAGAAAAATGTGGGAAGTACGTTAAGAGCATATATTCTTCACGTTTTATGTTAAGTTGTCACATTTTTCTTTTATTACAAAGATTTTAATAAGGCTAATCCTATCTGTTTTATCTGCAAGGTCGGTATACAAAGAACCTTCGACGTAAGTTTTCTTATTCTTAAGTTTAAGTAAGAATTTAGAAAGCGTATCTTTTAGTGTAACTAAGATAAGGAATATTTGACGAATCTACATGGAACGCTGTATTGCATCAACGTCTTTGTTATTTCAAGAAATTATTTTTTTAAACATGAAAACCATTTTTTAAATAACGAGCTATATGTACGCTGATTTCGTAGTAACTGTGAAAAATTGTTTTCAGAACAAATATGAAAAAAAGAACATTTATTTACTGTATGTGTTATGGCGAGGTTTCACCTAACCTAAGGTGAGGGATGTGGGAAGTGGGAATGTTGGAGTGCGGATCTGACATTTTTCAGTTTTCACATGTTTTACAATAAATGCTACAAATTTATTCGTTTGCGATGCTTATTCATTTTATTATCGTTGTTTTTTTAATACATACAGATTCAATTTTGGCAAGAAAAAAAATTAATAACCCACTTGAAGCCTTTTTTACCACAAATATCTTAGTTTGTTTTCGGCAGCTTAAGTTTTAACATTTGCACCTTTGGTAAATTCAAATTCCTTCTGTTTTAATAATTTCACCTAATCTTGTAATGTTCACCAGTCTAAAATATGTTATCAATTTACATTGTGTATCTTATCAAACATAACATAAGTTATATTGAAAACGTTCTCCATCTTCCTTAATGGGCATGTAGATTTCCGTTGTTTCTGGATATTTTTAAAATTTTCGTGAGATATAAAAAATTCTGAACGTTTCCTCTTTGGGTTGATCAGTTTTCTATTTTGTGCCCCAAATGCTTGTAGCAGTGATATCTTGGTTGTCTTTGATAACAAAAAAAGGCGATCAAATAGGAAACTGCTCCTTAATCACGACTAAACCACAAGACCGATCGTGAAGAGATTTGGCAAGAATATAGTTAGGTTGTTTAGAATGAACATAGGCTTACTTTTATTTTTTAAATGAATGATAAGAGAGATAGAAAATGATTTTGACTATAAATGTCGATGAATTCGGGAAAAAAGGAGAGGTGTATTAGCTTACGCCACCTAAACGGTTAGAGATAAGTGACAAGTATGAATGGTAATATTGTTTGCCACATAGAGTACTAGAAAAAAGTCCGCGTCATCATATGCCTATCTACAAAGGTTTACCTCCTTCACCGAAAAAACTTTATTAAATATAGGATCGTTAAAATATTTCTATGTTACGGTCCTGCGTGAAGAGCAATGGAAAATTTCTTTTCCATTCCCTTATTTCGCTGCTCCGACTACTGTCAAACAAATAATCTTGACTGGTCATATTTAATGCGGCCTGCACATGTGCACAGCCAAACACCTAGGCAGCGGAAAGACGATACGCCGCCTCCGCCTGTCTAAGCGTCCCTCCGAAGCGTGAGACCTGAGTTGTCAACACCACGCCCTTGTGGCGTGAGCTTTGATCAACCAATAAAGACCAGCGACAGTGTCACCATCTCCATGCCATCTTAAGACAATGAAAGGGTTTTGCACCCCCCNAAGATCGCTAGCAACGACCGAGGAGCCGGTCGAAGGAACGGGCAGTTCTCGAGGGCTGGACACTCCGCAAGACGTACCATCAGCGCGGATTGTGTAGGAGGTCCTTTGTGCGTGATCTGTATATATATCAACAGTCAGCGATCCGTGGTTCGGACTCATGTCCCAGCCGGTCCTTCCTCTCACACATATACGGATGATACCCGTATTGCAAAGCGAGTAATTCTTAGTTTATTAGAAGGACCTGTAGTAACCAACTTTCATTGATGGAGTATAGCACTAGGATAGGGGTACCGAAAGTTAATAATTAGGGGACAAATAAAAGGGGAATGTTTCATCCATTAAATACTTTATTTTAAGAAGAAAAAAATCAACGATCATCTAATTGAATCCATTTTTTTGTTTTTTTTTTGCATTTAACAAAGATTAAAAACATCTTTAAACCGTAAAATTTTCACAACTAGTTTAGATTTTAAAAGCATTTTAATGAAATAGTGCAGTCGTATTGCGACCGTTCTCTCTTGCCTCGAAGCGAAAATTCAACTTGTGCGACACCCGGTGAATGGGTTCGTAGTGTTTAAAACTAAAAACTATCGTAAGTAAAAATGAAAGACTGAAGTATAGAATAAATGAACTCTTAGAAATTGTCCTCTCTAATGACTTTATGTTTAATGGCACTGTGTGGAATAATTTCCTTGCTTGTTGTTTAGGCACCATCTTCACATCGTCGTACGAGTAAGATTTCTAAAGTTATTTACCTAAAATGTGGCTACAAGTTATCATTGAACAACTTTCCAAATATAGTTTTCGCACAATTATCACTGACGTCACTTTGGTGCACCGAAAAAAACCGAGGAGGCCGGCGAAAAACAAGTCACTTTTTTCATGAAAGAAAAAATCAACGAAATCCAAAACTGCCGATAACCAAAGTTAAAAAAAATCGATTGAATATATCATTATGATTATATGATACCATGTACTATGATGATAAATATTTTGCAAGTGATTGATCGTAGAAATGTTTTTTTGTTAAGTAATCATAATGTGTTTTTTAATTTGCTTTTTATTAATTTTTGTGTGTTATATATGGTGTTTAGTGACGTGAGTTTGTTTTATGGATTGTAAATTTGGCACTTTTCACCTTTCTGGTGAATTGTGGTCGAGTGCAACGATCAGGGCCTTCTATCATCATTCACTTATTCATTCATCCATCCATTCATCATACGACACCAGGTTTATGTTTTGAACAGTGAAGTGAATCGTTGTCTCTCTTACTCTTGTGCCTAGTAAATGGGTGGCTTTCGCGTCCGCTGTGCAGTCGGTGGTGGAAGAAGTCCGTACCAGTCTACGATTCAAGAGGAAATTCCAAGAACCTGCTGCGATTCGTCTTCGTTCTCTGGCGAATCAAGTGCTGAGTTTAGAGGCACAGAATAGGAGCGCGTCTCAGGTGAGACACGATTCTTACGGTGATTTGCTATTTTTTTTCTTCATAAGTTTTACTGGTTTAGTTACACCAAAATAACTCTTCTAACTTGACTTAATTTACTTTCTGAAAATCATACACTATATGAAAGTAAAGAAAAAAAATTAATTTAGTGTCAAAAGGGCAAAAGTTACAAACTGTGTATGACCACGAGGAGGGCAATAAACTAATTTACTCTCCGGAAGCAAGCAAGGGACCATCCCATCAATTACGATCAAGGGGCCCTAAGGCAGAGGCGGATTTAAAATTTCAGCATAATTGTAAGATAAGAATAATGATAGTTACCTGTCAAGAAAATACCAACAAATTTGTATTTCATAATAGACAAAAACGTTATTTTACAATTACGTATTATTTTCTAACTATAGATTGTGCGGATAATGTTGTATAAAATTCGGAACTATTAAAATAACTCTACATTAAAAATTAATTATTGCAGAAGGCCAATTATCAAAAAAGACTGATAGTAAAAGATTGTCTTTATGGAGTGGAGGGGGGGGGGACTTGAACTAGTATTATGTGCCAATTCGTCACGTACCAATTCGTCACATGACATGGAAGAGGCCTATTTTCGAACTTAACTCAAAGTATGATTCAGTTATATCACAGAAATGTTTTGTTGCTTCCGATTCTACTTATAATCGCTGTATAAGTCCGGAGTGACTGTCGCACATATTCTTTGATAGATCGATATATTCACAAACGCACAGGAAAATTTATTATACGCCAGATCTTGAAATGTTCATGAGGTTGTTTGATCAGAATTGATGGAATGGTCTCTTGATGCATCTAGAGAGTAAATTAGTTTATTGCCCTGCAGATGGTTACAAGCAGATCGTAACTGTTAACAGTAAATTTTATTTTCATAAAAGTTAATTATTGACTCTTTATATGATAATTTCGGACACAAAAAAATGGCGACGAACCGGGAATCCAACCCGGGACTTCTGTTCTGATCGCAGAGGTGTTAACCACTACACCATCCGTTCACCATCCACAACTGTACACCATTCTCACACCGTCGTAAATCCCAAAAGACCTGAGAGACATCCCCATACAGGATAAGAATCCTTATAGATAGTGAACCAGACGGCACACTATGCTATGTACTGTTTTGGAAGGCGAACGGGTGGTGTAGTGGTTAACACCTCTGCGATCAAAGGAGTCCCGGGTTCGATTCGCGGCTCGTTGTCATTTTCATCTGACCGAAAGTTATCAAAAATGTTCTCCGCGTGTAAGGTACGCGGAAGAAATATATGCATGTCTGTTCATAGGTTGTCTTGGTGGGCGTACACGTGCGCCGCACAGACTACTCCAATTGGCTGAAGAATGGCATTAAAGAGAACCCCGCAAATGAGTTTTACTTCGTTCGAGCACTTCAATGGATGGTGTGGTTCCTGAGGACGAATGACCGAAATAGTGGGTACACCTCACCAAGCTCAACCTCACATAGTCCTCCAAGGGAGCCTTCTTCACCATATCAAGAGAAAGGTGGGCTAAGGTGAGTTATGGGAAGGGATGGCAAGACGGGGTACCGGTCTTATAAGGCGAACTAATTCTCCAATCACAATCGTTCTAGTGCATCACGCCACGTCGCCATGACAGCTACTAGTAGGCATTTGAGAATCTAGACCGAAATCAAGGAGGAAGGCTAACGATGAGAATTTTTGTTTAGAAGTTATGGTTTTACAACACATACAAATATTACCTTTAAATAAAGTGCATCAAATAAATAATAAACAATTTGGTATTATTTAACAGAAAAATTATTATATGTTATTATAAATTTTATTAATCTACTATTGGTAAAAAAAATAAAATTATATTATTAATAAGAATTATATCAAACACCAACGACAATTATATTCTTATTAACAACTATAACTTATAATAAATAATAATAAATTTATTGTCAAAAAAACAGTACAAACTGCGCATGACCACGTGGAGAACAATAAACTAATTTACTCTCCGGAAGCAAGCAAGGGACCATCCCATCCATTCCGATCAAGGGCTCTAACGCATAAGCGGATTCAAAAATTTCAGCAAAAGTTCCTAGATAAGATGAAAAGTTAGCTGCGAGTTATAATACATATATAATGTCGATATGTTTGTAATTTAACGCAAATATGTTTGTAAATTTACATGTACAAGTTATTATCGAACTATAGAGTATTCTAAGTATAGTGTTTAAAAATCATAAGAGTTAAAAAACTAAATTCACGATTTATTGTTACAATGAACACGCCCCTAGACAAAGCCTAGAGAACCTTTATAAGAAATCCGCCTCTACCAGAAGAAAAAACGGACAAAAACCGGGGTCAGGATGGCTAACAAAGACTATTCTATTATTAACAACAATTTTAAATAAAAACAATTAATAATTTGGAAACACTTTTATAAAGTATCCAATTTATCAACTTCAATTGCATCTCTTCAGAAAATAAAATTTAGTGTGACATTATGGACAATCAATTATTAATATCTGGTTTTTATTTAATAACTCTCACTTTATTATCAATGTCAATATCAAATTGTACACTACTGATAACATAAAAGGGCCCATTTATTTTTCTAAGTCCCACGCTCTGACCAGTTTTAGATCTGTTAGGTTTGCAACGCGTCTCTCCTTCTGTTTCCCCTTCGACAGGGGAAGTTTCGTTCGACCAATCGTAGGTCTATTTGAAACAGCGCCCATATTTGGAAGACTAATAGTACCACTGGTAAATAGTAACGAGATAAAATGTTTCATTACACCGCTATTAAAGAAATATTTTGTATTTTTTTATTATACGCATTTTGGATTTCTATAACAAAAATATTCTGTATATTCTTGACTTCAATAAACTTTACCATTCTCTATATTTAAACGACATCTCGAGATTCGTTGTCTCGCAAGGTCTTCATAGGCAATGTAAAAGATATTAGAGTTTCTGTAAAAAACGTTTGCGTAATACTGTGAAAAAATATAGTTTTTTACAGAATTTGAATATAATTGCAAGATATCGTATGGAATTGGTATACTTCGAATCACAAATTACTTATAAATATTCCTATAATTTCTTATATTTATACAGTGAAGTAAAGAAATCAAATCTCATTGCCTACAAATGATGTGTATTGTCGAAAGTAATTTCACATAATTTGCGATTCTCTTAAGTTTTTCATATATGTGAAAAGGAATTAAATAAATATAGAAAACGTTTGTCTTAAATGTAAACTAATAACACAAAAGTTTAATTCTCGAGTTATAAATAATATAAAACTACTTAAGGAGGAAATAAATTACATCTTCTAGTGACATGTTTATCCACGATATAACAATTTGGCAGTAATCGTGCAACCTAAAAAAATAATCACAGATCAATAATATGAAAACCTCGTTTCGGATATGAATGAATAAAAAAAGACAAATCCCTTTTTTTTATTCCAATCAAATTGAAATGTATTTACTCATATTAATACCATAGGTTCTTTTATTTATCTTTCTTTCCTTCTTTCTCTCTATCTCTCATTCTTTCTTTCCCTCTCTCTTCACGTGTATTTTCTAACGTAATTTCAAATAATTTGTGATTCTTTTATTTTTTCATACATGTCAAAATAAATTAAATAAATATAGAAAACTTCTAATAATACAATGATACAATGATTTACAATATAACACTGGTTGTAATCGTGCAGCATATAAAATCGTGATCCGAGATTAATATTACAAAAAACGTGTTTTAGATTACAACAAATACAACTAAAACTGAAATCTCTCATTAATTTATTCAAATGAAATTGTGAAATTCAACAACAGATTCTTGTTTTCTTTCTTTGTTCCTACTTCTCTCTTTCTCTCCCTCCCTCTCTCTCTTTCTCTTCACCGTCACTGGATACACCGTCATTGGATGTGAATTCGCGACTAAGGACGTTCGTGTGGGTGGAAGATTCCAAATACAAAGAGAAACATGAGATGCACACTATCTTCTATTCTCCTTTAAAAATAACATTAAAATGACATATCTACAAACACACTCTTTGGATTCTCACCATTGGTAAACGAAAAAGTACGCGATGTGAGTGGAAATTATTTCACTGCATCTATACCAAACTTTACCGATAATGCGGATTAAACATACTATTTATACTATGAATACAGTATATTTAAGAAAAATAAAACAGTTGGAACAGTTTTTGAATATTTTTCAAAAGTTATTTTGACCTTCAAATGAAGTAGCCTTTGCGTTCAAGTAAAGCGAAAGTTTAAATCACCTGCGCAAATTCTCTCTCTTTCTAGGTATTCCTGGTTGAAATTATTTCTTTCATCTACGACTGTAAGAAGAAAGGTTTGAAATACCTTATCTGATCAGACGGCCTCGTGTTACTCTGTAGAGGGGGAATTTGAGTTTATGGAGCTTAGTGAAATTGGACGATGTGATTGCTGTTTTATTGCTACGAAAACTGTTAGTTTAAATTAACAGAGCATATACCCTTTTTTTTAGTAAACATTGTTCTCGAAATGTATAATGTTGTAAATCTAGATGCTATATGAATAAATATTTATTGAAAATATGGTTTGGATATATTAAACCCGTTTCCTACTCAATATTTTTATTAAAATAAAGTTTTGTTACCATTTATCCACCGCATGATATCTCCCAAATATTGACGCCGTTTCAAATAGACCTACGATTGGTCGAACAAAACTTCCCCTCTCGAAGGGGAATCAAGTGGAAGGAGGCGTTGCAAACCTAACATAATCCAAAACTGGTCAGAGCGTGGGACTTAGAAAAATAAATGGGCCCTTTTATGTTATCAGTAATGTACATATTTAATGTTATTTGGAACTGGATGGACGACGACGTTTGAAGGTGCTGATACGACCTCCTCTTCAGGTGTAAGTTTGTCTATAAAGACCGTTTCTAGAGTAGGTCGAGGTGGAAATGGTGTACGGTTGTGGAAGGCAAACGGGCGGTGTTGTGGTTAACACCCCTGCGATCAAAGTGAGATCCCGGGTTCCATTCCCCGCTTGACGCTATTTTCATCTGACCGAAAGTCATCACTTATGGTACCCGGAAGTAAGCAATGGATCATCCCATCAATTCCGATCAAGCGATCTAAAGCAGAAACAGATTTAACATTTCAGCACACACCTATGATAAGAATAAATGTAGTTCATTATGTGTTAGAATATTAACAGAACACCAACACATTTGTATACAATAAAACAAAAAAAATATTTAAGAAGGTCTCATTATTATGTAGATTGCTTGGAAGATATTGTTTTTGAAGTATGTAAATAACTCAATTTTTCAGGCTTATTATTTAAATAGATGCCGCGCCCAGACATTTTGGAATATACATTTTCACATGAAGAGTGGTTTCTACGTAGATTTATATGAAGAAAACACACTTATGAAATTAGATTGACAATCACTACATTATGATTCTATCTCCGAAAATCTACTGATGATTTCTGACGGATCTGAAGATATCTGAGATCCTTAATAATCTGGTATGGGGAAAACCCTAAATATTTTGCATCAGGAGAATGTGCATAATGGAAGGCAGAAAATATAATCTGAGTTATCAAAATATAATGAAAATAACAACGATCCACTAAAAGAATTAATTAATTGGCAATATAATATAGAAAAATATTTTTGTGTGTTAAAACTTTTCTGGTCATAAAATGTGATCCTAATAAGATTATTTTTGTAACTACTTTCTGTTTATTGGTATATTTTTGCTAAAACCAAGTTACTTACCGTATGTATCAGTTAATACCCATATTTTGAAACTTCAATTTTAAAAGGGCGACAGGGTATAATGTAATTTTTTTAATTTTCGCCTTTTTTTACTATATTTCACGTGTTAATTCAGGTATCAAGGTTTTCGATGAAAACTTTGCTAATTTAAATGTTTAAAAAATGGATTATTCTACCTTAAAATTTTTAAAATGGTCCAAAGAGTTAGAAATGTTCTAATGTTTTTGTGAATCATGCTAAAATATATATATATTTTTTCCTCTGTCCCAAGATGTAATTGAGCTATGAATTAAATTTTCATGTATAAATGTTTTTGAATTGAATATTTAAGTACTATTTCTGGAGTTTTGGAATAGGAAATTTCTAGAACCCCTCCTCAACCCAATAGTTCAGAGGTTTTTAAATTTTAACTGAAAACTATCATTTTCATGGCAGACTCTAATTTTTTTTAGAAAGAATCAATTTAACATCGCCACGACAAGAAACTATGATGGTTTCAACCGAAATACTTTTATATTATATGTGGGTAGGATTACAGTTGGCGAAAATCCTATTTTTCGGATATTACACGAAATGCACTTTCAATTAATGAATAAAGACAAGCATGTTGGATTTCTTTTTCGAGAAAATTTATTCAGAGTTATCCAGGAACAACAAAATAGTATTTTGTTCTCTCTGGAGTGGTTTTTGAGGAAAGTTCTTTCCTGTCTTACCATCAAAAGTGGACTTGTTTTTCTTTAGAATTCTTATCTTATCTACGTTGACCAGAAGATTGTAATCGCAACCATTGATATCAAGTGGTCGCACAGACGTAGGCGGACATACTTCTGCGTTATTGACAAATTTCTTAAAATAGACAAATTACAAGAATATTCCTGAACTCGAAGCACTGCGATGTGGTGAATAAAAAAAATCGGATGAAAATATTTAGCCTTTTTGTGCCTATTCTAAGTGTAACATAACAAAAATGCATACCTGCAAAGCCTCGACAGGTAGATGCATAAACTTTATTGTCAAAACAGCAGTTGAATACTGCGTTTGATCACGTTGGGGATAATATACTAAGTTATTCTCCGGAAACAAGCAAAGGGCTAACTCATCAATTCCGATCAAAGGCCCAAGGGCAATGGTAGATTCATTACTTACTTTAAAAAATAAGTAGTTATCATTTTATTATTCTAAAAAAAATCGTAGATATAACGTGCCGTCAAAATTCGAGATGAATAGTAACAAAAGTATGAAATGACATTCCCACCTACCCGGAGGAAAGCCGAGGAAAAACTCGAGGCAGGATGAGACTACAGAGATAATGTATGCAACGGCGCTAATGTTGCGTAAAGTTGGAAATAAACTATTTAAATCAAAAGGATAAAAAAGAACCTGCATGAAAAGAGGAATTTAATCAGTATCTAGATTAGGCTTATACTATACGAATGACGTGACAAAGTATAAGAGAATTTAACATCACATCATTCGAAATAATTTGGAATACAATTTTTATTGGTAAATTGAATCTCTCATTAACTTCTTGTATTAAAATCAGTAAATTCTATCACATGATAGAAGCAATGGAGCCTTTCAAAAATGAGGGAATAAGGCATAAATACAAGCAATGATGCAACTTACTATAAGTGATGTGATCTAGTTAATCTGCGTTGCAGTTTAATTTTTCTCTTATGGCAAGTTGGTTGTCGAAGGTAGCAAGCAAAGTTAAAATTGTTTCAGTGTGGAGGCTTCTGCGTTACCGCGCTACGTGACGCCTCCTCCTCCACAGACGTTATCCGGTGATCCACTCATTGCAGTCGCCGTGGTGAGTGACGACATGCGCTGGGTGAACGAGACACTGATTCCAGCCCTCATGAAGTACATCACTGATGAAAAGGTAATGGATGTTCATACGTGCATCTAAAGTAGTTGCGGCGAAAGAAAAAGGAATGATATCTAAGCAATGCAATATGAATGCGCAGCGTTGTCGTATGTCTGCTGCGGGGGTGACCTAATTTAGCTCCACCCCTTCGAGACGGTATGCCACGGCAAGCCGACAAAGTCTACTACCACCTTCATAAAAGCTAACTTGACACAGACTCCTTACGGCCAAAGGTTAATGATCAAGATAGCTGAACCTCCTAACTATCGAATCAATTACTGCCGATTTAGGTATAGACATACTTTCTTTATGAAAAGTGCATTCATAAAATATTTCAAACAAAAAATCCGTGGACATAGTATGAATGTAACAAATGCATTAGTTTTTGTTTCATTTGAATCGAAAATCTGAGATAAAAATTATGGATTGTATAACTATTTGACTTTATGCTAATGATGCTAAATAAAACTGCTAATGCAAAATAAAGTACAATTTAGAAATCATAGACAAAACTCAACCAACTTGATATAAACGAAGTTCTTAAAAACATACACTATGCAAAAAGTGCGGATGAAACCTAACATTTGTTTTTAATTCTCGATGAAAAATGAACACATGTAGAATAGTTAATTTCAACGGTGACCTCTTTCTAATTGCATATGAATCGACTGACGTAGGTGGCATAGTCTGAAATAACCAACAAAGATTCCACAGACGAGTGTGAAATGTTGGCGTGTCTGTGTCAAGAAGAAGAACTTGCAATCACACATAATCCTATGGCTCCTCCCTTAAAATCACAATAAACTTTATTGTTAAAAAAGTAGTTGCAAACTGCATATGACCGTGTGGGGGGCAATAAACTAATTTATTCTCCGGAAATAAGAATGGAACCATCCCATCAATTCCGATCATGTGCCCATGGGCAGTGACGGATTTAATATTTATAAAAGAAATTATTTAATAAATACGTACTGTTATCCATTTATTTTTCCAAAATAAATTGTATATGTTTATGCAGAAAAAATCAAGATTAATGAAACATAAGTATTAAAGACATTTCCGCACAAGGAAAATCCACTACTTCCCGAAGGAAAACCGGAGAAAAACCCGGGTCAGAATGGGACTACGGAGATAATGTACACAATCGTTGTATAGTTAGAAATAAACTATAAATACATGCATGAAAAAAAGAAATTCGATCAGTCACTAGAGATAACAATGGCGTGATAAAGTATAAGAGATATTAACCTCACCTACATCATCCGAAGTCATATGGAAAACAATATTTCTTCGGAAAATGAAACTCTCATTGACTTCTTATATGAAAATCTGTAAATTCTTTCACATTATAGAAACAATAGCACATTTAAAGAGATTCAATTTATTTACATCTTTTATATTTTTGGGAGTGGAATTATACAAAATTATTCCTGAATGATATGGACCTCTTTGGCAAAGAACTGTTGACACGCCCAGACGAAGAATATTAGCCTTATTATGAGTGTTGTGTTCGTGAACTTGACTGTTTCTTCTAAAGCAAGCAACCTTATTACTATTATTTTGCTGTGACTACAATAACTATATTTGTCTATTACGCATACGGAAATTTGACTGAGTGAGATCAAGTATGACGCATATCCTGTAATTAATAATAACAATAATAATTCATTGCCAAAAAGCAGTATAAACTGCGTATGATCACGTGGAGAATAATAAACTAATTTACTCTCCGGAAGCAAACAAGGGACCATCCCGTCAATTCCGATCAAGAGCCCTAAAGCATAAGCGGATTCAAAAATGTCAGCAAAAGTTCCTAGATAAGATGAAAAGTTAGCTGCGAGTTATAATACTAATAGAATGTCAATATGTTTGTGATTTTCCGCAAAAAATTTATTTTACATGTACAAATTATTATCGAACTATAGATTATTCCAAGTATAGTGTTTAAAAATCATAAGAATTAAAATAACACTAAATTCACGATTTATTGTTACAATAAACACGCCCCTGGACAAAGCCTAGAGAACCTGTTTAAGAAATCCGCCTCTACCCGAAGGAAAAACGGAGAAAAACCCGGGCCAGGATGGGGCTACAGAATTTATGTACACAACCGTGCCAAAGTTGAGTACACATAAAACTAAATTAATATGAGCCATAAGACAACACAATCATGCAAGAAAATAGTTTTTGAAAGTGTTATAAGTTATTTAAAAAGTTCTACAGCAATGGCGTGATAAAATACAAGACGGATTTAACTTTTATTAAAATCAATAAATTCTTTTACGTTGTAGAAGCACTGGTGCAGGAGGTAGTTTTTAACCACGGATTTGAAGAGATTCAATTTTATAATATTTTTTATATTCGTGGGCAGAGAAT
This sequence comes from Laupala kohalensis, assembly GCA_002313205.1. Taxonomy (NCBI): domain Eukaryota; kingdom Metazoa; phylum Arthropoda; class Insecta; order Orthoptera; family Trigonidiidae; genus Laupala; species Laupala kohalensis. Next base: position 30,798 of record NNCF01128716.1, read on the forward strand.
TATATAGAACGATTCCTGAATGATATGGTCCTTTTTGGCAAAGACTGGTTGACTCACTAGGGTGATGAATATTACTACTATTGCGAGTATTGTGTTCGTGAACGAGACTGTTTCGTATAAAGAAAGGATAGCACTTCAGTAATTCGGTCTTAGCAAACAAGACCGTTTCATAAATATAAATGCAGGGAAGTGTTCAGATATTTAATTCTTTGAATAAAGGTTTACAAGAGTTTCAGGGGTGAGATTTACAAATTATCCGAACTATCCTCTTCTAAATTTTGAAAATTTGAATGCTCTGACCGGAATTGCCTCACAATGTAATACCGTAACGTAAATGGGAGTAAACGTTTGCAAAATATACGCCACGGGAAATACGTGGACTAACTGCGTTAACTAAGTTTCGGAAAGCGTAACACAATTTGCTTAATTGGGAATTAAGGTTGTCAACGTGACAATTCCATTTGAGGTTGTCTTGAATATGGAGACCTAAGAATTTTGTATTCGTAACAGTTTTTAATTGTGTTCCGTTTAAAGAAAGAGAAACCTGGGGTAAAGATTTTGTGATACTTTTGTGAAATGACATAGTCACTGTTTTGTCAGTGTTTACAATGAGATGATTTGCTGGAACCAAGTCGAAAAGGTCAGGCAAAACTTCGCGTGTTTACATAGTAAGTTAGTGTCATCAGCATAACCATTTTGCAATCTGATGTGGATGATATGTCGTTCACATCCAATAAAAAGGGTATAGGACCGACAATTGAATGTTGGTGTACTCCGCAAGTAAGTGAATTTGTTTCTGTAAGTCAACGCTGAAGTATTTTATCTTTAGTATAGGATATTTCGGCCTGTTGATATCTATCTTTTAAATATGAAGTTAGCCATTGATGTGGAAGTCCACGAATTCCTTAAGATTGCAATTTGGAAAGGATGACATCGAAATCGATGACATCGAATGCTTTGGATNTAGAAAAACACCCTGAGAATTTTCTGCACGGTCAAGAGATGTGGTAACATCGTTTAAGAAGGAAAATATGGCGCTTTTATTTCCTAAAACCGTGTTGATCGTCAGAGAGAATGTTATGTTTTGATAAAAATCTAGAAGACGCTTATAGAACAATTTTTCTAGGATTTTTTGAGAAAGNAATTTTTCTAGGATTTTTGTGAAAGTGGGTAGTATAGATAATTATCGGTAATTTCCAATATTAAGTTTGTTTCCTTTTGTGTGTGAAGGTATCACTTTAGCTCTCTTAAATATTTTAGGAAACACCCCTTCCGATAAAGAACTATTAAAAATATTTATGAGTGGATTTAATATAGCGTGGGACGAAGATTTAANATTTAATATAGCGTGGGACGAAAATTGAACAATAAACTCAGTTATATAATCTATGCCTGTTGAAAATTCGTTTTTTAATGAGCTGATGATTCTCATGACTTCACTGGCGCTAGTTTCGGAAGTGAACATAGAACTGGATACGTGAGTGGATATAATTGGAGGACATTGATATGGATATATTTAGTTCGTTATTTTATCTCCTTCTGAGAAGTAAGAATTAAACAAATTTGCGATGTCCTGAGGATTTGAAACGATTTTGCCATCATTTTGTAAAGAAACATATTCTTCGCGATTTTCAGAATTTGACGTGTGATTGTTAACAATATTCCACATGGCTTTCATCCGGTTGTTCGATTTTAGTATATGCCGGTCGTTTTCCATTACTTTAGCTGCATAGACTATTTTTCGAAGAATAGTCTTATATTTACAAAAATAATTATGGAATTCATGTGGTTGGTTACAGCGTTTTGAAAGTGAATTGGAATTGTTTTGTAAAAAATGGGAGTCTTATTTTTGGTTGCTTTGTTGTTTCAAAAATTATGAAAATGAAACAAAAAATATTTCTAAAACATTTTTGAATTTTCCTGAGAAAAATCTTCCAAATTTGGAGAATACTTTATTTTTACTGAGCACAGCTATCTGGTACTGAACTGGTTTTGACTCAATGGTAAAAGGTGGAAAACTCCTAACATTCCTAGATTATTATTTTGCATTTTCTGAAAGGATGAGAGGAATCGTGTAGAGTTGAGAATAGTTTTGTGCATTAATTGGTGCATTTGGGGCATTAATAAAAAAATGTGAACATTTATTTGATTTATAATATCAGTGATAGAACAACATGAGGTATTTACTGTTATTCATTGCGTATTTGTCAAATGACTCATAATTGTATACTTATCAGTAGAAAGGTGGAGAATACAAAATTTTTAAACACAAAACACAATACAACTGTTTCTCTCAAAATATGAAAGTTTCATGACATCTATAATCATAAAGTGGACAAAACAATCATAATTTGTGGAAAGTGCTAAGTCAAATCTGATTTTCATAGTGATATATACCTCTTATTCCTAACAGAGCTCCCTGTAATGCTCTATATGCTCTTCCTTAGACAAATAAGGAGAAAGAATCGCTCATAGATTTTTCTTGTTTTCGGTCGTAATTGACTTAACTAATGAGATAACTTGAAACATTGTAAACTATATGTCATTCACTCGCCTTCCTGTTTTGAACACTAGGATTTTAGGACCAGTCTCAAGTTAACTACATGATTCATTCACCTCTACACTTTCCAAGATCGCAGAATTATATGTTGTTGCCATTTCAAATCCATTGACTGCAAAACAAATTAACGGCATTTTGCACCTTTCTTATGAAATAGGCCAGGGCCTTAGCTCAGTTGCCATTGTGTGATGGTCTTGAGAACCCTTTATAGTCTTCTGTGAACTCTGCCGTATTGACATGTAATTCATCTAGACTTTTTGTACCTTTCTAGTGCGATATCTCGATTTTTCAAATTTTGGCTACCCGCACCTCTCTGCTGATAAGTATCTAATTGTCTGCGTTGACGTTCAGGTGACGGGGGTGCACGTGTTTGCAGCCGGGTCGCCAGTCCCCATGGTAGACTTGGCTCTCCTGACGCAGTGCAACCACACCATAATATCCTATGGCACTTATGGAACTATGGGGGCAATCCTGTCCGGAGGTTGGAACGTCGTGTACAACTTGCATCATCCATCATACCTGACTCTGGATCTTGCGAAGTACTTACCTCAATGGGTTATAATGTCTTAATGAGTTATACCCATTTGCACACTCACGCAGTTTAACTTACACACACTTTAACTTATCTACCTGCGCTGCAGAGGGTCATGCTGTGGTGATGTAGATTGAAGTCCACAGGATGGGACGAGGAATACCACCATGACCCTCCACAACACGACTCTCTGCCGCGCAGGTAGGTAAGTTAAAATGTATGTAAGCTAAACTGTGCCCGGGTGCAAATGTACCGACCTCGTCTTAATTTTTTTTTTCTGACTAGAAGATTGATCAATTTCTACTTCATTATGGTGAAGTATTGGTATTATTTGGTTCCTATGGGACAACGTTGTTGAGAGTAAATCTAGCGATGAAAGTGCATCTTGAACCCCTCAAAGCTTAGTCATATTCATAGAATATGATCCCAAATAGTAGAAACTCACCCAAGAAATGTGTTTTTCTTGTTTTGTGCTAGTGATCCGAAATGTTATTTAGAAGTTTTTAGAACAGTAATGTTGAGTATTGTATTACGTGTAGACATAAATTATTTTTGATGTGGTGATAGATCCATTTATAAAATGTGTAACTTTCAGATAGTTACGTCATATTTTATTTCATGCATTTTGTAATAACTTGATATGTAAAACATTCTAGTTATGTCCTTTACACATCCATTCAATTAACTATTATTAATACGAGTGTACGTATTTAAACAGTTCTGAATGGATGTTAGTCCAATGATAATTTTTGGAAAAAATATAATTCCTTCAACTCACCCGTACATTTTGCTGTTGTGGTTTCGTTATACTTATTACCCCTAAAGCAATTTAAATTTTGGTAATGAACACGTTACTTGCATTTTTGGTGCCTGTTTTGTACAATTTTTACATAAACAATTCTGTATTATTTATACAATATATTTTTTGTAATTGAATTTTATGACTTAAATAATTGTGTTATTAAAATAAAGATGTTATTTCTGTGCAAAGTGCTCAAGTTTTTTCTGGTATAAGATACTGAACGTTTTGATAATTTCAAATATTCGTATCAACAGATTGCAGAAGAGAAATCATTCTTCCTCTTCTCTTCTTGATCCGTTTCTGCTGAGTTTTTGCATGTTACCAGTGATATAGACGAACAGAGTTAGGTAGAAAACATTGAATAAATACAAAAAGATTGCATCATAGTGTCTCTTACGCGTTTTTATGCATTTTCCATAAGTGTTAGAAAAATGGTAATGCGTTAAATTAATGAATGAAACGTAGCGTTTTAGCAAATTTTCTATTTAATAAATATAATTTTTTATCATTAGCAAAGCAGTCACAAATTGCGTATGACCACGTGGAGAACAAGAAACTAATTTACTCTCCTGAATCAAGTGAGGGACCATCCCATCAATTCCGATCGAGGGCTGAAAGGCAGAGGCAGTTTTAACATTTCTGAACATTCCTATGATAAGAATTAAAAACGTTCGGTACATGTTATGTAAACAGAATACAAGCATATTGGTATTTAGTAAAACACAAAATTATTTTACAATTACGTATTACTATCAAACTAGATTAATCGGAAAATTTTGTTGATATATCGTAACTATTAAAATAACTTTAATTTCGCATTAATTATTACAAAGACCGCCAGCCCAATGCAAGAGTCTAGAGAGTCTGTATATAAAATCCACCTCAACTCAAAGGAAAACCGGAGGAAAACCGGAGGAAAACCCGGGTCAGGATGAAATAAAATACAGCTTCGATATTTTAATAAATTTGATTCAGAAGTCAAAATTACGGCTCTACGGTTAGGAAAGTAGCTGTGACCATGTATATTTTTGAGAAAAAATCGTGCTTTTGCCCTCTTTGCCCACTTCGACGCAACTTCGAGTGGTTGCTGGGCCTCTAAAGCTAATCTCGCAATCCGATGCATATTCTCACACGAAAGTGGTGTTCGAGACCTCTAGATACTTCCCCCCAACTCTGCCAGCCCCTTCACCCCTATTTCCCTAAAGCACTACCTCTCCGGAATTAAGAGGGTATGTTTTATTACCGTTTTAATGTTATTTATGCATTCTACATACAATTACAAAGAATAGATCTAATCAATACATTATTATATAACAATACAAAATTAAAAAAGGATAGGATCAACCGTAAATGGAAAAACGAACACGTTCTAAATTTTTAATATATCTATGTAGATATTTATTTATTCGCATATATTTAAAATTTTGAAATAAACTTATGTAAATAAAATTTTTAATTCATAATAAATACTTTGTATATATATGCACATACCAATAAAATAAATTATTCATTGTTTAAAAGATTTGCAAAATGTTGCTCACCCAAGTTTTGTTTTACGCCATTATAGGAATGTATTCGTTTTCTGTTTTTTTTTCTTTCGGGTCTTTAGGTCTCGCCAACGGCAAGGTCATTAGAGCCCTTGCAGGAAGGGAAAAATGCAGTTTCTCACCATAGATAAGAGTCGTAACGACTCTTCCCAGTGTGTGGGACTCGCCGAATATCTCGACCATACCCACTAA
>NNCF01128716.1:63401-100886 GCA_002313205.1 Laupala kohalensis
TATATATTAGACCCGTTTCCTACTCAATATTTTTATTAAAATAAAGTTTTAATACTTGGGGTATAATTACGAACTCGTGAATTTCTTTTAGTATCATTGTTTTCTTTAAATATAAATTATTTGCTTTTAAATTCAATATAAAAAATTTTTGCACATGTTTATTGAAATTTTGAAGAACTTTTCTAAAATTCTCGTAAAATATATCATTGAACATATTCATTTACACATGAAGAAACTAAAATATCGAAACTTAAAGAGAACATGAATAAAAATTATTTTATAGAAACTTTGTCGTCTCGTCGGCAACTTTGCTAAGATGAACTTTGCCCTGCCACGTTGCCATGTATGTTGTAATGCTACGTTGCCGAATTGACAATTGCTCAGCTTATGTTTTAAGATTTTCCTAAGCAATGTGAGAGCATGAATTAAGGTTTCGTTGATTACAGCTCCCAAATAGATATTACGAGCTGAATTGTAGTATAAACCATTTTCAAAAATAAGTTCATAAGTGTCACTAGGATTCGAATCCACCTTGTGGTGACAGAACAATCATAGCAGTAATACTGAGTTTCATATGGGAACTGTCAGTAAGTATAGTTGCTACAGATAAGTTGTAAAAGCTAGGACCAGTGGTCCGAGAAGCGAGATGGTTTCGTTAGCATATGTGCTCGGTTCATATCTAAAGTTGCATTTGCTCGTTCGTCCTCAAGGCAGCGGGTCGCATCCAAGAAGTGGATGATTGTTGGTGCCAAAACAGGTGGCTCCTAAGAGCGACTACAACATTCGATTGACACTTAGACACTAGAGAGAGTCCTGAAAGCGCGGACGGGTATTTATATGGATCTTACTGGGGTGTGACTTCGAATGGCGAAGAGAGGGAGACGCGTTGAATGAAGGTTTTACATTAGTAATGCTAAATAATATGATGCAATGAGTGTGGCTCGAAACTTCTAGAACTCTCAAAGTTAATTCGAAGTTAAACCGCACGAGTCATGAGTTCCTGGACAATAGTATTCCTGAACACATCCGGCGCGACAAGAATTGTTAGGATGGGCACGAAGGAGAAACAATACCACATCGAGCATAAAAGCGGATGGGTCACACTTTTTTTTAGGTAAAATAGGTAACGCAGTCTCGTCATTACGTTGGTGAATCAAAAAGAACCGACGACAATAAGGACAAACTTTTCATGGGAAAAACCGAACCGATCTCATCTTCTCCTTCTTCTGGGTTTGTATCTCACAATCAAACCTTTCTCTCAGGGGACGATAACCCAAGTATTACAATACAGCATGTTCCAGACCGCCACATATAAAAAATTGGAGAGATGATATAGTATATTAATAGGAACAACAATAATCGACATTCTCCCATAAATATCACCCGAAAGAGATAAAATGACACCAAGCTACACTGAGAAGGTGAGGCGAAAAAGTGTAAAGCACTTATTAGGGGAATTGAGAACGTTCCCTAATATAGATATTCCAAGTTCAAGAACAAATTACAATAGATATTCAAAGATCTGTTCATATACTGCGACGAAACAGGATTCGCACCGACGTCGCATATATTGGCGAGGATAATCTACTTGCAGCCTCGCGAATACTCGTTCCGCGCCGTCGCGCAGTGATCCATTTCGCGGAAAAAGCGGACGCGCGGCGCCGTTTTCTTTCTACAGTATTTGCTGAAATAATCATTGATTTTTTTATGTTAAAAAATAAATTTAACAAATTTTTTCGTTGAGTTCTGGGACATTCTGTAATCTTGTGTGGAAGGTGTTGTTGGAGCGTGTCTTGTTTTTGTGGGGAGCAGGTGCGAGCAGGACTGCGCGAGAGTCCGTTGACTGCCCTAGACACCGTAGAGGCGGCAGCGGTGGCATCAACGACATCAACTGCTGCAGGGGAAGCGACGGCGGCGACGGCGGGGGTCGACGTCCCGACCCCAGCGCCCTCCTCAACCTCCAACGCTCTGCAGGTACCAACAGGAATATTGCGAGGCGTGCTCTTTCACCACCAAATCACTCCGTGCTCAATTCCCGACGGCATCAGAGAAAAATTGTAGCTTTTCACATTAATGTCCCCGATCGTTTAGCTGTGACTACTGAAAAGCGAAACTTCCTTCTTCTGTCCATATCCTACTCCTACTACAACTAACTACTTCTAGTAACACCTCCACATCGGTCAAGTTGTTAACAAAACCAACACGCTACATTTCCCAATTACAAATACTACAATTAAAATAGTTCAATGACCAGAGTAGTTTTATTTTTTAACCCCAACGCAAACGTGTGTGCGCGTTGTGATTGTGCAGGTGATGCCAATGGGCCCTGGTCGCTTCTTGCTGTTCGTGCAGGGCTTTGCGACCATCATGAGTACCATCATGCTCATCCGAAAGGCTGTGGACTCGTCCATGTTCGAGAGTATACAGACGTGATTCTGCTCCACACACACAGCTGTCAAGGTACCACACAGCCCCCTCCCCAATCCTGAATCAAAATTTTTGTTATTTCGTTTTACCAGTATATTACATAAAGTCAGAATGGCTCATTGGGAAGAGATATTAGCTGTATTGTTAGGTTTCGATCTTCGGTTAATTGTGGAATTTACCTCACACTCAACGTCCAGACTGACTCCCAAGTCCACTCATCCTGTCGTAAAATGAGTACTGGGTTTATCCTCGGGTGAAACCGACCGGAGCGAGAAGGCAACAGCACCACCTCCTAAGGCATTTGTAATTGCTGAGCTTAACCCACCGTGAAACACTTCGGTACCTTAGGGCTTGTTGTGGGAAACTTTCTGTTGATTGTATTAAGGTAGACGACCTTATCAAGACAGTCAAACGGAGCAAAATAATTGTTTCCTTTAATTTAAAACTGTTTTATATAACATGATATGAGCTATATGAAATAACATGCGCTGATACGAAAAGGACAGTAATAACACATTATCGTTTAAAAACACGAGATCATGTAAAAGAATAGCGGTTGAGAGCCACAGTTCCGTGATTTGTACGTTATACGGCGGAAAAAGTCCTTTTTTTATAATTTCCAGTGGCGTAAAACAATGTTTTTTAATACTTCAGAAAAGTTCCTCCAGAAAAACTTGAAACTTATTCGTGATTGAAAAATCAGTCTCTTTTTAGAAACAAGTATTTTTTTCATACAATCTAATGTATTCCACAATGGAAAACTTTTACAGTTATTTCATTAAAAATGTCGTTGGAGTGTTTTGTACGCTGTTATCAAAGCGCTGTTTACGTATTTGTGTTTACTTATGCCAATTTACGGTTTATAGTCATTTAATTCTATTTACGTCAGTACTAGCGTAAAAAATCTCCCCCATCCCCAGCTTTGCATGAGAGTGGTCATTGTTAGGCTATTTTTAACCTTTCATCATTGTTAAGTGTAAACAAAATAGCTCATTTACATTCATAAACAGATAACTCAAAAGAAATCCCTCGTTAAGTGGACTGGGGTTGTAAGGAGATGAATGTAAATCTTAATCGTATTTCACATCCAAAAGTATGTACTCGCCCAATTTTTCAGTTTAAGATGCGTTCTGCGATTTTGCAAAGCCATTTTTCTTTTCATCTCGTTTTCACTATAAATTCTCAATATTCGTTTCGTCACCTCGTGAATACTAATTTCCAAATATCTCGTTGTTACACTCTTTACATATCAATTATACGTTTTATGTCATGCTCACCCATTTTACACGAGTTTATTTCTCTTGCTTTCTTTGTCCTTAGGTAGAAGTTACCAATGCGTTAGCGACGTGAAATTATTTTTGTAGATTTTTCAAACAATATTTTTAATAAAACCTTTCTTGCACTAAATAACAATACATCTAATCGCTTCAGTTCAATTTCATTCCTATTGTGCTGTGCACGCGTCGTCTCCGTCAGTTACTGCAACCCGCAATACACGAGTGTATTACGTATTAGTGGTAAGTATGCTCTTCTCTAACGCTTATTCAGGAATCCTGTCAAGATCATACAAAGTAGTTGCCTAAATTTATTGCTTTTCTATACTTGGAAAAATACGTTGTTTTATTGCAGAAAATAAAAAGATACAAGAAATTTCATTCGACCATATTTTTTGAAATAGAATTATATATTCTTGATTTTTTTTAAAATTATTTGAGTGGTGCCACATTTTAATTTTTCCACTTTTTCTTGAGTTTTACGAAAAAGGCACGAAGTGTTATACATTTCAAATATTAATTTTTAGTTCTTTATAAATAAAAAAGGAAGTTTTTTCCCCTTCAGGGAGGGAAACGAGGGTAAAATGAACCAACAAACCACAAGATTTTAGGATAGTTTAACACGTTTATCGGGATTATTTACAAATTCAAAAATCAGTGGCATTTCCTCCATCTTAATCAGGGTACCCTTTGTAACAGTGAATGTTTGAACATGAAATGTGGCAAGTTGTATTCAATAAGTACATGAATTGAACTGAATATTTAAGTAGTTTCTGGCATGTGGTGAAAATGGAGACGAGTAGCGTATTGAATGCACTGACGGCGAAGGAGTCGATCATTACGCTCAGATCAATGAACACAGTTTGGATGGATTAAGGGGTTAGATACCCTACTCATTACCCTCCTAATCTGGCCGTATCCCTTGCATCATCCTACGCGTGTACGTGCACAGAAGTAAGATATACATGAGTAAATGAATATTCTGCTTTGTTAATACACTCTAGGCATAGTACTTCCGCCATGTAATGTAAGTCATAGTAGTACAAATAACTTTGCAAGTATTACATTGACTGGCCCGGGTTTCTCTCCGGTTTTCCTTCGGGTAAAGGAGGATTTTTTATAAAGACACGCCTAGGTGTAGTTTCTATTGAAATAATTATTCGCGAATTTAGTGTTATTTAATAGTTACGATTTATCATCAATACTTTCAGAAGTCATTCTTGTGTGGGGCTTTACGGTTCTTCGACATCTAGGTCATTAGAGCCCTAAAATTTTGTACAGGTAGGGAAAATGCAGTTACGCACTAGGGAGAGCCAACATGACTCTCCCCGCGTGTGAGACTCGCCGAATGACTCAGCCATACCCACTAAAAACCCTCCTGAATTACAACTCAAAAATCAACGTATCTCAAAACATTAAACAAATCATTACAAAAATAAAATAAAAAAAGAAAGAGGAAAATGAAAGATACACTAGCCCTCGCAACCGAGTAGCGTCGGGATCGAAAAGAACAAGAGGTGACCAAGGAAGGTCTGGAAAGAGAAAGGAAGGAGTCTCACACAAGTAAGTGGAAGTAATGCCAGACTCAGCTCGAGGCCTCGTGTTCGCCAAACACGTACTTACTACATGTAAGTCCCCTGGGGGGTTCAGAAGGTTTATAGTTAACTAATAATACGTACTTGTGAAATGAATTGTGTATGTTTTATTAAATACAGTATTTCTTGGTACTATATTAATACTATAACACGTGTCGAACTATTTTCTATCGTTAAGAGTATGTTGAAATGTTAAATCCGCCTCCGCCTTAGGGACCTTGATTGGAATTGACAGGATGATTCCTTGCTCGCTTCCGTTGAGTAAATTAGTTTATTATCCACGTGATCATACGTAGTTTGTAACTGCCTTTTGACAATAAAGTTTAATATTATTTAAACTATATGCTGTGTGAATTTTATGAATAATATAACATCCACGTGTGAATTGACTGAGTAACAAATAGTTATTTATAAACAAAGTAACATAAACAGCGATCTCGCTTGACTCACTTCGTAAGCAGCTTGGCCTGCCATTAACATAATTTCATTCATTGAAAATATTTGAAAAATAATATATTTTTAATAGCACAGCCTATATTCATAAAGCACAATGTATTTCATCCATATATTGTATAGTGTATTACTGAAATGAATACATGTTAGCTAAAATCTATTCAAGTATATAATTTTGAGAGTTTTAAAAGAAATTAACGTATAAAATATTTAATTCTCTGCCGGCCATACTATCTTATTATTTTGCATTGTTAACAATGTATGTCCGTTTAATAAAAAAAGTTGAATTACTATCAGATTTAAATTAGTTTATTGTCCTCCACGTGGTCATACGCAGTTTGTACTGTTTTTTGACAATAAATTTATTATTATTATCAGATTTTTTACTATAGCCTCCTGACTTCTGTGGGGAGTACGACAAAAATCGCAACAACTAAAAACAGTTACGACCATTAGATTTGTAATTTTGTTTTTGCAAATATAATAGTGAAAAATTTAGTTTTATGAAACAATAATTTTTCATAACCTAGAATGTTTCAAAAAGCGTGATTTTTTATGGTTTTGCAGATACGTCGACTTTATTATTTTTAATAAAATAAACTAAGATTGCCAAAAATATTTTGCTGTTTGTAACAACATTTACTAATTTAAAAAATTCTTATTGCAAAATATGAGTTATCAATTTTTTTTAAAGCACTCCTAAAAACGACCAGACACATTATTAAGGAATAAAATGTATATTGTCGCACTCAGAAGAATGTCATGATCACATTGTAATTGAGTTAAAACATTAAAAACTACACACGCAGCCTCCAGTGAAAAATAGAACCATTATTGAAGAATTGGCCAGCGCAGAATAATAAATAAAATACATAACTCATTATATTTTGCAAGTAGAAGCTAAAAATGGATAAATTTTGTCACAGATACAACAATGATCATTCGCTAAGTAACAATGATTTGTCACTCTTATTTTATATTATAAGAAATAAAACAGTCAACGTATCGGCGAAAACTGTAAAAACGCTTTTTTTAAACATTCCAGGATTTAAAAAAAAAATTTTTTTTGAGGGTCTTTAGGGTTTGTCAACATCGAGGTCATTAGAGCCCTTAAAACTTGTACAGGTAGGGAAAATGCAGTTTCGTACCATAGAGAAGAGCCGTAATGACTCTCCCCGCGTGTGGGACTCGCCCATTGACTCAGCCATACCCACTAAAAACCCTCCTGAATTACAACTCAAAACTCAAATCCCAACATATCTCAAGACTTTACTTAAAACATTACAAAAAAGAAGAAGAGGAAAATGAAAGATACCCTAGCCCTAATAGCGTCGGGATCGAAAACAACAAGAGGTGAGCAAACAAGGTCAGGAAAGAGAAAGGAAGGAGCCCGGCACAAGTATGTGGAAGTAATGCCAGACTCAGCTCGTGGCCCCATGTTTGCCAAACACGTACTTACTAGATGTAAATCCCCTAGAGAAAAAAATTTCATTTTATTCATTCGAAAAAAAATTCAGTAGAGTATATGCAGAACAGAATGATAAGAACCCCGCAGGGGGCTCGACTGAGTATAGGTTTGGCGAACCCACGGCCCCGAGCTGAGGACTGGTACTGCGTCACCGGTCCTCGGACACCGTAAGCTTTGAGCATGCTTCTGCGACCACCATAGGCGCGTTGGTGGAAAGTTGTGTGTTGCAAAATAGCTTGCACGAGCAGATTTTGCCTTCATCGGCCGGGTCGCGAGGAAAGATTAAACCTCTATAAAAAAAACCTCGACCTCAAGGAGTGTTACGCGCCGATGAGGTGAATAAGTGTGGACAATAAACACTCGCTAGCGGACAATCTCTGGAGTAACTGCCGCACCTCAGTTGAATAAGGCTTAGTGGCGTGATGCGAGAGCTCCACGTCGCTGGGCATTCGTTCCTCCGAACTCGTAGGACAAGATCTCTAAAAGTTTTGATTGTCACACCTTGCGGAGTGGGTGGATCGCCAGGCGTGTTACACACCCAAACGACTTCGAAGCGGCAGTGGGTTCACAGCCCTCCCGCCAATGAAAATAGTAAACAGTTACAGAGCATTCCTTACGATTTTTTGTGGGGTTTTACAGGATATCTTTCTCTGATGTTACAGTCCTTTTGGGGTCACAGTTCCTTCCGCTGCAGAATTGGAAGAGATACCTAGGATCATTATCTTCAAGAGAACGGTGTCCCTGAGGGCTCGATCCTGAGTGTGACCTTATTTGCAGCGGCCATTAGCAGCATAACATCTGCTGTAAAGAATCCTTTCCTACGTACTCTTTTCGTCGACGACTTTGCCTTCTTTTTCTCATCGCAGAGTGTCACAGATGAGGAGCGACAAATCCAACTCGTTCTCAATAGACTATACCATCGGTCGAAGACGACTGGGTTTCGTTTTTCTTCTGAGAAAACAGCCTGTGTTCTTTTCAGTAGGAGAATACGCCTCCTGCCACAACCTCACCTCGAGAAACATTCTAAAATTCTATCCTGTAAAATTCTTAGGTCTAATCTTTGATCAGATACTTAATTGGATTGAACATCTGACAGACCTAAGAGCGAGAACACTAAAGTCTCTGAATTTATTGAAGTGCCTGAGTAACGGAATGGACCGATGATCGCTACTCCCTGCACCAGTTTTATCGAGCATTCATAAGATCTCGGCTCGATTATGGCTGTGTTGTATATAGCTCTGCTCGTGCAAGCTATTTAAAAAAGTTGGATAGTGTCCACCATGCAGGAATCAGACTAGTTACGGGGGCCTACCGTACTAGATCCATTACGAGTTCGTATGCCGAGAGTGGCGAAACATCCCTTACCCTCCGGCGACTACTCATGTAACGGCACTATATCCATGTGCATACTTTACCCGACAATGTAGTACACAATGCAGTAATTCATTCTTCTTCTTCTTTCTCCATTCGTTTCTACAACAGGTTGAGAGCAACCAAACATTTTGGATATCGTTCCAAACAAATTCTGAAAAACTTGATTATACGCACACCTGATGTCTTAATCCAAAGCTTCAGTAAGACTTGGGTTTTGAATAAGCCGAAGATTAGTTTCGATCTTCTGCATCATGACAAGAAAACTCCAGCCGTGATGTTGATGGTATACTTCCACCTAATCCTTGACAAACACCGGATCTATGTTCCTGTGTTTAAAGACGGGACGAAGCACGACGATGGTTGCTGCTCCGTGGTGTTCCCCGTAAGACTTGTGGCTACCGTCTTGGGGACTTGTGCAGCGTTTACTCCGCTGAGAGTTACGCCACATTGAGAGCACTGCGATCAATAAAGTGCGCACGCGGATCAAATTTCCTGATTTGCTCTGATTCTCTAAGTGCCCTTCAAGCAATCCAGACTATGTATTCAGCTGATAAGCTATTCCACAACATGCAGGATGTGCTTTTTTCGCTCCAAAGTGATAGAAGGAACATTGGAGGGATTTGGTGGATTCCCGGACACGTGGGAATCAGAGGAAATGAGGTAGCAGATGTATCCGCGAAGGCTGCATACATCAAGAATCGCGTGGATTTCTTCACGATTCCAAAATGAGATCTCCTAAATTCCATCAAGATAAGGATACTGAGTGAATGGAACAATGAAAGGCTCCGACTTATCAAATCCTCTGTTAAGTCATGGAGTAGATTCTGTAGGTCAGCCAGGCTCGAAAAGGTCTTGCTGACCCGCCTGCGGATAGGACATTGTCACTACGGCTGTTCCTTATGGTGCGAAACTGCATTGGGCTCTAATGACCTAGACAAGCTCTAAAGCTCCACCAAAAATGACGAATCCAATGGTAACTGTTTTTGTTCGATATTTGTTGTGCTCTCACAGCTATTAGAAGTCAGGGGTCTATAATTAAAAATATCCGACAGTAGAAAAGGAGTGTGATTGGTTGCAGACATCGTCCACCAACCAACCACCCAGCTGCTACCCTGCCGGCTCCCCTCGTGCGCCTCCAAGGAAATTCGCAAATGTATTGACAGTGGGAGACGACTCTCCAAGACCTACCGACGACGACGGTCGCTTATCGCGTCCAGTCACGCCTCCGCAGTGTGTTTGTGATGTTACGCCATTCATCTCATCACTCGATATATGATTCTGGTTGATCCATTTGTTAATAACTGTCAATATAATTTCATGAATAATTCGTTTAAATAAGATGACTGGTTTTGCCTGTCTCCATTAAAAATGGTCATTGAGTGGCCATCTATTATCGCTAAACCGCCATTTACTTCAAGCTACCAAGGGCCATTCATCTCATACAGCCCCCAATGGCCGTTAGGAGATGACATATGGCCACACCAATGGTCATTTTTACTAGACGTGTTAAAAGACTAGCGTGCACTGGCGATGGAACAATACCCACGGTCGGTGGTCCGAAACTTTTTTAGAGTCTTAGACAACGCTAATTAGCCGCTCTAAATGGTGCCAGTCCTCAACCACTAGGTGAACGCAATTCTACTTCTAGCTTATCATACCTCATTTTATTTCCTTTATTCCTTCTTAAATATTCCTTTCTGCTTGTCTGTTGAAATCATGTCTGGTCTCAACTTAGTAGCCATCTTCTTGAGGTAATACGCTCGTTCAAGTCCATAGAACACATAGTCCCAAAAGACATTGTCTCTCGTCTCTGTTCCTAGTCGATAATCACATTGTTCCTCATCCACCAATTTATATCTATGCAAATACTACTATACCGGTGACACTCCAACTAGAACGTTTAGCGCGTCTGTAGATGACATAGCATCTGCAATACGCACCGCAAAACTTTAATACTTATTGTATCCTGTACCCAGACTCAGTTAATACATGGATAGAATGATGGTAATGAGGAGTGAATATTTGTAGTGAAATGATAAGAGAAACGGGAGTACCCTGTAAAAACCTGCCGCGAACCCGCTTCGTCCACCACCGCGAATTCTACTTGTATCATACAGGGTTTGAACCAGCGTCACCTTCGGAAGGAGGCGAGTAAGCTAGGCACTATACCACGGGTCGCCCCATTTTCCGAAAACCGTTTTCATGATTTCCCTCATGGGCACTGATCCGTCACGGTCAAAGCCGTCACTGTCGAAGTAGGCAATCCGTATCTATCGCCGTTTGCAAAATGTCCGAGACAAAGATCCTTTGGGGATCCCAAAACGATGTGAAATCCGTATTCATTAGAAAATTCTGATCTGTGCGCAAGTGTACCGGGACGGGGATTTCAGTTGTGATATATTGAGAGAGCGCAATAGATATACTTACTGTCCTAAAAATCAAACACTCAAATTTTTTAAATTCGTCTTATGTCCATTAGCATCGGACAAGTACGTTATTGCTCCGCGCGAGTTTTCCACTCCACCCGGGAGAGTGTAGCAAGTAAATGGTACATCTTTGTTGTACGCATTACGCACGATGCCATTGTTAGCCGTAAAAGATATCGAAACTATAACAATTGAATGCGTATAATTGAAATCGTAGCTCCAACATAATCGCACCAGTGGCAGATTCGGCGAGGGAGAGGGGCACAGAGGGCACGTACCCCTCTCAAAAAACGAGATAGATATAGAAAAGGAAGTTTTTACTTCGAAAGTAAAACAGAAACAAGTAAGGGGTCATCCCATCAATTCCCGTCAAGGATCCAAGGGCAGTGGCGGATAAAATACTAATATTTTTTTAAATCATACTGTTGTCCGTTTATTATTCCAAAACGAATCGGAGATATAATGTGCAGTCAAAATTCGACATTACTAATTGCAAAAGTATTAAATGCCATTCCCGTCTAAGGAAAATCCGCCACTACCCGGAGAGAAACCGGAAGAATACATTTATACGTTTGAAAATTGCGAATCTTCACGGATAGTAATTCAATGGATTAAAAGTTGTGTTCAATGAATGTTATTTTAACAAAGCACTTAAAAAACGACGATTCGGTTCCGTAAAACGACGTACATGTTAATAAGAATGAAATAATTGAAATAAAATAAATTTAGTTCTCTTAAATTTTTGTCGCAAACGAAAGATAAGAAATTTGCTTTGATTTACGTCAGGTGTAAAGGCGGATTTAAAAGTTTGGCGCCCCTAGGCAGTAGTAAATATAGCGCCCCTTGAGAGCAGATTTTATAAACTTATATTTTGAATATTTATATATATTTTATATAACGTACATAAACAAAGTAATAATTAAATCTTTTTAAATTTATTGTTCATATTTAATATGAGTTACAATGTAGTATAAACATATATACATAAAGTTAAGCTCATTTTATTAACATGTATAAAAAATTAATGTATAATTTAAAATTATAGAACACGCTTATAAGAATATGATTAAATTAGAAATACAGCTATCATAAAAGTAGTACGCTTATCACTAAACTTGCCTTTAAATTTACAACAAAATTTATATCCCATAATCACAAACATTATTACATACGTTCTCAGTAAATTAAATTCTATAATAATAATAATAATAATAATAATGTATTGTTAAAAAAGCCGTACAAACTGCGTATGACCACGTGGAGGACAATAAACTAATTTACTCTCCGGAAGCAAGCAAGAGATCATCCCTTCAATTCCGATCAGGGGCCCTAAGGCATAAGCGGATTCAAAAATTACAGCAAAAATTCCTAGATAAGATGAAAAGTTAACTACGAGTTATAATACAAATAGAATGTCAATATGTTTGTAATTTAACACACAAAATTTATTTTACATGTTCAAATTATTATCGAACTATTGATTACACTAAGTATAGTGTTTAAAAATCATAAGAATTGAAATAACACTAAATTCACGATTTATTGTTACAACAAACACGCCCCTAGAAAAAAGCCTAGAAAACCTGTATAAGAAATACGCCTCTACCCGAAGGAAAACCGGAGTAAAACCCAGGCCAGGATGGGGCTACAGAATTTATGTACAGAACCGTGCCAAAGTTGAGTACACATTTCAAAAACTGTTCTTTCATGATTGTGTTGCTTTATGGCTCATAATAATTTAGTTTTGTTTTTGAAATTGTTATTAAAATGTACTACAGCAAAGGCGTGATAAAGTACAAGACGGATTTAACTTTTATTAAAATCAATAAATTCTTTTAATTGCAGAAGCACTGGTGCAGGAGGATGTTTTTAACCGCGTATTTGAAGAGATTTAATTTCATAATATCTTTTATATTTTTGGACAGGGAAATATATAGAACGATTCCCTTTTTGGCGAAGAGTGGTTGACACACTAAGGCGATGAATATTATTACTATTGCGAGTATTGTGTTCGTGAACGAGACTGTTTTGTATAAAGCAAGGGTGGCACTTCAGTAATTCGGTCTTAACAAACACGAACGTTTCATAAATATAAATGCAGGGAAATGTTAAGATATTTAATACCTTGAATAAAGATTTACAAGAGTTTCGGGGGTGAGATTTACAAATTATCCGGACTGTCCTCTTTTGAATTCTGAAAGTTTGAATACTCTGACCGGACTTGCTCCAGAAGGTAATGCCGTAACGTAAAACGTTTGCAAAATATACGCAACGTGAAATACGTGGACTAACTACGTGAACTAAGATTCGGAATGCGTAACACAATTTGTTTAATTGAGAATTAAGATTGTCAACGTGACAATTCCATTTGCGGTTGTCATGAATACGAAGACCTAAGAATTTTGTATTCGTAACAGTTTTTAATTGTGAAACGAGTAGGTAAGGGAGGAAACTGGGACATGTCATCTAACACACTAAACCTATTCTGAGTGAAGAGTTGGGGCGGTGCATGTGTCGTTGGTCTAACCGGGTGATAGCAGTTGGAAGGACGGCGAGAATTCCTGACTGTAGTCCAACCGCCGATCGTTTTCTTATTGATCTCTTCCAGCGCACTGAACCGTGTGTCAATATAATGTACCGAGTCATTGTACGCCTTCTGAAGATCAGCTTTGAATGAGTTGAGGAATGCGATAGTGTCCGTTGTTGTGAGATAGTTAGCAACTTAACGACAAAAGCAAATGAGAATACACGAAAAATGACAACTAACACTGAATGAAGGATGTTAGTATAATAATATATTTATTACTACGGAAGTTACAAATGAGATAATATATAAATTAAATATACAAACAAACCGACGACAAAAATGATTGAAATAATTATTGAGGGCGACCACTGGAGATTAATTAATTCGACAATAACTACCGTATGTTGTGTTAAAATGTAAATAAATACGAAAGAATCAACAAAAAACGAATAGTAAAATGATGTAATAATTCTATGAAATTATGACGACGATGACTTGAGTGCAACAATGGGGCAGGGTTTTAATAAGTAAATAAACAAACCGACAACTAAAATCACAGAAATAATTTAGGATGACAACTGCAGATAAATTAATTCCACAATAACTAAGGCAATATTATGTTAAATTGTAATGAATAACTACAAAAAGATCACGAAAATAAATGGTAAAATATTGGAATAATTCTATTTACGACGACGAAACTTGAGCAGTGCAACAATAGAGTACGTAATATATAAGTTAATAATGTAATAGAATACGCACCAGAAAATCTAAATACACCAAAATAATTAATTTTAATGCACCAAGAAGTTAAATTTATGATTCCGTTTGTACTTACGTAAACTTTATCGCATCTTTGAAGGAAGCACGAATGAAAACAATATGAAATTATATTCGGTCCGTTGGGTTTGAAAACCTTACGAAATGTTTTTAGTGTTTTTTCACTTAACACTCACACAGAACAAAGAATTTTACACTACAATGAAAGTTGGGATCTAAATACAACTACTGATCACAAAAAACTCGAAAAAATAAAATAATTAGAAAGATTAAACTGAAAAATAGAGAGCTCATTCACGACCGCAGCTAACGCCAGGAGAAGGCTAGCTAATATATTATATGTCACGTTGTCACATTTTATATTATGAGATCGTTCTGAAAGGTTCCTGACATCGTTGTAGCCGGCACAGTTGATGAATTGGTCCTTATTTCTAAGCAAACGACAACTTCCACCTTAAAACTAAAAAAAAGTAAACTATTTACGTGCCTTACTTGAAACATGTTAAACTTCACTATTAATCCTCTTAACTTGTTTCATACTACTAGCACACATATATCCCGTTTCCTTACTTCAAAAGCTAATATATTTCCTTTTTCACGTATAATACATATTTTATCACGGTTGTACATACCTGTTTAATGACTCGCCACAGATGAGGTTTCATAAAATCACTACAAATCAAAATATCATTTGCTACCACAAAATAACAAAACCACCACAAGGTTAACAGGTAATTATTGCCGCGCCATATTATCTCACTGCAAACTGTTTATGTTCGATAATACTTTTTGATACGTGAATCATGTATGAGATTTACGTCAGTTCACGGCAGATAATCAACCAAAAGCTAATAGTTGATCAAACTCGAACAAAAAACCTCATTTCACTCAAGTGAGTAAGTGTGCATGAAGATAACAGCGAACAATTCTAGGTTCTAGTTAGCTGATAAGAATTCGCTATTACAATCTTTCTCTCTCGGCTCCATCTATAGTATCACGTAACAATAGCGTGACTCATTTTTTATGCATCACCATTAATGAGAATTTTGTTTTACATAAAGGGTCCACAACTTGAGCTTAGAGTGCCATTTTATAATTTTTATTCTAAAAATAATCTTCAACAAACCTTTTTTTAAATCAATTTAAAAAATTCATTATAGATAGAAATAAAATTGCCAAAAATATTTTATTAACATTTGATGACATTACATTTCATGTTTAATTTTAAACCACACTTATATGGTCCCAGTATAATTACCCACCGACCCCCATTCACAGCTTTACCCCAGTACTCATGCCGGCTGATTGCACCCTTGGATGCTTTTCAGGGATTGGACCTAACCGGCTATATGCGTTGCGTGTCCCCCAGGTGGTTTCCGTTTCCAGACCATTGCTTTCTTAAATGGTAAACTTAGGAAGATTTCTCATTTTTAACATGGTATGGTGTTCCAAGTATAAATAAAACTGTGATTGTGAAAAAAATTGAGTCTATTACTGCTGGGTGAAACAACTTTTATTTTAGTTTAAATGTATTGAACACCAAAACGTGAGTAGGTTGCAAATTTTATTTTTTACTTTTTCTTTCATTTTGATTTAAAACCTAGACCAATTGTGATACAACTTGATAAATCCTGTCAGCTAACACTATCCATAAAATAAAATCTCTGTACCAGAGACCCGGGTACATGGAATTGAATTTTTTGATGCTGAGAACGATGCTGATGTCCCCAGGAAGATCCATCATGTCAATTTTTAGTTATCGCCAAATTACCTCAGCATGATTTAATGAAAAAATGGCAATTTTACATGTAACATGTCCTAGAAGGTTAAGTGACAAAGAACAATAAAAAAAATTATTTTCAAAGCAAATAACCTATGAATATTCAGATCCTACAGGAGTGAGAAAGCAAAATCTGATGGAAACTAAATTCAGCCTGTTCCCTGTTTATTGACACAATACATATCTTTGAATTGAATAAGCAAAATTTATGCTAAATGTATAAAAAAATGAGTGTTCAGGCTCTTCTGCCAAGATACTTCACTTGGCATATTCTGTTCCACCATCTGACAAAGCTACAGGAAGATCAGAGTTATTACACTTTGTGCAGAGTTTCCATCAAACATTAAACTTCAACAGTTGGGAACCCTGCACAATTTTATTTAAAATTGTAATGAATCCTAGTACAAATAATGTTCTATTAGTTTTCCTTCATGTTTTTGCAACCAGGGCACCTCCTGCAACATTACGATCTTTCTGGGGACATTGACATCGTTCTCAGCATCAAAAAATATGTCACATCCATATACCCTGGTCTCTGGTACAGAGATTTTTTCTTTTTTTGGTGGGGCTGTGTTACCAAATGATCATTAGGCCTTATTCTCACCCAGATATAAAATTTCTCATAGCTATCATATGAAAGGGATGGCAATACGAGGGGGTTGAAAATGAATCAAATTTTGCATTTCATAAATTAGTGGGGGGTCTATAATCCTCAAAACTTCCAACATGAAGCCATGGCAATGTGTGTAAAACTTTTCAGGTTAAAATAAGTGGCAGCCTCATCAGTTATTTATAGTTTGATATATTTTATTTCATTTTATAGATTAATATATTACCTACAAATAAATAATTAAAATGTATGCCACTTTTTGTTTCTTTTATTGTTAACCTTTGTGTTCAGAAAATCTTTACATCCCAATTACTTAAGGATTAATAAGCACATGAGTCATATAGTTTTAATCACAAGCTATATTTTTAAAACATTTCATATACACAATCTATTTTGAAATGGCATAATTCTACAAATTTTGGTCAATTTGCAGAATAATGCAAAGGTATCATCAACAAACATAACAAAATAACATTTAAAAATTATTGTGATGGTAAAGTGATAATGCTTAAATGTATACAATATGAATATACACAACAAAACAGTGCACTTTTATTTCAGGGGCGTATTTATTATAAGTAGGCCAACTGGGCAACTGTGTTATATGAGTATATCATTTACAAGAGGATTCATAGATAAGAATCATACTATATTGAAACATCATCACTTTATAACAATATTATTCTCTACATATGTTACATGATTTCAATTAAACTACGAACAAGTTAACAGAATAATTTGACAATTTAAATAACAATAGTGCAACAAGAAAAACCCACAAGATTTGGCCTACTACAAATAAAACTATTCACCACTGACTCGTGTATATATAACCACAATGTAATTGACAACAATTTGAGAAAAATTATGTCATTTTGAAACTCTACAGACAAATACAGATATAGGGCATTTTCACTCTAAATAACATAAAAATTGTATAAGTAGCTGCAGATATGATAGATTATGATACGATTCATACCTATCAGGACAGTTTTTCTTTGTAAAAAAATATGACTGGTCCCTGAAAAAGACATGAGAACTTAAAACATTCACTATCCTCAGAAAAATACACGAGTTTTCAAATATTAAGAAACATTAGTTGTTGTTTTTTAATCTATATTATGGAGAGTTGTCTACTGGAAAGTAAATTTTACAAATTCATTTTCTAAATTGTCAACTGCAGTATCACACATTTCTCACTGAAAAATAACTCATTATAAAATCAAATAAATAAATTTGGATAATAAAAGCAAACAAAATCAAGAAACTTTTCATTTATAAGTAATATAATGAATGTTTTGGTGAAAATGGAAAATGTTTTCCAGAGAAAACTCGGTATCTTTTGGGAGTATTTTATTTTACAAATACCGTTACATCCAAGCAAAGAGAATTTTAGACCTTGAATAAAGCCATTGGAGGCATATATAGATAAAGTGAAATTTACAAATGGATGGAGAAATTTCAATAAGTGTTCATCAATTAATGCATTACATTGTGTACTGAATACAGTGGTCATGACACAAATGTTAACTGAACATAAATGCAACTGGTATGGAAGGAAACATGGAAGACAAAACTAAAAGATACAGCAAGGTACAAAAAAGGAAAAATCACAAAATTCATTTTCTCAAAAGTGGTTAAAAGATTTCATCTTCAGTAAGAAGTAATTGTATTTCAACCCCATTTATAATTTAAAATAACTATTTATTTAATTAGAACACTCCATGAAGATCGACATAGGTCAAAGAAAATCACAAAAGAAGCTTATTTTAACCAGGTACAAATTTAATAATTCAATATATGTCTTAAATATACATTTTTTTTTTTGTAAATCAGGTAACACTCAACTCAAATAATTAAGAAAGATGTGTCATGACTACAGTTGCAGTGCAAAAACTATGGGCAACTGGTTTATATTCGTGATTTCCAAATTTACAAAATGCCAATTCATCAAAAAGTAATGATTTTAAGAGATTCTGTTCAACCAATTTTTCAAAATGTATTTTGTCTCAAATCATCAGGAATTTACAGCTATTAATTTCATTCCAATTCTAAGCTACTAGTAATAATAATGTTTTTGTTGTCCTTTCTTCCAAATACCAAAAAGAAAAAAAGAAAGAAAGAAAGAAATTTAGGAGAAAATATTTCCAACAAGAGCAAATATTTTTCCCAGTTGACACTTCATAAATTGTACAAGGTTTAACTTGTGTTAATACACAGTAAGTTGGCACACAGAAGAGTATTACGAATACTTGACAAAAACATAAAACAATATTTTTCCCTTCACTTTCTTCTTCAAATTAGGAACAAAGCTGAATCCCCACAATGTTACTAACCTTAACCTTCCATAAAGAGGATAAAAAAATAAGTTCTGAAATTTTTTTGATGAAAACTTGAAAATGTAACATGTGTTTGCAAACTCTGAAGAGAATTGTTTTTTCTGGCATAAAAGCAAGATTATGTTGTTAACATAAAACACTTGTAGATACACCTCTGTACAAGAGTACCAAATTATTATGCTCTTCTATGATATTTAGAAATTCTTACTTTAAGGAACAAATAAGGTATTTTTACAATTACTCACACATAATTAACTTTGTACAGGGTTTTAACATATATGACTACATAATCAGTTTTTTTTAAGAAGTACAAAAATAATGGTTTTAGTATACAGAATTCTTGCACAATACAAATGATATTTACTTTATAATGCATTAATTCAGTTTCTCAGCATTTTACAAGACTACTTTTTTTTGTAATTGTAATGGTAAAGTTAGCAGGGATATGCACTTTTATATACCAGCTTATCTTGGAGGAAAACAGAAAGAAAATTTACAAATAATTATGTTAACAACTATATAACAGTTATGTTAAACATCTATGTTAACAATGTAAATAGGACAATTAGTCAACTAAAATATTTTATTCACCAAATACTATAATATTTTGGCATCCCTCCACAATTAACAATACAAATTACTTTAATTGGTAAAACAAGTTCTCATCACAAAGGAAAGAACCTCATAATAATAACCTTGGGAAGTTAAAGGGAAGCTAACATTTAGGGATAAGCCCATGGACCTCAATGCTGTCTCAGACTCTCCCATTAGCTACATCAATTCCTTTATTTAATCTGTTACCTTCCACCCATAATTTATCCATAAAGGTGGGGGGAGGTGGGAGAAATTCAATACATCCCACTTGGTTTCCAATTAACCTCTAGCATCAATACTGGTAACATATGCATTTGTTCCTTACATCACAGCTATTGAATTTAGCAGCATGTCATGAAAAATAAATTCTTTTCGATAGCTGTAAATTCCTTAAAAATATATTTCTAATAAACATTTTACAGTAACTACTAGATAATATACTTATAAAATATATTTTAATATTTCAATATTTAATATAACAACACGAATTGCAACACCTGACAAGTAACATTTATATTCTTCTGTTTCAAGAACCCATCAATTCCTTGCGTTCAGAACAAGGTAACATTATTAATTACAACAAGAATTATTAGATAAAACAGAAACTTCAATATATTTTTTTCTTTTTCTCCCCAATATATACAAAATTATCTCATAAAATATAGTGTTTCCAGCAAATATGACTTATTTCATCTATGATATATTAATAAATATTCATATTTCTTCGAAGTGCACTTCTTGTGGTATGACTTTCAAATGAGCTGCTTCATATGTGAACCTGTATTTTAATCATATGTGTACTCTAAAAGGCAATTTTATATAGTAATTATTAAAAAACACACAACAAAGTTGCTCTTGTGTGAATATGGGAATAAGATTTGAAAAGATTCAATAAAATCATTACAATCACAAACAGTGGGAAAACTATAAACAGATACAAACAGGTTAAGATATTTAAACTTACTAGCAACTACACTGATGGGATTTATAGTTGGATTTTTTAATACAAAGAAATACTGAAATAAATCATTAACAATTATTAGATGAATATTAAAGAACAGAGATATAAGATAATTTTAAAAAAAATATCATTCCTGCTTCTAAGTTAGAATTTCCATTTGATGAAGTCACGTAATTTTTTTCACAAAACACTGGTAATTTTCTGTGAGAAAAGTTAGTTTAATTTATATAGTCAAACACAATGATATTATAGTTTTTTTAATTATTCCTGGTGAGAGTTCACCTAGATTAACAAAGCTCTTCTGTAAATATACTAGGTTATCACTATTCAGTACCATGTACCAAACTTAGTTGAGTTTTCACAAAATCAAGCAGACACGTTTTTCAAAACAGTTTAGAATCATAAATTTGAAAAAAAATATAAAAAAATGCATACAGTTCACTCAAGGGGTGAAGAAACTAATAAATATTGATTTAAATTTTACTTTCAACCAGCAACATTAAATAAATAAAAATTTGCTGCCTAATGTGATTAATGTATTATACAATTAAATATACAAAATATTAAACTATTCCAACTGTATAACCCATTTTCGGAGACTGATATGTATTATATCCAAAACCACTACCAAGCACTAATCAAATCAGGCCCACTGCTAGCACATTGTACAGCCTTACATCATTAGCTGCCTTAATTCAATTTATTTCCAATTATTAAGTGATCAATATAGAAAGCTTCAAAAGCCCAACAAATGTTTCTGAGATTACTAACTTCAATTGACTTTGATACTTGAGATTAAGTTCAATTAAGCCAAATAACTGCATTCATAGAAATAGTTGACTTGTTACACATATAAAACACAGAAGTATTAACAGATAATATTAACCATCGATCAGAAGTGATTCATAATCGTCTTTCTGTAGTGAATCGAAGGCGAAAGAGAAAGAGAGAATGGGAACACGGTCAGTCATCTTCATTCGACTAGTACAGATCTAAGAACGACCGTTCTGTTAGGCGTACATTAAATGACATTATGTAACGTCCAAGAAATAATACATATAGAAATGATACGAGATTCTGCGTACTCTCTGAAGTACAGCTGCTGGCAAATGTCTATCGACGATAACGACCCAGGTACGCCTGGCAGTTGGGGCACGTATGATGGACATCCATGCACTCCGGAATGCAACATGGAATCAAGCAGCAACCTAACCCGCATCTGGTAAAAAGTCAAGTCATTCAAAACACTAGGCATAATATTTAAGATTTCTGAATACAATCTACTAGCTGGGACAAAATGAAGATTCGGTGATAAATCTATCAGACAATGCTTATGTTCTCCATGGTACATGACTGTTTAATTATTTATTATGATACAAAATTTTAATAGTTAAGATTACGTTAAGAAAATAATTGTTTATACTTAATATTTATGAAAATAATCAAGTCAAAAGTCTTACATATCATAGACTTACAATTTTGTGTGATCACAATATATAAATTTTCAAACAAATTTAGATCATCAAAATATCGTAGCTTTTTAATCATTATTGGTATCTTACAGCAGTCCCATACATAAAATGAAAATGTATCCCTCGTCTAAGATCGCAAGTTCTAATAACTCAATAGATTCAATGGAGGAATTACCATATGAATCATTGCAAACATCAGCTGCATATAAAGTAAATACAGAGTTCTGGACTCGATATCTCATGACCTATAAGTCAGGAGACAAAACAAAATTAAATTACTTGAACCGACATTTATAACTATAGCAAGTCACATACGAATGTATCTGAATTCATCTCCCATCACATGTTTTGTAATTTCTATTTCTTTTGTTTGAGCATTTAATTACTTTTGTTTAATAAATAGTTCACTCCAATTACTTTACTTGCAATTATCGTAAAAAAATCTTTGAAAAAAAAAGGGTGGGGGAAGTTAACAGGTGAAAGAGGGGACATTTAGCATTTTATATGAGCATAACTCTGTCACTCAAATATTTCATTTATTATTAAAGAACTTCCAGGTAAAAGTAAAATAATTTTTAAAAGCTGATTAAGAAAGTCCATCATTTACCCTTTTCAACAGTCAGCAAAACTTCCTACAATGTTATCAATTTTCACAATACTTTCTCAACAATATAATGACAACTATAAGAATTCTTCAAGAATATCAGAATACATTAAAAATGTACATGACAAAGTCATAGACTTAAATAGACTGAACCATCTCTGCTGTAGGTTGTCCTTGATAACATGAAACAGAAGTTACCGAGAGGTGACCTCTTGCTCGCACACCTGCTTGGAGGGGGTACAGTATTACCTCGATGACCTGTTAACTGCAGTCAGTGAGGGGAATCAAGTTCCCCCGCCTAAGACTGTGCGAGAGAGACAGAAAAATCTTATAGTTTTCCCCTTCAGACAACCAGTGCAAAAGACTGATGGGTCTATGTGTATTTGAAACTATGGATAAAGTTAATCTATCCAAGTTCAATTTTTTTAAATATTACTTGCATGTGGGCATCTAAAGAGATGAATAACTTCGATCAGAAATTGAATCTCGTCCTTATTGTTGTTTGCATAGAAAAATAATCTTATTTGCTACTCATCCACCTTCCATAATGCACATGTAACACACAATACTTGCCCCAATGAAAGGATATGTATTTAATTGATTAGCATAAACACTCGAGCTCCTATTTTTGTGGTTCTTTCACCATAACCCCTTCTAGGTACCTATGGAATAACTTTAACAATATTGATATTTCATATCCTATAATAAGGATGAATGCAAGATACAACTATGCTTGGAACCATTTTTGGCCGAGATTTAATCAACTTATCTTTCATTAGCAGTAAAACAGCAATGCACGGCCCCCCAAAATTGCCGAAGTCCGTTGTGTTTCAAGCCGCTTTTCGAAAGACCGTTTGAGACCAGAACATCAAAAGTACACTAAAGGCTAATTTCAAAATGTAAGTGGTTGTGGATAGTGTATGTATGGTGTAAATGTCAATGTCTTCTTAACTGTCAACATTTCTACCTATCCAAAACTGTCACATTCTGGGTTTACACAATAAACTAAGTCCATGTTTTCACCATCAATGCATTAGGACTCCTGAGCTGTCAATTACTGACGGAGAAAGTAAATGCTGTTATTCAATGGAAGAGAATCTGACTGTCAAGAGCTCATATACCAGAGTGACATTTATGTTGGTGGTTATTCAGTTACAATTAGTCTGTGAAGTGAATTACAATAAAGCATTCAATAAGCCATGCACTGTACATTTATGATTGCTAAAGAAAAAAAGTAGGTAAATAAAACGAATTTTACATTCCATAAAGAAAGTGAATTTTTTACGTAACTTAGTCTCATATTCTTACAATAATGAGAAGCATTGTACACAAATCAAAAATATATACAAGAGAAAATATGAGAAATTATAATACAAAAGAAAATTTATCACACAGTTTTTTATAGATATAACACATACACTCCCAACAGGAGACATGCATTTGCAGAAAAAACAATATTTCAAACACCATATGCTCTAATAAAAATAATAAAAGAAATATAAGAATTAAACAATAAGAGGAGATACAATTGAAGGCATTTTTTAAAGCCATTTCGAGTTGCAATGTAAAACTTTGCAGTATTCCATTCTTCACAGCCCAAATGTACAACAAAGCTCATATGTCAACAAATTCACATATTAAAATTCAGGGGTTAAATTTTCATGTAATTTTTAAGATGGACCATTTCTGGAATCCAGAGTTGCTTTATCAGGACCTCAAACCAATCCTTTGGCACATACCAGCAATGAACCTGCTTTTACCCGCTAGATTCTAACTACATGTATATTCTCAGATGCAGCCACAAGAAAAGAAATTTACAAAGATATCAGAGTTAAACAGGTTACCGTTTAAATATGATTACTTATGCTCATCATAGATATCACTGACAAAGAACAATTTAAATGAAAAAATTGTAACAGCAACTGGCATCCTGAGTATCCTGAAGAACAATTAACAAAATATCTTAAAAATTTTATAAAATAATTTCTAATACACAAAAACTCACAGAAAAAATTTACATCATGGAACACGTTTCCTTCATTGCCTAATTACAGTGAAAATTAGAATGTGTACCTGATTGTAAACTGTCAAATTTTTGTGGGCAAGGAATTATAAAATTAATATATAATGACATCTGGACTTCATTGTGTAAAATACATTAAGAATACAATAAAGTTCAGTTGTTAGTACAATTTGATGCAAACAAGTGCAAATATTTCAACCTATAAGCTAAAAAAATACAATGTGTTCAAAATGATACAGAGAAATAGCAAGCTGCATCTCAGAAAAAAAAATCAATGCAAATAAGGCATTAGTGGTAAGAGACTGCCAGTGTTTAGAGGATTCCGACATTCCAGCAAGTGAAGTTGCAGCACGAGAGAGACATGCCAGCTAACGTCGGTAGGTCCCCAAATATGTCCCACAGTGGGGACAAGTATGCTGCACATCCATACACTCCGGAATGCAACACGGTATGAGACAGCAGCCCAACCAGCCCCTGAAGGCAGAGAGTCTTTGAAACGATGGTATGGAGCGAGATCTTCCCTCACACTCCGAGGAGCCAAGGACACACACTTTGCGACAAGAAACAAGCTCAGAAATGAGCAAACTCTACACTACAAAACTGGCACAGCAAGCACTATTGAGATAAGAAATGAAATATAAAACAATTTTAATAAACAAATTTGTGCGAATGGTATTTAAATCTCAGAAAATAAGTTATTAAAATACCACTGTGGTGGTCTAACACAGACAGTGGTGGTCTAGTGGTAGAGTCTTCACTTCCACAATACCATTGAGCGATAGAGCACAGGTTCAAACTCTGCTCGGCCGAACTACACGTGGTTTTCAACTGAGATTTCCCCCACCTACTCCCAAACATTTCGGCTCAGTATCATATGTTCCCTGGCATCTTCCCTTCCTCCTCCAAGTCATTGTTAGGTAGAAGAGCAGATCTCATGGCTAGAACCTTGCCAAAAGACATGAAATAAATAAATAAAAATGCACATACATAAAAAAAGCATTTTGAACACTTTTCACAACATTAATTATTTTGTATTTTAGTTCCAACAATTTATTACTCACAACTTCCGAGTACCTTCTCCTAAAGGAGTGTACACATCACCAACCGCCAGGTGAAAATTGCGATGGACAAGGATTCGAACCCAGGATATCGTGCACTGGCCGCAGGTGTGCTATCCACTGCACCACCCGCCTTGACTCTTCAAGTCTGTAAGCACGCCCAGCATGGGAGCCACCTGTGGTCACTTATCCTGAATAGGGATATGATCCAGGATCACCGGAACAGGTCAGGTGGAAGTTGTGTACAGGCTTGAGGAGTCGAGGTGGGTGGTGCAAGAATAGCACACCTTGGTCAGTGCTGAGGTCTCGGTTTCGAATCCCGGTCCATCGCAATTTTCACTTGGCCGTTGATAATGCAAGTTCCAATAATGTTTTGGTAGAGGAAATCAGGGAGGGAGGAAAAATGAGTTACCAGGATGTGCAAGGAACTAGTACAAGTATGGAATGGTTGAGAAAAGCCACTACTAGAAATATAGCCTGCTTCTGCCCAGAGTAGGATCAAGCCCAATTTCTCTCGCCAAGAAGCAGGAAAGGGAGAGAAAAATGAAACATATTGTGGCATAATAACAAATAAACACACCTTTGTAGTAAAATAAATGAAGAGTTTTAAATATTATGAGAAACAAAAGAGAATGCCTAAAAGACCCTTACAGACTGATTTATGCATGACCCTAACAGTTTTCACTTTTGCCTTCATCAGTCAGGAAGATATTCTATTGTAAAATAGTCAATCTGGAGTAGCACTCTACAACAAAAACGAGTGAGTAGTCAGTTATGAATATAATTTATAGTAAAATAAATATTTAAATATTGTTCACAATCTTTGAAAGCACTCTCAGAAATTGAGGAAAAGAAATTGCTGACTTTGTTACGTGTAACACACTAAAGAGGAATCATCTGAATTGTAAGATAGATAAGAGATCAGTCTCATTAAAGTATTAAAATATAATCCTAGGCTTCAATGGCTGGAGTCATTACATGATCAGTCGTCCAGGGCAAACCATGTCTCAGTAGATAGAGCTACCAATGTTCTGGGCTTCCTCAGAGTTATTATATCAGAATCGATCAAACATTAGTTGCTGTCTAGGCTAATTTTTGATGATACTTAAAAATAAAAATTGAAAATATTTTGACAATATAAAAACAGACACTCGATCTATATTTACAAAGATCAGGACACACAATTAACATCTCCTACCTAATGTTTTCAGAAAGTATGATGGTTGGGGACTACCAACTTATATGATACAATAAGAATCTTGAGCTTAGGTCTCAATAAATACATCATTTATCAGACTGCCAACATTTTGACTTTTATTAAGTCATCATCAGGGCTATACATACACATGCCTATAGATTTAAAAAAACTAAACAATTTTAAAATCTTTAGATGTTTATATGTATAGCCCTGATGATGACTTAATAAAAATTAAAACATTGGAGATCTGATGAATGATGTATTTACTGGTACCTAAACTCAAGATATCATATCCTTACTCCAACCACATGGTCAAGAAGTTCAACTGATTTTCATGATACAGATGAACTTAAAAACCGCATTCAATTACATCAATTTTTCCCTCATCTGTTGTATAGGAAACAGTTTGAACCTTTTATTCTATTTATTTATTTCATGTCTTATTTTAATAATGTGGCAGAGACTGCTGAAAACCTCATCCAGTCTAGCACAGAATAAAACCTGCACTCTTCACTGCACCACTAGCAATCAGTGGGATGCTTTCCAAAATCACATTTTCAACAGCTTAGCCAGGTTTTAGATGTTGAGAATTTAGGCAGGAAATTGCTAGGTATGCTTTTGAAAACATGTTAGGTAAGAATAAAACATTCACACAAATAATTACAGTTGATTTTACAAACTAATTCATTTTGTGCTTATTTCTTGACCTGAAGCCAAATGGATCTAGCTTACATTTGATCAAAAAATAATTTTATTGGTTCTCTCATGAAACAATGGATGAAGTTAAATAATGTAAATTGATGACGTGAAAGATAAGCTTCTGATTCTAAGGAATGATCAAGTAGATTATAACTTCAACAGGATCATTAGTTCCCGGTAAAGAAATGGTCATATCACTAAGGAACACAATTAAATATAACAATAACTCAGAAATTATTATTTATATCAAATTATTTCTTAACACTCCATTTTCAACAAGTATGAATATTTATTATCAAAATAATCTTTAATTTCTCTTGGAACAATAAAACAATTATAACTTTAAAAAATGATGAATACACACTTCTTACACTCCATTAGTAAATTAGATCATGCCTTTTGGTTAGGAATCCATAAGGGACCTACCCTCATCATTAGCTGAGCACATCAGAAAGTCAGTTCTTCCAACAACCATGTTGTGACAGGATGTACTGCTTATTACTTTTTCTCTGATAATATTTCATAACTCAACAGCCGAGATTCAAATAAATAATTTAAGACTTCCGTAAACTTTGTTCAAAATATAAACTGTTCATCCGTAAAAGTTCATAGGTCTTGAATTATTGATTTAATTTGATTATATATTGGATGTTCATTGTAATAGAATTGAAATTAAAATTTTTGAAAATTAAATTGAAATGTTATATTTAATTTTTTGGTGAATCAGTCTTCATAATTATGCCTCTTCTTGGAGTTCAAATTATCCAGTCAAACTTGCACTGCTGATTTCTTTATTTGTTTAAATGTAATATTCCTAGAAATATTTTTAGCTTAATACTGAGATGTATGTTTAATCAATGTGTAAAATAAGAAATTTATAAATATGAATGTAGATAAATGTGATGTAGAAAAAAATTATACATAGAAAAACAAAAGGAAATATCAGCACAAAGCAAAAAGGTATTTTACAAATATTAAATTTAAGCAATTGGAAAAATTGGCAGTAGCATCACTTTTTTTGCAGGATTTGCAAAATCAGGCACAATTTTTTTTAAGTCTTGAAAATAAATTAAACTCAGCATGTGGGAAAGGATTTGTAACTTCAAAAATTTTCAATGCTAGTAGTTGAAAGTTAATATCAATGGGGAAATATTAAATTGGGAAGTTCACCTTTACACCACTAGGTTATCATCTGAAGATAAATTCAGAGGTTTTTGTCTATTGAAAGAAATAAGAAGCCCCAGAAATATTTTCTCAACCAATTATATAAATAATTTAATGAAGAAATATGGCAAAACAAAATTTAATTTACCATTTCATATTACTTTTTAAGAATGCTTCCGACACCTCCAAGAAAAGGTAAAATTTTAGTTGAGGTTTCCATGAAAAAGAAATCTTGGATAAACTTGGAATATTAAAGCCATAATCTGTGATGAAAATTAAATTCTGCACCCTACCGAAGATACAACTTATTCTTTCTTCATCACTCTTAAATATTACAGGTAGGTATCATTACTTAGCCTTCTGCAGTCATAAAAAAATACATATAAATGTATCTCACATGTCACCAAATATCCAATTGCAGAAAGAAAAAGAAAAATAATTTCCATCACACATAGAGGTTCATAACTCTGAAATTAAAACACTTTTCACCTTCGTTGTTCAGAAATATTGATGTGGGATGTAGCATTAAATATTTGTTTCAAAATTGGCCAAAAGGTACAAAGCAGTCATCAAAATATTGGAAACAAATAATGAGCAATATTTATACCTCCTCCCTCATTCTACAAAAGCAAATACTAGGCTAGAGGCAAGTTTGTCAAAATTCCTGTACCTCAATTTCCATTTCAATAAAAGATTCAATAACCTAATTTTGATCCAATTTATTATATTATAAGATAGTTTTCTGTAAATGAAAAAAAAGAAAAGACTATTGGGATGAATTTAGTCTCAGATCTATGAGAAATTTGAAAATTTATTCCTTGAAGAACTTAAGTTCTTTAAATCATACAGAATAAATAACACGTCTCATAAAATGAGAAATTAAACATGAGTCCACATTTGACAATGTTGATTTCATAAAATGATTTGGAAGACTTGAGTAAAATAATTATGAGTTAAATATTAAGCAAGGGGACAAACTTCAGGGATCGATTCTTGACCAGAAAAGGAACAAAATAAATTCATATCAAAATATGTCCGGAAATACAGTTAGTCCACAATAAACGTTCGTTAGTACTAGCACATTATGCTACACATTAATGTGAATTAATTTATTTATTCATACGTAAAAACAAATGATTGCATTTAGGTATTTTATTTATTAACTACAACGGAAGATTAAAAGTTAAGATCAAAGAACCAATTGACAAAATTCCTGTTGAAATGTTACTTCGAACCATGCACAATGTAACTAAGAGACTGCAGGAATGTTTGTGAAGAATGGATCTCACCTGCAAGATGTCATCTTTAAGAAATAAATTTACTGTATGTATTCTTAAATTGCAAGTTTTTTACTACTGAATGACAAACAAATTTATTTAAAAACAATTATTTCATATCAATATTTAATTTGTTTAATTTCCCATTTCTCTAAAACACCCTGTACAACAACAACAACAAAAATGTCAACTACCATTTATAGCTCATTATCAACTAAAAAGGATTCCTCCTAGATGATGATGTTGTTGTATATGGTGATGGAGTAGTTACAAGATGGAATTTTGTTGATGATCAACTGAGCACTGAGGAAGATAGAGTTCGCTGTAGTTCAAAACATCGGCCTAGTTAATCAATATATTGCCATGACATTTTCATACTGGATTGATGATAGAGCCCTGGAAACTGTGGAACAGTATAGAGATCTAGGAGTGGTGTCTGATCAAAAATTAAAATTTAATGATCATACAGAATTAATAATAAACAAGGCAATGTATGTTTGGAGTTTTGAAAAGGGTCACAATCGACTTCACAAGCACAGTAACACTTAAAACTTTATGTTCCACTTTAGTAAAACCAATTATTATGTATGCATCTACTCACGAATAGCAAATATTCTCCATTCGAGTTCTCTCAAATCATATAGAAACTTAAATGATGCTAAAATATTACATGAATTATTGAACAATAAATAAGTCTAGAACTGTTTTCACTGACACCTCGGTATGTTAAACCAAGAAATCAGAGAAATAAAAACAACTTAATTTAGCTACCAAAATTGAAATCAAATTTGAGTTATAGTGCACCCATATGGTATATTTGCAATTTTAAATGACTCTGATCTAGATGTTATATCAACTCCTAAAAGCACCTTTATAAATCAAGCAAAAATTTATTTTCTGAATGAGCTATACTAGTTATAGCATGAGATTGATAAATATATAAGCTAGTGTATTGTATTTGTTGTATACAAATATGAATCGAACTTTGAAAATTGGGTGATGGCCTGTATGAAATATAAATAAATAAATGCCATGTTATCATAATGAAAAGTAACACCCCAATCATAATTTATTAATAGTATATTTAAATTAATGAATTGTCAATGTAGATGGTACTGATGAGCAACATTGGTTTCTCTTGTAGGTTGTGTAGTTTCATCCACATCGAATCACAATGGTCCATCCACAATTATTACCATGGGTTTGACTGTAGATGAAAACTATCTCTACTTGCTTCTGGAATGAAAACAAACCATTGTGCTCCAACAAAGATGAAATCACACAATCTGCAAATGCAGTCACAAATGTTATACATCTGTCCTATCTACAATACATTAATTAAATTGGTTGGCTATATATTAATTAAATCATATAGTATATTGATAAAATGGAATGTGTAATATAATATGCCAGTACTAATTTGTGGACTAACTGCCCATTTCTGGACACTTGATGGTTGGAACTTTTTTGTTCCTTTTCATGTCTGGT
This sequence comes from Laupala kohalensis, assembly GCA_002313205.1. NCBI lineage: Eukaryota > Metazoa > Arthropoda > Insecta > Orthoptera > Trigonidiidae > Laupala > Laupala kohalensis. The sequence goes on from NNCF01128716.1 coordinate 94,993, forward strand.
ACCATCCCCTGAAGTTTGTCCCTTTATTAATACTCACTCTTTTCTTGTTTCTGCACAGCAGAATGGAAAAAAAATTAGAGACATTCTATCCCCTTCTTCCACATCCTTCAGGAAACTTAAAGCAAAGAAAGCTCTAGTGAAAGCCCAAGAGTGATAACTTAAAAAAAAAAACCAGCAGTGACAACTGCAATCTACAATTAAAAACAATTTAATGCCATGCATGTGTATCTTCATGTAAATATTTTAACACATAAATATCTCCCCTCAACTTCCTCATATACAAAAATATCCAACAGAGTGGTTGTTTTAATTTTAACAATAAAAACCCAAAAAGGAAGAAAGATTTCAAAAAATTGATGAAGTATTTTTTAACTTTTTTTCATTTTTACAGTTTTTATTGGAAGATGCACTACATGTGTATGCAGTAAGTAGCTCAAAGTTTGAAAGGAAATTGATATGCTTAATTTTTAAACTCATAATCCAGAGCTTACCATTTTCAAATAAAAACATTTGATCATATACTACAATGGAATTGAAGTACTTAAAGAGCTAATATTTTAAAGTTAGAAAATATTCAAATGCAATACAACACAATTTGTTGTATATGAGAAAATCAAAAAAGGAGACAATCCGAAACAAGTAACAAAAATAAAAACACAGGTGAAGTCAATAAAGCACTTTCAACGACATCTAACACATTACTTCAAAACACCTTACCCCAAAAGGAAAATTACAACTCCAGAGAAATAAGCAATCAATCCTGGCTCCGTCTTGGTTGCAGTGTCGATTTCTGCATGGCAACAGGGACATATCATATGCGTCGTCCCAGGTCCCACAGGCACCACAGTGGTCACAATGGTAGGTCCAGGAACTGAAGATCAATTAACACACACATTAACAGAGTTGTCGCAAGAACAAATATACACTAGACAACATATTTGTATTTTAGATTACTTTGTTATTTTATATTCTGTGCTTACGTTGCTATTTTTCATATTTGTTACAACAGAATATGATTCCAAATAAGGTTGAAATTTTTTATTCCACATAAAAGTCCAACTAAAGTTGTATAATATATTTAACTAACAGATTTGAGAAGTGGACATAAAAAGTATAATTGAAGAATTTGGTTCAGGTATTTGAAAACATGATGCTCGTCCACAAATGGTCCTGAATCATTTGTCAGTTCTAATGTGATTTGAGACCCTATCTACAATACAAAATAATTAGGATAACTACATGGAACTATCCAAAATAGCAGAATTCACAATGAGAGGGAGAAGAAGATAAACAAGTGTAATTTTTGTTTTTTGCAATTTGTTAGTTTTTGCAAGTTAAGAGCTTTCTATTATTTCTATTACATTAAACAATTTTATGATTTCAATAAATGAAGTTAATGAGAGTTTCAATTTCCCAACAAACAATATTTTCCATACGATTCTGGATGATGTAATCTGATGTTAATTCCTCTTGTACTTTATCACACTATTGTTATCTCTAGAGACTGATTAAATTCTTTTTTCTTTTCTTTTTCTTTCCATGCATGTTCTTTTTTATCCTTTTCATATATAATAGTTTATGTCTAACTGTATGCAACCTTGGTACGGTTCTGTACATTGTCTCTGTAGCACCATCCTACACACGCAACTTGTGCAGATTAGCTGGCAAAGGAAATGATTCTTGAAATGTGTTCAGATTGTAGAATAAGTGAAGAATGCAAGGGTAAAGCCAAGTTTTTGAGCAGGAAACAGCAAGTTCATGACATATCAGGAGGCATAGCAAATAAATCGTCTCATCTCTGCAATAGATGCACAGAAACGTGACATAATCCCCCACGTTTCTAGAAGTTGTCTGATATTTTTCAATCAGATTAGAATGCAGACAGTAATTTGACAAAATTCTGCACAGCAATATTGCCACACATACTTTGTTTTCAAATAGACATAATTAATTCTGAATAAAATTTGACACAAGATATTATGGATAAGAACTGTTGGATTTACATGTGACTTGGTTGACAAAATGTATTTATGTTTAACAACTTAAATTTCAATCACATATATGATCTTTTATTAAATGTGTTTGACAATTATTGTTCAAGTTCATGTACATGTAAGACTTCATAAAAGTCCAATTATTACAATACAATTCAATAAATCTAGATAAAAACAAGAAACACTTGAAACGAGTTATTATTGATACGATTAAATCCATCTTAAACCCATATGATGCAAGAAAATTACAAGCAATTTACAACATGTGAGGTATCAATATCTTCACCAATAGAAATATACTAGATACATAAAAGAATTTACAAAATTATCTGTTGTAAATGATGATTTTAACAGAGCCAGAGAAGAAACTATTGGAAATTCTAAACTAAAAATTATTTTGTTTTAAATAAAATTTTCTATAGTTTACTTGACAATAATGTAAAACAAAACATCATTTTGTTTTGAAAATCATGATCGTCTTTAACATCATGACACTGACTTTAAATGAATTATTTCTATCGAAGTCAAGCAATTCTCCCAAGGTTTCATAAGACCTACACCAAATTCTTGTTACCTGGTTGAGATGATTGAACGAAAGGACTCGATGGAGGCACACCTCCTACAGCTTCTGAGTAGCTGGGGGGAGCTGCTGGAGGAGGAACATAGTTTGTATATCCAGGCCCATAAGGCATACCTCCTTGTGCTGGCTTATTCATCCTACATGGAAGAACAGACAATCAACATTATATTCTCCAATACAGAATCATTTCATTTACCAATACTTCAGAAATTATTAATTTTAAACGCTTGTGGTAAAAATAAAGTGACAAATAATTTTTTGACAAAATTTAAGTGATTACTGTTCTGCCAGAGTCAAATATTGAGGTAAGTAAATCAACTACACTATACTTTAATAATAATATTACTTTTAGAAGCAAGAATGCTAATTGAAGGAAACTAGAAGGTATTACGTCGTCACACACTAGTGCTTCAACATGACACAAGAAAAGTCACACTCCAACAGGCTAAAAATACGATATCAACATTTCGTAACCTTGATTAGGTTTACATTTCAGAGCTGACTTCATCCCCAAATATACTTGCGACTGACCTTTATTTATAAAAGCCTCACTGATTTAGCACAAATGTATTTCAACTTGATTACAAGAAAGTTTATCGCAATTGATGAGTCACAAATTACAAAATTAACGAAAGGAATTCAATAAACACTCGTCATACTTGAATCGCACTGAAGCCAACCAAGTGACACAGATCCGAACATCCAATGAATGGCGCAACTGTTTAAGCTCTTTAACTTGGATTCTCCAATCCTGCTTGTTTGCATGTATCGTGTGTCTGATGCACATGCAGAGTAACCTATTGGAGAACATTGTAACTATATTCACAAGCTTTACCTAGCCATATTGAAGGAGTAACCGCGAAATTTGATTTACCTAATGCTTCTTCATACTCCGCTCATACTATAAATTCTTACGAGTGAAATGGATGGAAACAATTGAACGTTTTTGAATTTTGGTAAATACTAATTTTATCCCGTTGTGTAACGATACGAGTTGAAATCGACCGGAAGATTTTGCTGAATTTCGTCGATTTTTAAGTCACTGGAAAATATGTACAACAAAAAGTACGTCTTAAAGAATAGGGTTCATTTCGATAAGCTTCTTAATACTGGACTGCAATCTAGTTAATATTCTAATAAAAATTCATAAACTAAGGCATGTACTGAATTGTTAAATTTGCTCAGGTCATATTTTAGAAACAGCAAATGAACAGTAAAATTCTTTAAAATTCTTTCTCTGAGGTAACACCAGAGGTCCACTCAGGTGTTGAATAAGATCCTTCACGACCTGTCCAGGGAACACCAGGGGCGGATACAGACTAATATTTTAGGGGGGAGTCATAACGAAAGAATATAACCTTGGGAAAAGTACGTTCCAGAAAACATCCCAACCTCAGAAGAAGAAAAATTGAAAATTCTAAAGCAAATTGTATGTTTAGGTCATCTAAGTGTTAATTAATGTGCAGTTCAGTAAACTTCACGCCCTACTTTCGAGATTATTTTAATTCTTTTGTGCGACAGGGGAAAGTGATAGAGGGAAAAAAACTGTACCAAATCGAAACTGCATAGAGCATAATTTTATGATCAAAATTGATTTATAGACATATATGAAAATTATGCAAATTCTCCAACTTCCAGTGAACTCTGAAATTTTTGACGAACCCAGGTATCAGTCACGAATTTTCCGCTCTACCAGGGTCTCTGTAAATCTTGTCTCCGAAATGTCCGTTCTTTTCGTGAAAGTAATCTGAGTAGTAAAACTTCCTAAAAATACAATTAACCATGAAACAGGCATTAAACGACACTTTTAGAGAAACTAATACAATTAATATTGTTGATGTGGATGGTCAAGGGAGTGAAAAAAATAATCATACTTGGAAGCGGGAAGTCTGGTTGTCAAACAAATACCGGACAATTGGTGAGTTCTAGTTTAATTTAATCAACCTCCAGGTTTGTAGGCCAGAGTATTTTTCTAGAGACTAACAGAGATAATTGTACAGTAATTTTCTAGTTCTATTAAAAAATCTCTTACAAAATTTCCATGCAAAACGATTAAATTAGTAGATCAATTAGTTGAAGTACTGATGATAATTAAAGATACTTTTTCGATTCTAAACTCATTCCAGTTTTTTTGCCTCGATTCCAAATTCGTTTCCGATTCCTGAAAACTCAACGATTTCAGAATAATGGTCGATAGCAAATTGTCAAATGTGAGGAGTGAATAAACTTATAGTCTCCGCTTGATTACGAATTGGTAGAAGGAAGCCTAAGGAACAAACGGGTGAAAATTCATGTCTAGCGTTGCTATAGAACAACAGTCAATACATAATATTAATTCGAGGAAATGAGTCTTTTAAAATCTGTTTGGCTCCTTTGTTGCGATTGATACAATTGTCACAATACATCACAGAATCTACATTACGATAAAAAAAGATGTGATTTACTGAAAAATCGATCATAGAATTCTTTTCTTATAAGTTGTTATTTTTCTAGAAAGAGCGTTTTTTACCAAGGAAGTACTTGTCACTCCACTCGGTATATTTACATTGTCTTTTCTTTTCTACATCAACTGGTCTTTTACAATCGCGTGTTATGATAAGACTACATATCTTTATGTTTTTAACCATTGTTTTCAATTATATTCTATCGAATCCATCAGTGAAGCCATGTTCACATTCCTCAAGCCCCCTCCCCCATAAATAAATTATGGGTGCCGCCCTGAACAAAATTACTGGCAAAAGTGGTGCTGAAGCTGTAGTTTTTGAAACATTTAGTACAAGTTCTGTATACGACTGGGACTGTGAAAACACGGCTAATATTTTCTCGACTAATTTGTGTATAAACGCGTATACATGTGTACAATATTCACGGCTAATTTGTGTATAAACACAATGTCAAGTTACAATGGCACACGTTCGTGTAGTAGATTTTATACTTCCATCCGCATTGTTACGTTCGCGTTCTATCCAGTGGTTGTTCATTCTTCCGCCACGGGCTGGTGACATACAACAATGTATTACCAATGTTAATAGATAATACTGATCAAATAGTGAGGTATAATTTATATGGAAGATTTTTATTTATCTCATTATGACAGCAGACTGCATGTGAGAAGCCTCGTTTAATAACAAATGCAGCAGCATAACATCGCAAAGCGTTCCGCTAAAACACAACCGCCATTCATAACTCAGGGACCTCCGAAGACGATTCTCTTCCCACGAGCGTATCACCTGTCATTTACATCGACACCCACTCTCACAACCAAGGCACGTTGTGCGTTGCTAAATCGTTTCTACAAACGTACCGCTGTACTAATTACT
>NNCF01128716.1:103125-116326 GCA_002313205.1 Laupala kohalensis
AATGAAAGATTAATTCATTACGTTAAATTAAAAAGTATTAGGAAAAATATTAAAAGAAGTATTAAAATAAACCATTGCGCGCCCGAGGAGTTTGGGTTTTTAGAGAATCGCACTTGAACCGCAAAAGAGGCGGTGGACGGGGTCGAGGGAACGACCGCTCCTAAGATTCGTCTGAATACAACCATAAAAGTATCCATCGTGGGGGAGATGTTATACGCAGTAGCTCGCGTGGAGCAAAAAATAAAGAAGATAAAATTACAATAGAAGGAGGGCAAAATTAACCAAAAATTACAATAGAAGGATAGTCTTCACAGGAACTTGACAAAGGCAAGTGTAAGGACGCTTTGGAAATTCGGGAGGACAGTTCTGGGTTATTTCGAGACAAAACCCAAAACAATAAGCAAAGTCATAAAAAAGAGGAATTGAAGGAGACAGAGGAACCCATTAGGGGTAGTGTGAATTGACACAGAGCATGACAGTGGGCAAGTGGCTTTGACCATCGAAGACAATGCACAGTAGAAATGATTGACGGGGCGCAGAACTAACCAGGGGACAAGTGAACGCGCATGGAAAAGAGAGGTGAGGGTTTCTTTTAGAATGTAAAGAAGTGTCAAATGATGAGGGAAAAAGAACGTCGCACATGATTAGGACAAGGGCAGCTGTCCTAAGATACAAAGGGGCGGGAGCCACGTGATCGTGTCGTGGCGACATTGGAAAAATACTTAGTGTCGTTAGAAAGGGGACCTTGCCATTCGTCTAGGACGAACCTACGTCACGTGAAATCAACCAATCGAAATTACTCCACGCAGAGTGAAAGAAACCTAATTATTGGCCTAAAATAGCACGTGACATGAGGAAGGGCGTGGTTGTCGTCACCAAGTTTTGGGAATTGGTGGGGAAACGCCTTACTTAATGGGATGCGGAGAAGCGCTCGAGAGCATCATCAAGTCGATATTACGAGAGATCAGATCGTTCTTATCTGAGACGAGAGCAGAGATCAGATCGTTATTGTTATTATAACAGATGAGATTGTTATTATAATCAGAGTTATTATAACAGACAGATTTAGTAGATCAGATCATTCTGACTACCACATCGAGATAATGATCACGATTGTCATCACTAAGTTCACTAGAGCATCATATTTACGAGGTATGACTCAGTTATCCCATTTGATGAGTAAAACGGGGAACTCGTGTTCTTATTAAATGATCAACGGATCATTAAGTCATTGAAATACTTTGCTCTTCGAATGATTCTCGCACTGTATGTTCGATTCAAGTTACGGAACTTGATTAAGTGAACGAAATTGCTAAGAACTGTAATTAGGTCACTGAAATATCTTCGAGTCGACTGGTTTCAACGCTAAATGGTTTTCGAGGGGTGGCGCTAGGGCCAACTGGTCTTAGGTATCTACCTGGGCGACCAGGAGCTGTAGGACGGGGAAGCAGAGGCCGAGGGGTTCTGTGTCATTGATCCCACAGGGACCCGGCACGCCCACGATGTTTGTCGACTGGCATTCCATATCTAATTGTTCTTAAGAGTAAAGGTAAAGTGGCATGACTGGCTGCGCCCAGTACCTGGCAAAAGCGACCAGCGATTACCAGAACTCAATCAAGCGTGTACTTCGTTACCAGGAACATTTGATAGAATGTGGTATGTAATGACAGTTATTAGAGACAACCTAACTTTGTTTGGTAATTAATATGTGTCCAGTAATTTAGTATGAAGTCAAATATGTTGGGACTGATATTCTACCAACACTTCACTGTTAAAAGAAGTATTATGTATCAGAAACGTGTGATTTTTGGGAGAGTATTTGGAATGATTATGTGAACGAGTAGTGTAGAGGACTAGTTCTAAGAAATGATTGCATTTAATTCATTAAAGTCTATTTTATTGAAGCTGTGAGTTTTCTTAACGCGATAATTTGTGTATTGCATAATTATAAATAGGCAGAACCCCACCCTTCCTAAGTCAATTCAGTAATTTAATAGATATTCTGGTGAGGGCTGAGTGGGCCAGGTAGGTAATGGTTACCACTACACCATCTAATTTTCTTTTGTTACAATTGGTTGTCCCAACGTGGATTCTGACTTAATTAGTACCCTTATCAATTTTCTTTTGTTACAATATATACATTATATATATAATATAAAGAGTGATAAGGTAATAAGTGCATGGAACAACACAGTATTGTAAAATATATGTGATAAAGTAATGAACGATAACATTTTCGTCGGGCTCAAAGCCAATAATTCAACTTCTTAGAGTCTTTTATTAGAGATTTGAAAGTAAAATAAATATTCAGAATATTAATTTACTCTACCTCTGCTTCGTTCATGTTAAATGATATTCGAGCTTCTTGAAACAGGAAACTAATGTGTAAGTGTAGCAGACATAAATTATTTTATTGCGACTATATCAAACTTTCAAGCGAAATACCGCTAATGCGGATGTAATGCATACAAATTGTACTTTACGTATAGAAAATTTAAGCAAAATTGTTCGACCAGTTTTTGAAAAATGATCAAAAATATACTTTGACCTACATGTGAAGTACCCTTTGTGTTCAAGTAAAAAAGAAAATTGAAAGCACGTGCATGTCAGAAGTAAATTGTACCCTAAATACGAAAAATGAAACAAGAAATTTTACCATTCGGTCAGGGGTGCTGCGCACAGACGGACGGACGGGCCGGACGGACGTCCAGCCAAATAAACTTTTTCTCGGAATCAGGGGTCTCCAAAACGGATATCTCCGCAAAAATCTCGTTTTCGAATTTTTTTTTTCACGATTATAATACTTTCTATACACTATGAGAAAGTAAAACAAAAGGGAGCAAAACAACACGCATGGAAAAGGAATTACTAGTATCTCGAGTGCTACAACAATGGCGTGATAAAGTACAAGAGATTAACTCCCTTTACAAGGGCTCCTTTATGACCTTGCCGTTGACGAGTCCTAAAGTCCCACAAAAACTACAACAACATCCTTTACATCATCCTAAGTCGTGTGTAAAACAATATTTATTAGGAAATTGAAACTCTTGTACTTTATCACGCCATTGCTGTAGTACTTTTTTAAATAACTTATAACAATTTCAAAAACTATTTTCTTGCATGATTGTGTTGTCTTATGGCTCATATTAATTTAGTTTGGCACAGTTGTGTACATAAATTCTGTAGCCCCATCCTGGCCCGGGTTTTTCTCCGTTTTTCCTTCGGGTAGAGGCGGATTTATCATACAGGTTCTCTAGGCTTTGTCTAGGGGCATGTTTATTGTAACAATAAATCGTGAATTTAGTGGGTTTTTTTTTCAATTCTTATGATTTTTAAACACTATACCCAGAATAATCTATAGTTCGATAATAATGTGTACATGTAATGTTTTGCGTAAAATTACAAACATATTGACATTCTATTAGTTTTATAACTCTCAGCTAACTTTTTATCTTATCTAGGCACTTATGCAAAAAAAAATTTAATCCGCCTCTGCCTTAGGGCCCTTGATCGGAATTGATGGGATGATCCTTTGTTTACCTCCGGAGAGTAAATTAGTTTGCTGTCTTCCACGTGGTCATACGCAGTTTGTACTGTTTTTTGACAATAGATTTATTATTATTATTATTATCATCATTAACTTCTCTTCTTAAAATCCATAAATTCTTTCACATTATACAAACAACAGAACATTAAAAAGCTTTTAACCGCGGATTTAAAGAGATTCAATTTATTTATATATTTTAGATTTTTGGGAAGGTAATTATACAAAATTATTCCTGAATGATATGGGCCTCTATGGCATAGAGTTGTTGACACGCCAGGACAATGAATTATGAGTGTTGTGTTCATGAACTAGACTATTTCTTCTAAAGCAGGGGCGGGATTTTAATAGTTCTATCTTAACAAACACGACTAGTTCATAATGTATAAACAAGGGAGAGGGAGAATATTTAATTCTTTAAATAGAGGTTTACATGAATTTCGGGGTGAGATTCACATGTAATCCGAACTATTCTCTTTTGGATTCTAACAGTTTGAATGCTCTGAGTGGAATTATTTATGAGGATCCCATGTTACTTGGATAAGTTAATTACATTGTATTTTACAGTATTTTTATCTTTCTTTGTTTAGGCGTATTTATCCTTTTTAAATTATAAATTGTATTTTTTTGATTTCATGTGTATTTATTTTGTTTATAGTTGTAGAACACTTATGGTGGGGAAAGTTCCTCGAAACATGTCCGTTTTGCAACAAAAATTAATTAATTAATTAAAATTGTGGAAGATAATTTCATTTTGTTTCCATAACATGAGTTACAAATTCCACAAGATATTGGTGGCAACCACGAATATCATTAGGAAAGCGATTTACAATATAAGATAGTTACAATCCTCACTAATATAAAACATTTGAAAGTACTGACCTGTTTGCCTGAATTACTGGATTACACAGAGATATTCAATCACTACACTTTGTCTCTACATTAGTTATAATTTTAACATTTATATGTTCTATAATTTTTTTAAAGGAAAAAAAGACAATTAATATAAATATTTATATTCACAATATAGATATTTATTTTCACAATATAGATATTTATTTTCACAATATAGATATTTATATTGTTACTTGACATCGTGTCATCGGTTTTTCTCATAAGGCGTCGTGTCAAAAACTTAATACAAGACACGCGGGAATGACAAACTAGAAACATTGCTTCATAGTCCTGCAACTTGTATTTATGATTTTTCTAGCTGATTTCCAGGATTTGCCCGGGTTTTTTCCTTCTTCCTAATCTCCTTTTACTCAGGAAACAATAAAATATATCTGTACATTGTAAGATTAAAGTAATTTTACTTACTGGTTTTTTTAAAATATACGAACGGCATCCTAATTTCACAAATTAATAATAATACAAATTTCATACAAAACCTGGTTGTACAGAATATTTTGAGTTTCAAATCCAGGGGTAAGATTAAATAAAGCCTTGGATAAAACCACCCCTGAGTAAGCAACGTAAAGTTGTCCACGAGAGAAACAAATCAATCGAAACGTCACCAATTAGCCTGGCTCACAACTTCACCCTTCAGAGAATTACGGATATTTACTTCCATATGTGCTGAAATTGCACTTATACAGCATGAGTTCACTGTTTAACTGAAAGGCCCCGAAATCTATGGTTTAATCTCTTCATTTTTGATTAAACATTTTAACATGGCCTTCCCTCCCATGGGTGTTCTTGGACTGTTTACCCCCCTCTCACCCCAATGGTGGTCCAACACTGACCTGACATTGGAAGTGTGTCTATTCATATCTGCATTTCAGGTAGAACGAACCCACTGACCGTGAGTCATGCCGGTCGAATTTTCGCTTCCGAGACAAGACACAGCGGCGGCAGTGTGGCTGCGCCATTTCATTAAAACTCTTGTACAACCTAAACTATTCGTCCAAATTTTACGATTTAAAGACGACTTTTATCTTTGATTTATAAGACAAAACAAAGAACACATAAATTTGATGATTGATTTTTTTTCTTATTAAATTACTCTCCTGAGTATTTTAGCACTTCTATTTTTAATAACTTTTTCATTAATCCAGGTACTTTTGTAGATAGACATATGCTGTCACCGAAGTTTTAATAGAGGAGGCCACTTTTAGTTGTCATGAATAGTTCCTCATTACCGTTCAGTCATATAGCGGTCAAACTGGTGTAGTGGATCTCTTTCCCAACTTCATCGACATTTATCTTCAAAAATCATTTTCTATCTTTCTTTTCACACATTTAAAAAATAAAAATTAGTCCTCCTGAACATTTAAACTATCTATTTGCCAAATTAAATCCGATCATTTCAGTGGTTTAGTCGTGAAAAAGTAGCAAATAGACAGGCATACTTTCCCATTTTGTATTTATACATTAGAACGGATTGGCACAGTAGTTTAAAAATTACAGAAATAGGCTCATTTATAAATGAGCAAAAATGCGTGTTTATAGATCGCTTTGATCCCAAACAAGCATTAATTTAGTATTTGGTTATATCTGTATATATGAAATATGATTTAGAAATTATTGTTCTAAAAAATAAAACAAGTAATTTATAAATACAATCAATTACAATAAGAAGGGATACATTTTAAATTGAGTCCTGTCGATGATAAGTCTGGTCATTTTCTCGAAACAGATCTCACTCAAATTAACTCACCAAATTAAATGGAGATGGAACTACATCAAAAAGTTTTAATTTTAACTATACATCCCCATTGATGTCTGGCGAGAAAAGTCGTATTATTTGTATTTTCTTTATTAAGATAATAGTAATAAACATTAAATTAATTATTTTTCGGATTAGTTCCACATTTTTCACATCATCTCCACCAGGAAGAAAGTAGCACCTCAGCAACTTCTGGAGTACTAAAATCCCGCGCATATTCAGACACCTGGGGCAGAGGTGAAATTTTGCAAGTATGAGAAACGATGTCACGCTTTCGCAAATGTATTTCATGTGTGAAGCTGAGAGTCTTAAGCATATTAATCGTGTCCCTCGGAGCCTAAGTCATCGTGTTGCGATGTAGACAAGTCATGGAAAAACGTAAAGGAGAAGACGCTGAAAATACTGCGATGCAACAGAGAGTTGCATCCGAGCGAAGTCAAACACGGCAGGCGCTCTCGACCGACGGCTTAAGGTAAATGCCGGGATGATCCCTTGATTGCTACCCCGGAGTAAAGAAGAATTTATCCTCCAATTTTAGTTATAGTTATTCAAGCACGTATGTTTTATGTTGCATGAATGTTTTATTATTTTATATTATTGAATAAGTAAGTTGTATGTATTGCATGCAAATAGTGGTCAGGGGGAAGAGCAGGCCTGATGGCCTGAGCCTCGTAACGGAATAAAGTAATCAAGGCAAAATAACAAAGAAATATATTGTTGAGGAAAACCATTAACTGACCATACACAAACACTTTAGTTAAATAATACGTCTATAGTGGTTACTCTGTTAGAAATACAAAATATTTAAACTCAACATCAGAAATTTTGAGACATGTTCTTTTATATAAATATGAACTCACCTTCCAATGAATACATGAAACTTCATCAGCATGATAATTTATATCTAACGAGTACGTTAATATTCTATCCTCCATTGTCGACCACAGAATTCACGTCGGGTTATGGTATTTGTCTGAGTGATGTGTAGTAATGTGTGAATGTATTAAAACGTTGGAATGTTGATGTTTTTTGTTACAAATGCAATCGTGATTATATCGATGTCCAACTCGTCTTGTCTTTTTTACAGATTTTCCTTCGGGTAGAGGCGGTGTTTGTATATACTCTAAACTCTGGCCTAGGGACAGCAGTCTCATTTATTCTAGATTTATTTATTATTATTATTATTATGTCAGCTTTTTCTGCTGGTCGTAGTGAGGTAGGGGCTACACCAAGCACACTCACTCTTGATGATCCAAAACGTTTCTGACTATTCTTGACGTGTTGAGCAAAACATCTTTTCGAAGTTGAACATAAAAGTTCTTACGCAGTTTTAACATGCTAATACTATAGTGGAGGGAGATAGGGATGACTCCTGTAGAGGACATTACTACCGGTACTATGTTATTATTAATATTATTATCTTTTTTTGAGTCGTTTTAATATTTACAATTTATTAGCAGCGTTTTCGGAATAATTTCAACACATGATATAGTTCGTATTTGTTAAATAACTTTTCGTATTTTATTTTATTTAAATTTTTCCATATTGTGTAGATGTTATATCAAGTATTTTTATTCTTATTTTAGCGGGGTGTATGCCACGATGCGACGGTCCTTTGCTTGCTGCTGACGAGTAAATTAATTTATTGTCCCCCACTCAGTTTTTAACCGCTTTCTTGACGGTAAATGTATTTATTTATGACTTCGCAACCACAGATAAGTGTATTTGAAGCACTTCTGCGGATAATCGACTCTAGTATTGCAATGAGGTTTTACTGGAAATAAAAGAAAATTCTTTTGGAAAAAGATCGCGCCCTCCAAAAAAATAATGTAAACCTTTTTTAGGGAATAAATTAAATTTTATCTACAAAAAAAAGCAATTAAAAAATTCGACAACCACGTGGAGAACGATAAACCTACTCACTCTTCAAAAGCGAAGCAAAGGACCATCCCATCAATTCAGATCAATTTGTCCGAAGGAAGAAAACAGGAGGAAAATCCGGGACAGGAGAATAATTAAATTAAATTAGTGATTTAAGAAATTCTAATAAACAATAAGTAACGATATAATAACATGCATTAAATTGATGTAGCATTTTAGCCAATGCTTATTATGATGAAAATGGCGTGATAAATTATATTCAAGGAAAATGAAAGTTAAAGAATCGACATTACTACAAGGAATAATAACTCGATTATAAAAAATATTTCATAGGATATTTAAAACCAATATTAAGTTCTATAACTATAAGCAATAAATTTCTTGACATTATCAAAGCAATGACGAGGATTTTTAATTCATTGGTGAGTAATTTGTTTTATTTTATAATGGTTTTAATTTATATAAATTTCAATATATTTTATCTGTTCTATAAGACGTCCCCGGAGTTTGGAGGTCCTTTTTATGATTTAACTATAGTCTTATCTGCAAAAGTATACCGTATCTACTATTTGTTTTAAAATTTAAATTGAATATGAATTGTAGTAAGTTCTTAAACAACCCCTCAGTTGATACCGTTGTCTCTGTCTTGACTCTTTAGAGCATTTAGATCGCCCATGTAAACAACCGCCTTAACCGTAATTTTTTGCTATTCATCATATTTATATGTTTACAATTTTTCAGTAAATACATCAATTGAGAACGGAAATTAGACTTGATCGTCACATTCTTTGAGAATCTGTAGGTTCTTAAATGCAGCCCGTAAATTTTCCAGACCAATGTTGCGGGTATTCAACCGAGGTGAAACGTTTTATTTTTCTTCATGGATATGAAGTTTCAAGTTAATTATAACAAGATTCTGATAGAAAATGTCCTATTTTTTTTTCTCGTGTAACTATGACTGCAGGTAATACTCTTGGAATCAATTAGTATAGTTCATTTATATACTCACAATGATATATTAACTACAAATAAATATAAATCTCGAATTGTGTTATTTAATAGTTACGGTTTGTCATCAATACTTTCCGAATGATCTATACTTTGGTAAAAATACGTACTTGTGAAATTACTTTCTTGTGTGTTATTAAATATAAATTTGTTGGCATTGTGTTAATATTTAACAGGTACCGAACTATTTTTATTGTTAGGAGTCTGTTGAAATGTTAAATCCACCTCTACCTTAGGGCCCTTGATCGGAATTGATGGGATCGTCCCTAGCTTGCTTCTGGAGAGTAAATTAGTTTATTGTCCTCCGCATGGTCGTACGCAGTTTGTAACTGCTTTTTGACAAAAAAGTTTATTTATTATTTATAATATAGTGATTTATTCTATATTATACAAAATTAAGGCTCTTGAAGAGGGGGGTGCGCAGTTTCTGTTCGTCCATCTGCAAGAAAACAAAGAAATCGAAGTTTTATCTTATAACGCACGAATTCATCATATTATTTTTGGTTTGCAATAAAGAACCCGATCTTGGCGCGCGTTCTACCGTCCGCCTACTGGAGATGGCTGCCAGTGTGGGTTTGTGCGCCGGGTGCCAAGATCTGGAGGCGGGTGTTGGGCCTCGCGTGCGGAGACCGGCTCCCACGCACGCTCCTCGTGACGTCAAATGACACGACACGCGCGCGACCGCATGGAAGCTTACGGTATTTGGCAGCGCTGCCACCATTCAACCCCCACCCCTTCGGGAAAATCCCAAGACCGTTGCATTTAATGAACGGTGAAATCACGTTGTGTACAGTGACGCAATTGTGCACAAGGACTACGGTTCATGAGATGCAATTAGCCATGGGAAATTCTCATCGGACACTCCTGTAGTAATGGTGAGCTGATTTCGATTCTCGATATCGTTATATCGAATAATCGCGAGAATCGATAGTTTTCGGAAGCGTCTCTTGATTCGAGTCCAAGTTCAATGATGTAATTAACATTCTTATTTCATAATAATAAAATGGTATAGTTTATTCTGTCAAAATATTTAATAAGTAAAAAGTTTTTTCGACACGATTTCGGTATAACTGCGAAAACCTTTTTCCTTATTAAATATATTGACGGAGTAGACTATACAATTTTATTATTAAATTATAATTTAATATCTGTCTACACCTCACCTATAATCATTCTATTCTTATTTCATTAGATTACATCTAGAGATACAATTTCCATTTTGTGTGTTCGGAGCAATTGTTAATCGCTGCTTTTCTTCACGAAAATAAATTATAATTGTTCATAATGCTAGATCATTTTTTAATCTCCAATGCTGAAATTGAATACGCAGTGAAGATGAAGATCACAACATAAATAGCATAATACAATAGTTGTAGGGATATTTTAATTTTCAATTTTAACTCATTTAATTAAAATAAGGATTGGTAGTCACATGCAAAACAATGACTTTCATGATTTTCATGAGTTAATAACAAAAAACATAATGTAACCCCATAAAGAATATTTTTTCGAAGTATAAGAACAATGCAGGGAAACTAATTACGTAATTGAGATAAAATCGTGTTTTTTTTTCGAAAAAATATTATATATATATATATATATATATATATATATATATATATATATATATATAAATATATNTCTGTGTAAAATGAATCAAAAACAGAGGTAAGAATAGCGTGTGAATGATGTTTGCAATAGAAACTTGAAGAAGATACGAATCGCCAAACGTTGAATCATTTCAATATTTTGGATCTTTGACGAAAAGCACTCTCAAACGAACACAGCTTCAACTGCATTACACGAAAGAATATTGAACAGCAGAGAAACACGATCCATGGCTCATTATTTTTGAATCGTTTAAGGTGGGACCAGTACTCCATGTTTGTCAAATCTCTGAGATGTATAATTGTTTCCTGTATTTTCATTCTTTTTGTTTCAAAGCACAACAATATGAATTATGATGACGAAACAATCATGATTATATCTATTAGTTAATAGTATAGTCTGTTTACTTTACTATCGTATCTATAACATAAAAATAAATCATTGTTTATTTTTGAACTGCTTAACACATGTAATAAGTGATGTCAGTGTTAGTCATTAAAGTATGAATGAAGTTACAATATCAAAAATTATTTATTCATTTGCCATAAAAATAAAATTAAATAAGATTTTTTCTGAATATATAAAACAATTGTGATTTTTTGTAAATGAGGGTATATGTTTGTTAATCATACCGATATATAAAAGAGAAATTTGCATTTTCTAAAGGAGGAAACATAAAACCTCCAGAAACTGCAAACAAACGAAAAAATACGTGATTGGAAGGAGCACTGAAAAATGTTTACTTTTTTTTTCATTTTATTTCCTGGTCATTACGTCACTATGACTCTATAGCAATTGCAATACAGGGTCCTGTTTTCTTCTAATATTTTAAGTAATTCACATCACAAATTGGCCGCATAGCGCGTGTACCGTCCTCGCCATGAGTAGACGTGCGTACCTTCGATGTGTTGTTATTTCGCACTCTAAGCCCACTGCAAAACCATTCGCAAAAACCAAATGGATGTGACGCACTCTTCCAGTATGTTATACTTCCATTCTTTGTTAATCAGTTGTCGAAAATCTTTTAAATTCGAAATATCTTTCTGTCTATACTTTTTCATATATTGTGCACGCTCTGTCCCAAAGATCACACAATCCCACAAAATGTGCACTGGTGTTTCTTCATTCTCGCCACAATCACAATCAGGTATTATATCCTTTCCGATCCTCCGTAGGTAGTTCCGAAAATTACCATGTCCAGTAAGGTATTCCAACATTAGTCGACTTGTCCTAAACCATCGTCTATTCCTTAGCACAAAAGTTACCTTGTCTATATAACTGTATGTCTGTCTTCCTTACAATAATATTTACAATGGATTTTCGTACTGAAATATCATATTGATAATTTTTAAAAAGATTATGAAAATTATATTCTCCGTGAAAATATTGCCGACTTTCTTCATTTTCTTGTCTTTTTGTATCCAGGCCAAAACAGTGGGAACCTATGTGACGTTATATCGAGACCTTTTTCTACAACAATCAAATTCGTTGTTCACGATTTTGATAATGGTGGGTGACGGTGTAAAAATGATTCCGCTCTGGTTAATAGTGATATGAAATTATTCTGTAGACTCGTATACATGACGCATTCTCTTCTGTATGTCTGCCAGATGTAGTAGCCAGATTACAGTTCTTTAATATTTCTTTAACATTTGATAATTAATTCTATGAACAATGAGTCAGATTTAAACATTATCAATATTCAAAGTTGAATGTTTTCGCTTCATACGGAGAGAACCCGAAGTTAGTTTTAAAAATCATAGGTATTAAAACAAAGTAAAATCTTGGTAAGATAGGATAGGTTTATGATCTTATTCACTCATCTGTAATTTTCCCCCTTTTTTATTTTATAAGTCTCATCTCCATGACGTCACAACGGCCCCCACTATTTCGGCCTGGAGGCGGACCTTTTTCCCGTAGCATTAAAGAGCACGCATTCCGATTTAATGTTGGCCAGCCTGTTTAGATGTTCAAGTTCTTTGCTTTGTTTATCATACGTTGTTTGATTCACGTTTATTTTGACAATTGAGTATTTTCAATAGATCTCAATGAGAATTAGAGTACGAATACGTACGAACGAAATTCAGAACATGTGACGTCACAACAACTAGTTCCAATAAGCAAAAGATCATATTCGAAAAGGCAATTCCACTTTGGACTGGAGTTTTGGTTCACCTTTTTTGTGCCCAAGATGTCCCCCAACATAGAACAGACGCTGATTCAAAGCACCTCCTCGCAGAACAGTGATCGGATGCAGGCTCTGTGGCTTAAAGCCAAGATGTTAGAGACATTTTCCAGAATCGAAGGACACCAAATTCTTATTCATGCACGAGTTTTAGTTCTACTCGGTGACTCGTGAATCAATGAACTATTTTCAATGGATTTTTACCTTTCCATACGCAGGACAACATTGAAATAGTTCTCTGATTCACGAGAGACGGAGTGAAACTAAAACTCGTACGAGGATAAGATCTTATATATATATATATATA
>NNCF01128716.1:120571-156875 GCA_002313205.1 Laupala kohalensis
TTAATAAAACTAATAATACCACGTTAATAACTTAAATAAATAATTGTTGTTACTAATACCGGTTTGTTAATTATTTATTTGATGCATTTCATTTAAGGTAATATTTATAAAATTTGTGTTGTAAAACCATAATTTTTAAACAAAAATTGTCCCGGTTATCCCTCCCCCTTGATTATGGTCTAGATCCGCCACTGATTATCAGTTTAGTTGAAGCCGAAAATCATTCATCTTCCTTTATCCTTTCTGATCCCATTCTGTTGATTCTTTTCCCACTGATCTCCAGACCTAAATTTTGTGATACAAAAAAGCATTGGTAGAATAACAGTTTATCTGCACGAACCTTTTTCTTTAGTCGAGAGCCTGTTCAAAACCAATTGGTTGATCTGGATCCGCCAATTTACGAATATCGTTTCGATCAAAGTACTTCCGATAGAACGTGGGTATCACATGAAAAGTAAATTAATTAAGACAAATGTACAACTTCATGTAAACATTTCAAACATGTCATGAACGTATAAGGAATTGCATCTTAAGCAATGTGTGGCTTAAGTAATTGCTCGTAGACGAAGTGTTTTTGACATATCTCGTAGTCAGATCGAGTTGAGGGTCACGGGACAAAATAAACATCTGTACGTAACGACATCTAGTTCGCTGCCGACGGGTTTATACAAACCCTTTAACCCTAAACCTTTAAATTAGAATTAGAAAGCCACATTTTGCACAAATAATTTAATACAATACATTATCAAATAGTTATTGATTGAACTTTTCTATGGTCCAAGTAATTGCTTCCGACTAAACTTCGATTTCTGGTTTAATATTGAAATGGTGCAGTGGGTTAAGAAACGTTGGCTGGGTAACAGGGAGGTCCTAGGAAACATACTTATACCTTAACGTCCAGACTAGCCCTTAGGTCTTCTCAGACTGGCACAAAACAAGTACTAGGGTCTATCTATGAAGAGTAAGAAGGCCGTAGCGTGATGCTGGGTACGTGAACTGCAGGTGCTCTACCCAAGAAACTTTTTCGTAGGATGTTTTTAACGTTAATGTTTGTCATAGTAACCCATATACCCAACCCTCAGAGTGAGCACAGAGCAATGGGGGAACAAAAGATCAATCCGTGTATCAAAAATAGCTCCCACATTTTCTGAACAGAAAAAAAAAATTAACGGAAGGGAGAAGTTGGTTTACCGTTACATAACTATTACACAAAGAGATAATAATTTTATTGTCAAACAACAGTACAAACTGCGTATGACCACGTGGAGGACAATAAACTAATTTACTCTCCGGAAGCAAGCAAGGGGCCATCCCATCAATTCCGATCAAGGGCCCTAAGGCAGAGGCGGATTTAAAAAAAATTATATATAAGTTAGCTGCGAGTTATAAGATAAAAAACTTAGCTGCGAGTTATAATACATATATAATGTCAATATGTTTGTAATTTAACGCAAAAATGTGTGTAAATTTACATGTACAAGTTATTATCGAACTATAGATTATTCTGAGTATAGTTGAAAAAAACACTAAATTCACGATTTATTGTTACAATAAACACGCCCCTAGACAAAGCCTAGAGAACCTGCATAAGAAATCCGCCTCTACCCGAAGGAAAAACGGAGAAAAACCCGGGCCAGGATGGGGCTACAGAATTAATGTGCACCAACGTGCCAAAGTTGAGTACACATAAAACTAAATTAATATGACTCATAAGACAACACAATCATGCAAGAAAATAGTTTTAACCGCCCATTCCCGCGAGACAGTTTTCTCCCTTTCTCTTTCTCTCTTTTAAACTGTAATAGCAGGCAGGTGGTGACGCAGACAATGATTGTTTAACTGGTCTCTTCGGGAATGGACGGGGAGGGAGTTCGCCATTTTGATTCCCCTCTTGCTTCCGAATCTCTTTTCCATGAATCAATATGAGGAATTCATGGAAAAGAGATTTAATTCCTCATATCACCATCGTAGAAACTGATTAATGTTTAATATCAGTGCTCAGAAGCGATTTCATTTAGATAATTCTCAGTGAAACCATTCTTCAAAATACATCAAAGAACATGCAAATTGTCATAGAAAGAAACTGAATCAAAAAAGTTAAAATAGGACGCCTTTGAACTATGAGCAATGGCACCTAGTCATCTTCGTAGGCGACACGTCATCACGAAACACGTTCCCCTAGATACAGTTATTAATAGACATATTCTACGAAGAATCAAAAGAGACAGTCCACGAAAAGGAATGAAGAGGATGGAAGATCACTCACCAATTATCATTTCTATCCCTCATGGCAGACGGTGAAACCACTCTGAAAAAAATATATGTGTAAATCTTACCAATATTACCAAATATATCTTATCAAAGTTACGACGTATTTACAACCTTAACTGATTTGTCTTAATAATGATAATTTACTTGGTAATTGTGGAGCGTTTGCAACATTATCAAATAACGATAAATTAAAAGATTTGTCTTACAATTAATTACATATTTTCTCACTCAAATATGCTCGGAAAACATAAATAGTATCAAGGTGAAATAATCAGGAGAATTTCTTCATAAACATGTAGAACATTAACGAAATAAAACAAGATTTGCCAAACATACCAGTTATAATTGCAAGCAAACTGCTAAGTAACTGAAATCAAATTGAGATACGCACAAAAATGGAGTTATTTCAAGTGATGCTGAAGAAAAATTATAAATATTTTGAGAGGTTGTTCTAGATAAAATGTCTGTTTCTGTCAACAGTTTTGCTTGACGTCTAAAAAGATATTTCAGTTTTATATTGAATAAATCAATGAAACATTTATATCTAATATTAAGTTTTTGTGTTCTAATTCACATCGAAAGTCCCAAAATAAATTTTTAATGAAAAGAGGTCGGTGAGAATCTATTATTTTCTAAAATTGATAAAAAAGTAGATTTCTAAACTTGCGCGCCTAAACATGTACACATAGTAGAACGATGATCTTCCATTGAAGCTAGTTTAAAGATCTTTCACCGATACGAGAATGTCACCAAAATTTGCATGACTTGGAGTAGTAGATGTACTGACCCAACAAAAAAAAATTCAGTGGAATTTGAGAAGAGTCTCGAATTGATGTCCCTAAAAACGGTGAGGTTTTTTTTTCTTCAGAAAATTGAAAACTAGGGCAGATATGTAGCATCATCATTGTAACCTAGATCCTCAATAAATGCAACAATTACATTGTCATACGTCGTATCTTTCCGAGGTGAACCAAGTGGAGTACGAAAGCTTCTAAAATAAAATCAGAATAGACAGAAAGATTAACATCATCTTACTTCGGAATATCCATTAAATTCTTTTCTGAAATCTGGGGCAATATAGTATGTTGAAAGATGCGACCTTCATGGCGTCATATCTTTACTGTATTCTTAGAACAGACAACTGTGAAAAGAGGTTCTTCCAGACTCATAATATGGATGAGTCCATTCGATTATCCAAGCGTGTATCTTTTAATAGCTCCTCTGAAATGTAAGTTTTTATTATTTACTTTGTGGTATAATATCATATTTACGAACGATGGCACTCATACAAATTTTAAAAGTCATGCCTAACTTTATCCGGTATAGAACTACATCAAAAGTGAGTTGATACCTTCTGAAATTGTCAATGAAGTTATATCAGAGGCTTTGTCTTTTACGTAATATTTTCAATGCGCGTGATTGCAACAGAGCAGTATCGATCCGCCTCAGAATATTTTCAATGGCTTCCGCAAGATATAACGTCATTGGAAATGTACAACGTCCCTCGGCTGCCAGACTCACCTGAAAGCACTGTCAAAGTTAATCAAGATTACTCTTTTAGTAGATTGGCAACACCAGACATTCACAACACATTACCAGCAGTGTTCACGACGTAGAAATGTCTATTGCTACTCGTGTGGGAACCAATCACCCATTTTCTAGACCGAGGTTTCTGTCAAGCGATGAAAATATCATCTCTTATGATTAACGTCGTTACAAAAATTTATTACCCCAAATCTATTATTTAGGCTTGTTTCCCAAAACACATCATTATTCATCCCATTAAACGAAACCAAACATGTTTTATCACATCTAAAATTTTTCTTTTATTTATCTTTTTGGTGAAATCGGGATGACCGAAAATATTCGAGATGGAGTTACCATGATGACGTCTGTTAAAAATAGTTAATGATATTGAATAAATCGACCCAATTCATTAACGACGCTATTTAGAGTCCAATGGCTCTTCATTTATTTCATTGTTTCGTGTGTGCAACACCAGTTTATGACCCGCAACTCAGGTCGAAACGTTATGGAATAATTTGTGTTCCTTTATAAATGTAGTGTCTATTCAAAGTATTGGTTCGATTTATTGACTATTATTACGCTCAAGATGGTTCCGGAAAAATGTATTTTCTCGTGGAGTAAAAGATTAGTCAAGAAATGACCCGGTGGCCACCCGAACCAACATTATTCTTAATTGGCTACGTCTTTACAAATTATCTTCGAGGCAGAGCATTCAAGGAAGTTGAGAAAAAATGGCTCTTTATTTTAAACCACGAATTGAACCTGCATGAGGAATGGATTAAATGCGTCTCTTTCTCGTGAGGAGAGGAAGTGAATAAAAATAATTGTAAGTAAAAATAGTGAATCCCAAGAAAACATCTGGTTATGACTGTCGTAGGAATTGAGCCATGATTAATGTACGTTATATAAAATGGTGAGTGTAAGTACGTGATCCAAGGGACTAGGGCAACGTGGATAATGAGGCGGGTCTCAGATACGGAGAAACGAGAAGTGGTGGCAAGGGAGGGGAAATGAACGTGTGTGAAATGGTGAAAACGGGGGGNGGGGGGGGGGGGGGGGGGGGGCAGGAGCCAGGTGAGGAGGAACGGTGTACGCACGAATGTCTACAAATGTATGCGATGGTGGTGGGGAGAAGACGCGCATGGTGTGCTTTATTTTTGAATATTCGAGAACATTCTAATTGGGGTTTTTCTATTCTAATTTATGAGAAGCAACGTCAAACGCAAGACATAAAAAAATTACGATGGTATACTTCGAAACTAAATCTTCCTCAGAATTATTTCAAAAACGAAAATTAACAAAAACGCATATCGAGATAATCCGCGGTAAGAAACCGCATAAGGGATGTCTCAGCTGCAATCCTTACACCTACAGTCAACCTGATAATAGTAAGGGAATTCCTTCCTCATGTCGTAAATAGCAAAGATCCACTACGCCACGCATCACTAATATTATCTTTATATTAATATTATTCTGTGAACACTGTTGCGAAAAACGTCATTAAGCAAAACTACATTTATATTCATGAAGTTTTGCGTCTTTCAACAATGAAAAAATGATTGGAAATACGGATACAGAATTACTTAATGATCCCCTGAAAAGTCATTTGAAAAATCTCTACAATTCATCGTAATAAGTTTCAACTAAAACTGAAACATTAAACGTTCTTTCGAAAACTATATTCTGCATAAATAAACCATCGCTAATAAAACAGTCAAAAACTGCGCACATACAGGAGGAATACAATAAGCTAATTTATTCTCCGGGTGCATACGAGGGACCGTCCCAGCAATTCCGATCAAAATTCCGGGATGAGAATAGCGTTGCGGAAGAACTCGTGTTATCCGGACACGTATTGTCATGTTTAATGGGAGATAAAGTCGGATATTTACACGAAATTACTTGCGCGGGAAAAATCTTTACATTAAGCTATTGTTATTTTTTACTGAAGTGAGTTAACTATAACCACCATAGACCTATTATATCATTAAATTGTTCTTTTATCGTATATTGTGGATTAGTTTTCGATTTTTCCTCAATAATACGACATTTCTTACTCTTTAAGTCATGTATCTTTATCGAAATAATGCAATATGGCTGCCTAACACGAATTACCAACTTCTACGAATTTAAGTAATAAACGAATAAATATTAATAGTAGTCACAAAAGCAACTATTGTTGTAAAACATTACACTAAACTGAGACGTAAGGTAATATTCGTTCCACGCGTTCGATGCAAAAGAACAGCAGAATAACGCCACAAGATCAAACGTATAGCATTGATGGCCGTGGATGTAGGTAGATTAAAGTGCTGCCAACATAACGCGAGGTACACTTATCATTCGTCTTATGGACCATGGCGAAGTAAAGGCGCTGGCTTCACTGTGCACAAACCCTGTACAAACGTCGAGCCAGTTAGACCGGCGATAAATAAATAAGTTATGTGCCCTAGAGCAGTTACAAACTGCCTATGACCACGTTGAGGACAATAAACTAATTTGTTGTTACTTCTTTATAATGAACTAATAAGCATAGTGCTTAGTTCCCGTTTTGTGTTTTTATTTTCTTAGGTTTCGTTTTCACCGGGTAAATTTAAATGACTTTAAGTTTTATAGTCGTTTTACCATAAAAATATTTTTTGGGAAGTATCCAATTATCCAGATAGTGAAACTCCAATTATCCAAACTCCAATCATCCGGATCGCCAATTATACGGATCGATGGGATAAAAAAATAGATTTAAAAGAAATTAGTTCAATTATCGTGCACAGTACGAGACCCATCTTACTGCGGAACTAGTGTAGCGATAGAGCTAGCGAACTCTTCAGTATTTAATGGGTATCCCTCCCACCGGCTGTTGTTTACGCGACCACTTTCAGCGCAATTATTTAATTGATTTTTGTTTTGTGATTTAAATTGTGAGTTAGTTTTTGTTATTCCCTCAACAATATGATATTTTTTAGTCATTTTCTTTGTAAAAAAATCTAATTTGCCGCATATTTGATTATCCGGACCGTGATCGAGATAATTAGAGTTCTACCGTGTTTGATTATCCGGATCCAAATCATTCGGTTAAGTGTAGTTCTACATTAACGAAATTTCCACGTTTTGCCATGGTAACCAATTTATTTATTTCATAACACGACTTCCACGACATTCATTTTCCGACATTACAAATGATAACTACAGCTCAACTTCTTTCACAAGTCGAGTTCTACTGTATTCGCACGAAGAACCGACTAATCTGAAAGAACATCTCCGAGTAGAGATTTTACAAATAATTCTCTTCCCTCGACGAAGCTCGGGATTCCAGACCTGTGACGAATCCATTACTTTGGGAGAGACGAACAGCAGGAGATCGTGATGGGAGTGGGGGGGNGCGAGAGGGAGGCGAGAGTATCTGAGGTCGTGGGCGTGCGAGAGCCGGTGGCGGATGGGTAGGAAGGGGGGAACAGAGGGGAGGGCTGAAGATGGAAGGCAGGGTGGGTTCGGGACTGATAAATAGCGCAGCGCACACGGCCACCGCCCAGTGCGTGGTGCTCTAAACCCGGTGACGAGGAAACGGAGAGGGATTTCCGATCGGCAACACAAACCCAGCCAGAAGCAGAAGAAGACATCATGTCGCTTGAACGCGCAGTCAGAGCAAAGGTAAAGACATTCCTCTCGTGTTTCAAGCCGCGAATTGCGATAGCTCTCCGTCACGACGATTCTCCACGCGTCATTTTAAGTAAAATAATGCGGTGATTTTTGTGGCATATATTTTTTTACGTTGACAAGCCCACAAGTGCAGTTCGCATCTGTACACCAAAAACGCTATATTTTAAAACATTCAAGAACATTGTGCAATACGCAAAAAATTACTTCAGACATGGTATATCAAACGAAACATAAAATATCACAAAATATTTTTTATATAAATTTACAAACATATTGTTTTTTTATTAAATAGATTTCTTCATCAATCATTACGAAAAAATCTTACATTTCCTTCAAAGTAAATATTGTATTATAATTCTATAATTACCAAGTCTTAGTGAAGGAAAATTTACTAATACCTAAAATTGAACATTTCAAATTATCATAAGAAAATATACAAAATTGCTCTCCATTTTTGCGTTAGAAATTTCAATGTATTTAACTCTTTATAAGAAGTAATATTTATGTCTATCATCATTGTATCTTATTATATTGTCTAAGGAAGGTCGTAGAGGTTTATAATTTATCTCTTTATAATTTCATTTCTAAATACATCAATTATATCTGACGGACTGAAATGTATGGACTGAAACTAAAAATATTTCTCTCAACAAATTTATTTGTGTATTTTTCATTCATTGAATTGAGCGGCACGCGTATTTTCAATTCTTCAAGTACGAATTAATTTTGAATGTTTTATTTTAAATTTTCCCATTTACCTCGTGTACAGCTGGAAGTTGTAGTCCGTCACAGTAATGACTCAGAGCACTCTGTGTTCCGGTGGAGCGAAACGCAGTTGCGAGGCGAATGCTTTAATGGCTCTTTGGTCACAGTCGCAATCAAAGGTAACTGGAAAGGAAGAGGATACTCCACTTCCCTCTCTCTTTCATACATTATTCCTTTTCGCTCGCGAGGTACGCAGAACGAGGAACGAGAGAGGAAAGGAAAGAGTAAGCTTCAATCCCTTCCTTACATCTCCGACTTTCGAGTTTTCTCAGTATTTCACTAGACCTCTTTCGTTTTAAATTTGAATGTGTTCATTAGGCCGGTATTACACGGTCATATATCTATGATCAAAGAAATGATAAAAAGGTCCTCTCAACGTGAACCTATGTCATAGAATCATGATCATAGTTGAAGTATGATGAAAGCTTGTGCCTTACACAGTCATATCTTTGGTCATAGATATATGACATACAAATATGACCGTGTAATGTCGGTCATACTCATTTCAAGGCAACTGAAAATACCTGACATGCACCCAACATGTACATATCCTTTCAAGTGTCAATACGTAAATTTGATTTACACGAATTATTGTGAAGAACTTTGTATTGAGGAGATTTATTGACGATATCGAATACATTAATCTAAACGACCCATAATTGAATACGGCTTCGCATTTTTCAGCATATTTCACCGAGTGACGTGAGTTAAGTCTTCACAGGTCGTACTAGTTGCGAACATTGTAACATCTCTGTGCTACATTTGTCATAGAATACTTAGCCTTAAATAATAATGCATTTACACAATAATGTTCTCTCGCACTATTAAAAAAGTTATTTTTTCTTAGATTGTCACATATCACTGTTACATAAATATTGTTACATTTCGATGACAGATTTTAGAAAATGTATGTATTAATGTAAAAAATGTATTAATCATAGCATTATTTTTTACAGTATTTAATATACTCGTATAATGTGCATTTCATGTCATATTTGTCACGCCATCGTTATTGTATTTTTAAAATAATTTAAAATACAAAATATACTTTTAATTAATTCTGATTGTTTATTATAATTTTTGATATGAATATTTTATATGTACTCAATCTTAGCACGGTTGTGAACAGTATGTCTTAGCACCATACCAATCCAAATTTTTCTTCAATTTTCCTTTGGATAATGAGATCGGAATGGAGGTGGTCCCTAACTTACTAGTCCTGGTCACACACTGGATTTGAACAGCTTTAGTCAAACATTATTCAATTATATTTACTGTAAAGTTTTGGTGGACAGGACAAGGCTATGTACAATTTTGGACAATTCGCTATTGTGTGATGCAGTCATAGTTCAACCACGCTCAATTTCCATAATATTCTTTCAAAATCACGAGACGGTTCACTACCTCTACATCGTTGGGACTTGAGTCTTCCATTCCAGTTTATTGTTATGAGTACGGAATATTTGTGCCAGCAAAAGTACATTATCTCTTCGTTCATTTTTGAGAAAACATAAAACCTTCAGAAAAAGTTATTTTCGAAGATTAATATTCCTTTATGTTGTGAACAAAATCACCGAAAGGAGTATATTTCTTCCTATGCACACTGAGTGAAATTGATGAGCTCATTACATTTTTTCAATGTTAGACAAACGCGTACTTATTCAACAATCAGATTTCTTTCTTACTCTCTCCCTGCTCTTAACTTATTATGCAATATGTGATTGCCACCAAAACATTAAGGCTCTTCCCACACTATTCGTTATTTTTACCGCGCGGATGTTTTCGTACGGGAAGCGAATGGGACATTATCCGTTCGTCAGAAATCGGGATAATTATGGCAAGGGCCTAAAGCATTAAAGTATTTTTCTTCAAGAGCGTGCAATGTTCATGTCCTTACCGAGGTATCTGTCAATTGAGTCGCACAAAGGATTCAGGCATCCCTATCGAGGGCAGCCCCCCGTCACCCACCATCTTCGACCCAGCTCCTTCCAACTTCAACCACTATCCCGCCGAAGATATTATCTTATAGTAAATTTAATTCTGGTTTTTGGATAAAGCAATTATTATTTTTGTTGAGATCCGATTAGCATTTTTCTGAGAAGCGTACATGTTTTGAAAAGTATTTTCAATATTATGTTGTCAATATAATAAATTTAACACTAAATAATTTTCGAGCGTTTTTATCTTTTGTATTAATAAAAATTAACAACACAACTGTTCATTTCTTTGGAATACAAAATTGTTTTTATTAAAGACCTATCATTTTCGTAAATGTTTCCTTAATTTTCATCAACATTTTTCATGGACATAGTTTTAAAAGAATCATTCCTCAAAAAAAATGAAGTATTATTTCTCATTACTGGAAATCCATAAATAAATTAATTATTCTAAACGCATTAAAAACTACATTTGAACATCCAGAGGACAATAATGTACCGAAGCAAACAATTGACTATGCCACATTTCCGATCACTGAAGTTACTGATCACTGGTGAAAAATTCGGATTGAAACGAAGTTACAGATGCACACAACCGTGCCAACATAATGTCATTTAATAGGAAACAATTTCAAGAATTTATTGATCTTCGAATGTAAACAAAATGAAGTGATGATACCAAAACAATTTCAACCGCTGTTTTACAGAAAATGAATTTGTGGAAAAATATTGGACGATAACAATATGTACTTCAGCTGCATTAAATGTTTCATGATAGTACACCCCTAAAGAGAAGTAAATGTCTCTTAGAACCATATATATAAATATATATATATATATATATATATATATATATATATATATATATATATATATATATANAGTGCTAATTAGCATTACGATAAAATGAAGAAAGACATCACGGAAAATGTGCTCCAAGAATCTACACGATACAAATTTAATGTTATTTTTATATTTTAATAAATAATCCAAGCAGTATTTCCGTTCCAGGGACCATTATAAATCATTTTCAGCGTTTCCTCGTTTTTTACCCCGGTACTAAAGATTTTACGTTTACAGTAGTGCCCCTCTGAACCGGTCTGGTCGGGATCGAGACCCTGGCTGGTTAATCCGAGGTTCCCGTCAAAAATCGATTTTTGTTAAAAAATAACCTAGGACTTCACGAAGATACGACGGGTAAACAAGCAAATAAGATGTCATTGCAACTCATTTTATTGCACTGTATACATACATAGAGAGGATGAAAAAAATTATTCATAGAGAAATAGATATAAGCACATATTGATTTATATAAAAATAATGTCGGAGACAAGAGGGAAATAAAATAGGGGAACTCCTCCCCCTTCCCGCGTTCTACCCGTCACAACACAAACACATTGCTGACCTAAAGTCGCGTCACCCCGTTTTACTTTCCAGGAACATTTCTGGAAAAGTCAGTCAAACAATCAATGTTTGAGTCACTTCCTGACAGCTATTATACGCTGAAAGAGAGAAACAAAACGATTTGCTCCAAGGGATAGGCCGGTTGATCCAAGGCCGGTTAAGAGAGGTCCTCCTGTATATACCAGTATGACACATTTTTGGGGAAAGGGGAGGAGAAGTGGGCGTTTGTAGCAGAATCAATTTTTAAAATATGAAATGTTTCGTGAGGCGTGGAACATGAGCCAAGAGAAGCATGCTTGGTTGGCTGAGACGCTTCAGCGTTGACCCATGCGCCTCCGTCCGCTCTCTGGCTCCAGCGCAAGCGGCGCTGATTCCAAGAGGAAAGAAGGCCGTCTCCAGGAATAGCTCACCTCACTCTCGCACTGAGTGCTGACTGGCGCTGCGCCACAGAAGCCCACTCGACATCAAACACATCTTGGAGGGTGACGACACACTTCTGCTCTGGAGGAAGGCGGCTCCGATATAGTGGAGAAGGGTCAGATATTTTCTAAAGATTTTTGTTCAAATAGACATGCGTAAAAATCATAATCTAATTAGTTGAATTGAGTATAGTTATTACCATATTGAATTTATTCCCGCCCAGTTTCACTGAGTTCGTTTCAAGCCTTAAACGACATTTTCTGTACAGTTAATCACGAGTACAGTTAATCGAAATGCACGTTCCATCAACTACGAAAGAAACGCATTTTTCACTTAAACACGAGGGTCTCTTTGTTTACCTACGTTAATCGCGATTAACTCCAGTACTGGAAGCAATATGTTCTCCATTTTGCTTGGTCGCTCGTGGCTCGAATTATAGGTTATGTTCAGTGGCAAGAGGAAGGCCCGCTGCTGCCTTCGATGCCCGATGGTGGCGCTGATGAGTAACAAGATTGTCTTTAGTCTCGAAGTTATCCACAATGCACTGCAAAACTACTACCAACCTAGAGAATTCTTCAAAAAATCGATTCACATAATCGTCGATTAGTTTTGCATGGTGAAACGCGTACAATGTTGTCGTGATTAAATTCATCTAATCCCGTTTAAGAAAATCGTGCTTTCCATTTGGTGAAAATGGGCCTAATGGGGGAAGAGGGACCCCAATGATTAAGAGACGGAAAACCTTGAAGAAAATATTATTTTGTTTTAGCTCAAAAAATTGTATCGATACCACATTCAAGTGCAATTACATGAAACGAAATAGGGATCTATGGCGCAGATTACAGGACCAGTGGGTATACTTATGGAAGGTGAATGGGTGACATAATGGTCATCGTCCCTGTGAAAAATGCAGGAGATCCCGGGTCCGACGCCCGGCTCGTCACCCATTGCATTGCCGTAGTTGTTATGATATGACATGGTCTTTATTTCCTTTTACCCTATAGTAGCGCTGTCCAACTAGCAGCCCGAGTGACACACGCGACCCGCAAACCGTTCTTTATGTGTCATAATTCATTTTACATTAAATTTTTCATCAAACTTTAGGGATCACAACTTAGTGTTATAAGTCTATCCTGTCAGACGTGACATGTTTGGTGAGAGAAAGAAGAATTTTTTTTTCGGAATTACGTTAAATTACGAAAACATGTTATTTTAATACTTAATAATAATAATACTTTCTAAGTGAAGTAATATACTACTTAATTTTTCCAGCTTGAAATAATTGAAGTTTGTTAATGAGAATCAAAGTATCGCGTTACAAGTAAATGAGTATGACCCATTCGTTTTATTCGTTGGGCAACATTTTGCCAAACCCCTTCCCGTTGTGGTCCGATCGATCGAAAGTGTGTAGAAAATAGCACGCGTGCCTAGATAAATTGGACAGCGCTGTCCAAGGAACAGGAGAAAGGAAGATGTGATATTACTGGAATTTTTTCTAAGCCCTGAAGCAATATTCTGAAGATGCAACTGAAACTAAAAAATTGAAACTATGATAGTTGTTAAGGGTAGTACTGGAAATCTGATCATTGAAGAAGAAGAGAAAAAAGAAGAAAATAAATGTGGAAATGATTCTTCTGGGAACGCAGTATTTACCTAAGAAATAATCACCTGGAACTAATTTTATTATTGATATATTAATTGAAAAAGTTAAGCATGATCAAAAAAACAAATTATAGTATTTATCAGTGAAATATGAAAAAAAATCATATAATTCCTAAGTATTGGTTAGTAGGAGTAATATACCGCATTTCTCTAAATTCTTCTTCAACGTCATGGGCAATCAAATATTGCAATCAATTTTTGTCCATATGTCACGATTACTTTTTATTGAAAATTGTCCCACTTTCTCATAGAAGTGCTCCTTTTTATTTTTTATGGATTTTAATTTATTTTTTTTCACATTTCAATAAATTTCATTTTTGTGTAGGAAGATTATACTGCAATGGATAAGATAGGCAATACATAATTTCTTATACATATCAGCAGTCCGGGTTACATTTACAAGTAGTAGCTAGGATATGTACACTCACGTAGCATCAATGTATCACAACTTGCTGTGTCCTAGGATCACAGCTCAAGAGGTAATGTCCACCAGAATTCTTTATCGTATGTATTCTTTTACGAACTGTAAAAAGACTCGAAAGATAAAAAAATTAAACGTGTCTAAAAATGGTATAGGAAAATGTTGGGTTTAAGAAACATATTTTCATAAAGCATTCTTCACCAATCTAACATCAGGATGCTAATGAATATCGATGGCATCAAAAAACATTCAGTACAGCACAGGAGGATCGAACACGGGTGTAGACAGTGGGGGGCAAGGTCTTGATCTTTTACTAAAATTTGCGTAAATTTTTCATTTCTTGAGATTTCGTGAGATTTAAAACTTAAATTATCTACAATGGTGCAATTATTGATCACAACATAAAAAAATATATATCCTGAATTAGCTATTATTCTTATTTGCCATAATAAGTAAGTGAATCATTTCATCTTTGCAATAAGAGCGTCGGAACGTAACACACACCCCTATCGAAGATTGTAGAGCGCGTTGAGTTAGCCAGATATTGATCAACAAGCGAGCATTGCTGCTTGATTTGACAAATCCTGTTAATTTGACAAAATATCGAAGCAGAAGCGATATTGCCTCTTCATTTTCTGTAAGATATCAGTTTCCTTATACTGCCGTTTTCAATTAGGTATTACGAATTAATAAAATTTAAATTAGATTCGCACGTAAATTTCTTGGCCGGGGGGATGATTTGCTCAAGGAAAATTTGAGTGACATTCATGTCAACTTTTTTCTATCATTTTGGTTTCTGAGTATTTGGGGGAGGGAGGCAATAACCTCTCCCAGCTCCTCTTCGGTTAAACCCACGATCGGACATATTCTTTCGTAATGAGAAAAAAAAATTGAGAAGGAAGCGAGAGGTGTGAGATGTTTCGTCAGGAGACGAGTATAAGGCCAAAATTAAGAATATGGTCCCACAAGGGTTCCAAAAAATAATTTGTCATAATACTACAAATATTATTGCGGTTCCGAAAATATAAACTATTGTTTGGTCACAGTTGGCGATGATAGACCCGGCGATTCCGTTTTAAGAAAATCTGTTGTAAGTGTGAAGATGGAGGCGATGGTGGAGGTAGCAGCACTCGCGGAATAAGGTTAAGATAGGACGATAATGTTAAATTTGCCATCGAAAAAGGGAATCTTTTTTTCACATAAAATGGTTCAATTTGTAATTTCCGAGAATCATGGCAGAAAAAAGCCGTCGATATTTCATCTGGATATTTTTCTACGGCGTTGGACCATATAGTTAAGTTGGTCCGAGTATAACTGCCTCGCAGGTGTTCGCATGCGTTCATTTCGATCTTACGTGGGGGATATAAGTGCTCTGCCAAGCGACGCGTGATCGAGAAGTCGGCGCTCTAATTCAAGGAATTATGAAACGGGAGGAAATGCCGAAGCGTTTTTAAAATCCTTTCCATCTTCTATTTTGAGAGATGTCATCTTTTCTCACAAGACACGAATCAAAGAACAGAACTGTGGGTATTATGACTCAATTCTACTCCTACTCATATAAATGAGTAACTTCATTTGAATTTTCGACAAACGTAAAACATCCAACACTCTGAAACGAACAATATGCATGGTTGGAGGAAAATGAACAATGTTTTTCATATATTTCCGTAATTAATATTTGCTATATTATTCACCACATTATTATGAAAATAGCATTGAAGTAAAATTGAATACATTGTCGGTGAACCTTTTTGCCAACTATCTTTCTTCATTTTCCTACGATTTATTGTTGACCAGTCTGTTTCTATGTTCAAGTTCTTTGCTTTGTTTACCATGCTTGGTTTCATTCACTATTTTTTTAATAACTGAACGACAAAATATTTTATTGGTCCAAATTAGTTAATAAACCTTCATAATAGTTCTTCAAAAATCATTATTTACGTACAAAATTCGAGACTCGAGGGGAATAAAATCGCGGATAATCAAGTAGTACATTGTAAGAGTGAATTTTTCATTAAAAATACTTCGTTTATTGAAACAGTAATTTGAAATTGTGAAAAAATTGTATCTTGTTGGAGTGTATGAATGCATGTATTGTCCGGGTCACTCATTTTAATAACTAAACTTACTGCCCGTGAGGAGATTTTGCAGACATACTAATCAATATTCAACACGGCGGGGCACTGTATCTAGAGAGCAGAAATATATATATATATATATATATATATATATATATATATATATATATATATATATATATATATATGGAATTTGGAGAAATATTACCGGAGAAAAATGGATTTTTATGCAAAGTTACCTTTCTGAAATAAGCAAAAGCGATGAAGAAATATGATCTTCTTCACTTCACCCCTGAAAGATTGTCAGAGAATAACAGAGGGTGCAGGAAAGGTCGCGGCGAGAAGTGAAAACTGACGAAAATATATTGCAGTCCACTCGAAATAAAGTTTAATAAATTACTCTCTTGCGTGACATACGGAGACAGCCAGTCGTCTTGTTCTTGGTGATGAATTAAGCGCACTTGCATCCAGGGTAACATATTCCGCTGCGATTTAAATTTAGTCTTTATTAATGCATCTTAGATACAGAAGTTTTTTATTTTCCCAAAAGTCTCATAAACCTAAAATACTTGTTAAATCTGTACGAGTGAACTGTGGTATGGAGACTGCAAAAATTAATAAGTGACAGAATCGTAGATGCAAAATTTTATGAAGGTTTTGAAGAACATTGTTTCCAAGTACATAACGTAATAGTCAAATGAAAACCTAAGAATTCGGGAGTCGAAGTAAACTTTCTGGGTAAATTGTATTTTCATTGTGTCTGGATTTTAAAATAATTCGAAATTACATACATATAAGCATACAATACTGAAAACCCTGTGTACTTTTGTAGGTTTTTTGTCTTCTTCGAGGTATTTAATTTTTGAAATTAACAAAAGTGAAAATTTAAGACCACAGAAGTAGAGAAATGTGGGAACAAACATACGAATTTCGAATACTATATAAAAACTCCGGGAAACGTCGGAAAAATTCGGACTTGTCGACAGGTGTTTTAATAGCAGAATGTCTAGTAATGATTGTTACGAGTTTCTTTTCAAATCCTGGGCCAAGCCGGATGGTTCAATTGATAGAATAAAATATCGTTTATTGCTGCGAATGCATTTGTCACTGAAAAACAACTGCAATCAGAGAATATCACACGAATGAATCAGAATATGTGAAAACCAACGAGGAACATTGCCATGAATCATTCAATTCGTCAATGTTCGCAAATTATGAGTAATCTATCTCTGGCTTGACAAATTAAAGTTTAGAAAGAAATTAATGAAGCTTAGGAACGATACGATCTTCTTTCATCAGTGGTTCATTATGAATTGTCTTAATAAATTGTGACCACTCCATTTCTTATCTTCACAGCAACGGAGAAATACTTAGACTTATTTTACACGAACCTTTCTCTGTTGCCTTAGGCCAGAATTACACAGTCATATTTCTATATCATGTATCTATGATCAAATATATATGACGAAAAATAAGTGTAATACACAAGCTTAGATCATATTTCAACTATGACCATATATCTATGACATAGGTTCATATCTGTCATCATATCTTTGATCATAGATATAAGAGAGAAATATGACCGTGTAATACCGACCTTACAAAATTAAAATATATCAGTATTATATCGAGCGAGCGTTTCCTGGAACCAAGGTTAGTCCAAGCATTTCCTGGAAGCAGAGGAAACATGGAATATTTTGTATCAGGGGAACATCAAAGTTTCCCTCTTCATCTCTTACATTGGTAATACTCTGCCTTTCGATTCCCTTGCAAATTAGCAAACGTTCAAACGTTTTAGCTGAAATAGAATTTTCAGAAGCACCTACTTATTGGTAAGGAGTAATGCAGAAACCCCCTTCGAAATAATGCAGTTTCCAATTATTAGTTCCAAACGTAAATAATATTAAATTTGAAAAATTGCAGATAAACATAATTATATAATGAGTTAATATTATCACTAAACTTGAAAAACTGTTATTGCATCGCAATCTAAGGATATCGTGGAACTCTACGGGATACGAGTTATTTGAGACGAGAACACTTACAACAACACGAAGCAAGTACAAATACAATGGCCGAGTCTAACTTTAACGACGAGGACCTTTTTTAAATCCAATTTTCTTCCTTTATATGAGTTTCTATTCATGAGATAGATGTCTTTCGTATATGCATTCGCCTTATTCTTAATCATCTCAGTCACAATATCGCTCAAAGTTTTGCTTACAGTACGACACTCCCTCAAAAATAGATTTCGAAACGATGTTTTGAGTGGCCATAATTTCACCGCTGAAATCCCTTCATTATTCACGCCAGCCCTCGCAAGAACATCTCCGGAGGCATTGCTCGTGTGGCCACATACCACGAAGACATTTTGAAACGTTTGTTTGAGAGCTCTCTGCTATTCAAGTCTCCGTCGTCACGCAGAATATACTAGAAATCTTCGTACACTAAAATAGCCCCCGAGAGATGGAACTTTTTCGATAAATAACATTTATTTCAACAATAAATGTCCATTCAATCCAATAAAAAATTATTTTGCCAACAATTTATGGTCTAAATGTACTTCAAAATGTAATAACATTGGTTCTGTCTCTTTGCTAAATTTGTCGATGTTCACAATGCTCTTATGTTTTTTTCTTTTCTCGACGTTTTGAGCCTTTACTTACTGTTTTCTATGTTGGTATTAGATAATGATAAAGTCGGCAGTACTCGTTCCTAATTTATTTCAGAAATGAAAAACTAAGTGAACAATAAACATTCAATCTTTGTCGGCATAGCAAATACAATTAAATAAATATTGATCTATTACAATTAACATTTATTATATAATTTTATTAATTATTTTTTCCATGAAAGGTCGTAAGTCATCATTATTTATTTATTTAATTAAATATCGACCGATTAAAGCAGACAATTTATTTTCACTACAATCAAAGTATACATAGTGGAAATACGTCAACTAATCACAATATAAAATACATAAGAACTTACAAAACACATTAAAACTTATTAAAATCACAACATCTCTGTACATATTGGTACAATTATCACGTGAATTAAAACATTGCGAGCGAAAACTCCTTCATTCATTAAGTGAACTATAAATTTCACGAGTCCGAATTGAACAAGATCTTTTCCTCCAAGTATAGTTGCAAGATTTGAATAATTTAGTAACTAAGAATAATGTAAAAATACAGAATAAAAATTGTGTCGCTGTGCACTAATAAAATGTACTATTGCCTGAAGTGACACGTTAGTTTTAATACTTAATAGTCACTCAATCATGTACTGACCAGTGTCATACGCGATCAGTTTGGGGTTAGCAGATAAATGTATTTTCAAATAAGAATATTTTTACACATAAGTCATGTAAACCAACCAGACCTATTTATTTTCACGCGTTTACTGATATCTTCCTTCAGCTGAAAATATAGGAGCACCAATTCCATGTTTCCTCAACATCTTTTTAAACGAAGTGTTGCGACGATGGGAGATTCTAGGAGAATATGTACACACTCACCTCTCCCCAGATGTTATTTGTGCGTCGTCTTCATCCCATCATCCCACAGAGCCTCATCCTCTTCCGCTGGCGTCTGGCCAGTCCTCAACGCGTGGCTTGCCATGCATCCCTCCGTTCCAGAAGAACGGAAGCGTCCTCGCGGCTGCATCAAGCACGCGTAGAATGTCACTTAAAGGACTACATGACAGCAAAAGTATTAACATTAACAACACCTGAGCCCCCCGGTGGCTAAGGTGTTAGAGTATTTGCTCATCACTAAGTCGTCCCGTATTAAATTCCCAGTTAGGTGGGGCCAGAATTTTTTTTTTTTTGTAGTTTTCACATTAATATCCCTGTACATGTAGCTGTGGCTACTGAAAACCATCCTTCTTCTGTCCACCTCCTACTGCTCCTAATATCAATATCTTTTAACTATTACTAACTACACCTACTAACCCCTACACGTGGACAAAGTTGTTGGTAAACCCAGCTAACCGGCCCACCTACTAGCAATAGCCCACCACACAACTCCTACCTCCTATCGCCCCATGTAGATAAACTTCAAAAACACGTTACATTTCCAATTTACAAATACTACAATAAAAAAAGTATTAACATAACGCAGGGTAGATATAGACTCTTACTCAGTGACGATATACCAAAATTTCAAGAACCGGTTCTCTACAGGCAGGTAATATTTAAGAACCTATTATGTTCATTTTCTTCTCTCTGAGCATGGAAACAAACCACTTTTGGTTTCGTACTTAAAATTTTTGGATCCAATTAATTAAAACTAGTGGTTTAATTCGTACACAATAATTCTTAATCACGCAAATTTTATCGCGCATATTACACGTTACCAGCAATGTGCGTGCGTTCAAATGCTTCTTCTACTCTAATGTGTTGGATGTGTTGATTCTACGAAACCATTTTGAACCCAATCCGTTGAAACAGATGATTGTTACGTCAGATAAAACAAATAACACAAATAAAGTTCTAGATTACTGTTGTAAACAATTAAATAATTTATTAATTATATTCTATTTTTGGAGAACAATTAAAAAAATTTGGGTAAAGTAACAACCCGTTCGCTAATTTCCATTTAATTTTAAGAACTGATTCACGCGTACACGTGCGAACCCGTTGAATATCATCCTTGCTCTTACTGTCAAGTTTTAGTGAGCGTGAAATTAGACGTGATTCTCCGCGTCGCAAATGTTGCCTCAGAAATGCAGCACACGAATGTTCACGAATACCATGCTCGAAATTTAACGCATGTGTGCAGCTCTTGGGCACCATGGCATTGAAAGTCTCAAAATAATTGTAATATATTTTTCAAGCTATTTAAACTCTTTTAATATTTTTTTCATTATTTAGATTCATGTACGAATTGTTTTCAAGATCTCAGCAAGTTCACAAATAACAGACGTTACAGAAATACTATCTTGAGGATTAGGGCAAGATCACAAAAATGAAATTACTTAACTCGCCAACGTCTCGGATATATTCTATCCATTCAGGACTTGTTACGTCATTTCTAAAACCTCATACGCAGCACTCATCTACATTCATAACTCTATCAATCAGTCCTGCACATCAGGCACATCCTAATCACTTCATGCATCAAAAAAAATTTTTTTTTTCTGTGATCCCGACCTAATCTTCAAGATAGTATTCTTATAATATGAAGATGTAAAGAATTGTATAACTTTACGTAATAGACATAATTCTCGAATAAATGTAACAAAAAATGTGTGACAAATAGGATGAAGGATAGGAGAAGTAATCAAAAGTGGCGGTAAATATGTCTACATCAGAGATGCAAATGTAATTGTAAAAGACCACTCCATGAAGTGCCTTCTCTCAGTCGTGACCATATAAGGTGTCTCCGAGGCTAGAGTTCGTATCCCGTTGCTGAGCGTTTGCGCTATATTTAGCGGAGGCGGTGGATTCCAGTGGCGTGCGCTGGAATCCTAGAAGACACGAGGACGACGCCTCTGGAAGAGTTCTGGTTTATACAAGGGGAGCGAATGGCCCGACTCGTGCGCAAAAGAACCGTCATGCGTCGGTGTGGGGAGAGAGAGGGAGGGTTCGAAGCCATTGCGGTTGAATTCAGACACTGACAATTCCTAAGTTAATAATAATAATACTTTACAAGTGAGCAATGTTTGGTGGTACATAAAAAAGTACACGTTATAACAAAATAACAAGTTAAATAACAAATGCAACTCCCAAATATCTGTAAAATGCACAAGCACACACACACATGGAATAAAATGGTTAGAATATTAGTGCAGACGGTAACAACGAGAAAGAAAGTACGAGGAATTTTATTTTACGTTACTCATACGTACAAACATGCATAAATGTACACACACATATATCATTCTCCTGTCGCTATAATGGGACAAAACCAAAACAGCGTTGCTTCGAACAATCATGCACACGTCACTACACATCACTCTGAGCTTTCATACGACACACCGTGCTTTATATTTCATTAATTAATTAATTAAAAAAAATACAAGGAGAAATTATGGACGGAGTGACTATTAAGTGATGGTTCAAATTTTAGTACTGAACTAGAGATCAGATACGGTTTTTTGACAGGGATATTGTGGCAGAACGAATCTTTTCCGTGTTAATTATATATTAATGTTCTAGAACATATAACTTTGATTTTTTTTTGGCGCCTCGGCTAATTAATCTCAGGGTTCCACAAATTTCTAGGGCTCGTCTTTTTTTAACGAAGGGAAAGACCATACTGGGGTTCCACTACAGGAAATCGCTATTGATAAATTAAATCCATTAAATTTAATTAACATGAATCACATACAATAAAAAACCTTCATGCTATCCCCCAAAAGAAACACACATAACTGGTTGCCAATGTAAACATGAAATACACTAGTATTTCCGCCGAATTCGACTTCTCAACGACAAACATAAATTTTAAACAAATTGAACATCTTGAATAAACATTAAAATAATCTCTCCTTTGACAAATAAAACAAACACTGAATTTACAATAATTCTTGCTTCTTGAAATGCAATTACATTGATATTGCATTTAAAAGATATAATTAAGTGGAGTTCTTTCTTGCTAATTGGGCCTTCTTCATTAATCATAAAGTCCAAAGTTCGGAGCCCCTCTGAACAATAAGATCCGCACTCGCCTTCTCGCAATAGCGCATGACGATATGTGTGGGATGCCACCAACAATCGTGAAATATCTCAATCTGATGACCAATCAAGCAGTGCAGTGTTGAGTGGTGGGTGCGTCAACCGCACGGGAAGGCGGCCTGGCCTCGATCTCAGAACGACTTCCGGTTAATGACGTCACTAGCGTCGGTTGGTGGTGCCTTCCTCCCACAAGCTATGCTGCCTGGATGCCCTCAGGAGCGGCGTGGACCCAAACCATCATGGTTCAATTTCAACGGCGGTCCTTGGGTCCTCGGAAGAGCCCACCGAATGGACATATTTTCCGTACGAATTTTGTCGAGAGTAGGAAGACTTTCCTCCCCCGCTCCATCGCTCGTTCTTCTAATTTAAAACGCCCGAACGGGGATACGGGGATGATCTCTTCATTTTAATCACTAAATTATTAAAATCTCACAATACATAGAACAAGTATATAAAGATTCTACTATTATTGAAATAATTCAAACGTATTACAAATTAACAAAAATGATAATAATAATAATATTAATAAACGAATAAATTAAATGAGTCTAATTCCGTATGATTTTAAGAGTATTACAAACTAAATGCAATAGCAAGAAATCACGTTCCAAGTAGTTTTGTGTTAATCCTTACTTTGAAAGTCAATTTAATTCAATTATAATTTTTTAATCCATTTTAAAACCACGTTTATGAGGAAAAAAATGTTCACTCTACAGAATTATAAGTTAAATATTATCAGTAAATTGAAAGATACATTTTTAATTCAAATTATATTTAGCTTTCATGAATGGCTTAAGATTTGAACTATTAGAATATTACATTGTCATTAATGCATTTCTGCACACTATGTTTTTAAAACAGTATGCACACTATGTTTTTAAAACAGTATGAACACTACATTTCACAGTTCTCAACTGCATACACAGAGACTTTCAGAATGTAAACATATTTCTTCAAAATAGAGTCGCTAACGGCTGAGCAGCTCATCCTCCTTTGTTCCACAAATACTTGAGGAAATGGACGTTCAAGGACTGTTTGCTAAAGTGTATGATGTATGTAGCCTTTAAAATCACTTTACGAATACTTGGCACGAACTTTTCGAAACGTATATCGTATTGGGGTTCACTTTTCCCTATAAATGTTTGGCGTTTCTTATAAACGCCAACGTGATAATGTTTATAGTCTTTAACTTCTTTACTATTTTGCCAAGTTGCAAACACATTTTTTATAGAAATGTCAGAAACGTTCCATAAACCATAAGTATATTCAAACAAAAAAAATATTTTGCAAATTTATGCAGTGGAAATTGTCCAACTCAATCATACTAACGAGCCATGAAATCGTTTTCATTTCTGACCCCTAAAACTTTTAACCTTCTATCAACTAAAATTAAAAATTCCAGTAGCTAGTGTACTTTTTCTAAAGAATTAAGAAGTTTGTCATTGAAACAGGCTAATATTGAGAACGTACTTAGAGTTCTCCAATAAAACTCCACGGTTCGTACTCTGTAACTTCAATTATCTTTTCCTCTATGCATCATTATTCTTACAAATGTTTATCATCTTAGTCTCTAATATAGGATATATTCATTAATGTTTCAAGACGGATATTCTAGGATTAATTAGTTTAATATTGTAATATTAAAACGGTTACCCTGACTCAGGCTCTGACTTTAGGTGGGTCTATATTTATCATAAGAGAGTTAATCATCCTTTCCCTTGTCATAAAGTAGTGTATTTGTACCATAAACTGTATTATGAGAAATAAATTGATTCATCTTTGTCACTTTGTTTAACACTCATGCAATATATTACGGAGGGCGTAGTCATGTTTTTGAAAAGGGCAAGTCTTTTGAGATAGGCGAAGTAGATGTCTGTCCTTTGTGATATGTGCGTGAAAAACTGTCAAAAACACAATACAAAGATTCTAGAGCACTTGGGAACTCCACAGATATTTTTCAACCATCGTGGACTATAGAAAGTAATTAGGCAAAATGATGGGATGAAGGTGATATGATGAAAAATGAATGCGGTGAAATACAGTGTGATGATGAACACGCATCATTTTTAATTACACACTACGATTTAATAAAATGTATGTTAGATTCGCACCCGTGAATTTATTGACCGGATGTATGATTAGCATCGGGGAAAAGTTGACTGAGACTTATGTCTAATTTTTATTACTTCCCTTTTTTTATTTTGTGTGCTTTTTAGTAGCATAGATATATTAATATTATCCGACTTATTTTCGTTCGTATTTTGGAAGTCTGGGTTCTGTGGGTTGAGTGACCCCAAAACATGCCGTACCGTGAAGAGGAATCAACATTTGTGAAACACGCGCCACGGAAATTATTCAGGTCCACTTATCTGCTTAATTTGTATTCAGGTGCATTAAAATTACTTCGTAACAAAGAAGTTATTGATAAAGAAAGTAATATACACAGTGAACTTACTTGACTCTGTTCGTAAGCAACATGGCCTGCCATTCGCTTGTATGTTCATGATGCAGATGACAAGAGCAGACTGTTTGAAATCTGTTAACAAAATTTTAACGTCTCTTCAT
The DNA here is from genome assembly GCA_002313205.1 of Laupala kohalensis. Lineage (NCBI taxonomy): Eukaryota > Metazoa > Arthropoda > Insecta > Orthoptera > Trigonidiidae > Laupala > Laupala kohalensis. The sequence goes on from NNCF01128716.1 coordinate 145,961, forward strand.
AATTTCCGGTGACCTTCATAAAATTATGTTAAAAATTAATTACAGTTCACAAAATTCTTCCATTGAATATTTGGAGAGTAATTCATTATCGAAAATATTTTTCTTGGATAGGAGACAATTTCGCCCAAATATTAAATAGTATATATTTTACTTAAAAGGTAGATAAGGTGTCATTTACAATCTAAAATTGATTTTAACATCTCGTATGATTGTATTCATTCATACAAATTTTAGAGAACTTTATTATTTAGTTCTCTGTCAACGGACAATAATCAAACGTTTGTTTGTGTGTGTGTAGTTGGCGGGGAAGCGCAACCTCGACCAGGAGACTGAAGCGCAAACCTGGATGGAAGCCGTGCTTGGGCGCAAGTTCCCTGCAGGAGAAGCGTACGAAGATGTCATCCGGGATGGACAAGTGCTGTGCGAACTCATGAACAAGCTGCAGCCCGGCGCCATTCCCAAGATCAACTCCTCAGGAGGACAGTTCAAGATGATGGAGAACATCAATCAGTGAGTATAACATGTATTGGTAAATTCATACTACGTAGTGTACATTCTTTTTACTTTTAGAGTTTATGTCTGTGTAAAGAAAGTATTATAATCGGTGAAAAAAATCGATATATCTTAAAATCATTACAAATTTGATCCTCGAGAGTCTATTTTCAAATTTTTCAGATGTGCAATACCGCAAGTGTGTGTGAATAATTTTGTTTACCCAATAACACACTCAGCTTGATGTGGCAAAACCAAACTTTAGAAGTGAGTTAGGTCTTGTCCTGCGTGGGCGAGAAACGCGAGCGGCAACTTCAAGCGAAGCTCCTCTTAGCTAAACATTTCCGTGTATAATGAATGTTATAATAGCATCACGACAGTGTCTCGCGTTGAGACAAGGTCATCATGCGCTTCGATGATACGTTAATTTCATTTTTCAACTCAGAAAAGTGTTCAAATATTAACAACGTTGATGCTGATACTCTACCTTCAAATTCGATAAATGTTGATTTGACGTGTCTTTAACTTTAGAAAAGCGTTGAAAAAAATAATAATAGAGTGCCTTAAAAAAATAATCAACATCTCAACAGCAAAGAAAGTCGTTTTACTTCACTTCAACACAGCGATGAAAACACAAAAAATGGAAATCGTGCAAATTTATTCATTTTTGAAACAACGCAAAATGCGCGTTTTCTGTCAACGGTAACTACGACAAAAAAATTACACAAACATATTGAACAAATTTACTGAGATTAGAAAATAATTTGTCACACAAATGTAACATGTGCGGGAAACTGTCGAACAGTCAGTTTTATGAAAAATGCTGAAGGAAATATATTATATGTCATTTCGGTCCGTTATCATACCGTATTAAGAAATAACTTTTAAATCTTGTGTTCTGCGTATAATCACGCAGTAAACATAATGGTGTGATTATGTACCATGATGCTACGCCGCCATTACAACGGAAAAAAGCAATTGAGGCAATTCGAAGCAATTTAAGAGTGCTAAAACATGCTCGTTCAGCAAAAAGGGTCTGTTTACGATACGACGAGTAGGTCAATGTCATTGTGAACGTCTGTGTCATTTCAAGCGGCTGATAAGAGCGCAGTGACTTACTTCGCGGTTTAGAAGAGCTCTGCAGTGATTCCAGAATCAAGTAACACGTAATAATGAAATAATACGGTGATATTTGAGATCCTCAACTGGAATAGCGGATCATGGCTTTATAGATCAAATCATTATACACGGTTTTCAAAGCGGATCATGGCTTTATAGATCAAAACTATACATAAATACACCTCTACACCTTCAGCAACGCACGGTACATCCACACTAATATATAAATGCGTAATGCAAAAGCGTGTCTGTCTGTTTGTTACTTCATCACGACTAAACCACGGAACCGATCGTGATGAAATTTAGCAAGGAGATAGTTAAGACCTCCAGGATGAACACAGGCTAACCATTATTTTCTAAATGAATGATAAGAAAGATAAAAAATGAAGTTGAAGATAAATGTCGATGAAATCTGGGAAAAAAATCGACCATAATCACTTACGCTGCCTAAACGCTTAGAGATAGATGACAACAATGAGTGGCGATATTGTTCACCTCGAAGAGCTCTACAAAAAAGTTCGCGACAGCATATTTCTATGTACTAAGGTTAATTTAAGTTATCGAACAAACTTTATGAAAAATAGAAGTGTTGAAATGCTAAGTGAGGAATTTATGAAGAAAAATATCAATCGTGATCAAATTTAATGGGTTCTTCGTTTTGTGCATTTAACAGAGATAAAAAACCGTCTTTAAATTGTAAAGTCTGGACGAATAGTTTAGATCATATAAACGTTTTAATGAAGTGGAGCATCCGCGCTGTCGCAGTTGTATGTTGCGTCGGAAGCAAAAATTCGACCCGCGAGGCTTCCAGTTAGTGGGTTCGTTGGTCCAACGAGTAAGAAAAACATTCCGGGCAACGCCGGGTTATCAGCTAGTATACAATAAAAAAACAATACACACACAATTATATCATTATGTGCTTGGCAACGCATTGGTACTGATTTTATTATCATATAGATCCTTTTTCCTGGGCGAATAATTTATTACGTTATAGTATTAACGTCACATTTTTCATTTCCGTAGAGTATGTTCTAATTTACTTATATGAAATATAAGGTGTGTGTAGATAAATCATTTTTACACAAGATAGATCATTTGGCACCTTTAAACTTTCTCTACTAGTTTCCAATTATACAGAACGTATAAGGGAAATAACAGTAATCGGAAGGAAAAAAATATTTCGAGATCTCTTCGGATCTCTACGAAATGCCACCAGGAGATTATATTTTCAAATTTTGGCAATGTCCAATATCGTGTTAAGAATTTTGTTTATCCGATCGATCACTCACGAACAAATTGATGCATCGAAAGCAAACTTGAGATTTGACTTTAAATGTATTGGGAATAGAAGCCTATTTCTGAACGATTAATTCCGACTTCATTTATACTCTCTGGCCCATTTACAGTTTCTTAAAATTCAAAATTTTGGAAATATGAATATAAACATTATTTGAGATTTCGATATATAGCAAAAAACTCTATTAATCACCTTGTAATTATAGGCCAATGGGTCCAGTGCAAAGAGTTTATGAAGGAAGATAATACTTCAGGATAACAATTTATCGATGTGTAGTTGTATATGCAACATACACTAAGTTAATTTTGGGAATATACATTTTCAAACTGATTGAGTAGTTTAATATTTAGTCGTATTTGGTAATTTTAATATGTTTATGTTTCTTATCTATAAATAATATAATTTTTATTACATTGTAGGTTTTTTACTGATGTTTTGTTGCTAGAGCTATAATTACAAAATTGAGTGGAACACACTCCAGTTTTTTTCCCCTTCTCTAATGGGGAGAGTGAATTATGCACGGGTGAATTTCACTATTGAATTATTCACACTCAGGTTTTACTCTACTTTGATTCTAAAATGCTTTCCTTTGAACTCATTACGGTCTTAGCATTCAACTACCTCGCTCTTTTCATTCCACATCACTCTCTCGCTCCACATTGACAAGACAAAAAAGAAAAAGATGAACGAATTGAGTCAACGTTGATGAATGGTTGATGAAAAAGCGAGAACGAATCATTCCTGACAAAGTTCTTCATCGAAGTCTCGTAAACGTAAGAACATTACACGCTAACGCACTCTAAGCACTGACAATGGAACCTCATTCAAGGGCCAATCTAACACAAAACTTACTCTACCATTGATGCGTGATGCACTGCAATGGCAGGCAGTCAAGGAATCATTCGGACGGAAACACCAGGAATTACTAATTTACGTCGGTAGCTTTCTCCATTTTGTCACACTTCCCCTACGAGGTTGTTCGCAGATTCTAAATAAATGCTTCTTGACAGCAGTAGAGTACCTATACAGGGTTGGAAGAGACGGTCCGCCCCAGTCAGAAAAAAATGAGTCAGTAAAAATGATTTAAACACGTAAATATAAACATGAATATCATCTAAAAATTTGTAAAACCGAACAATATATAATAGTTAAGCTTATTAATAAATAAAATCCAAAGTTCAATTCTTTACAATACTCGTAGCGAATAGGATATGCTCTAGTTGGAATGCAAACACGTTTGTGCAAGGGGACCTCCAAAGTCTTTTGTGGTCGGAAGTCACTTCCAAAAAAATTTCGTTCCGGACGTCATGAGGTGTAGGTACGCCACTGCTCGCCAGAGATCCTGCAACTTTTACTGACCAAGTGATGCTGATGACGCTGAACCAGGAAGTAAGACTGCAGCCCATTTTATGATGTTCGACTACATTCTTTTGACCTTAGATAAATCCATAGATCTTAGATCACCTTGCCTTCAACAATTTCATGACACGGTTCTGATGTATTTCGAATCTTCATTTGCATGTCTTAACTCGTGCCTTTACTTATCTATAGATACGTCACTTCCATTCTATTCCATCTTCATCGTTCCAATTTTTGATGCGTAGTCTAAAAAAATAATTAACTTCATTCTCTTCTAACTTTTTCTTGTTCTTGTCATCAAAAATGTCTAAAGTCTGTAATCTGAAAGAAATTTTCTCTCCTCGCCTTGTTAAAATTACCATGACCTATAAGAAACTGCATTGGTATTTTGTTAGGTTCGAAACATTTTCTATTCCTCCCTCTGTAAAGAAAGATTATTCTTCCTCAATATAATTCGGATTGAGAATTGGAATGCATTAGTATGGCGAAAGTATGTCGCAACCAGTATTCGTATCAGTCAATACTTTGAGAGCGTAAAATACATTCCACTCGGTTAAAGAAGATAATAAAAAGTCTTTAGTATTTCCATGCACTCGCTAAATACATCGAACTCACAGTTAAAAAATGAAGAAAAAATCAGAGATATTAGATTCCATTAATCTCTATGATTTTTTATAAATAGATTAAACTTAAGACTATCGATGTAATGCTCGAGAAAAACAATTCTATTCTACTAAATTCCTGCATCTGTATCCTTGAACATTGTCGTGATGTATTTCAGAAGAATAGATATTTCGATCTAGCTTAATTTCATACTCACGTAAACTTTGTCGTAAACGTTGGTCTATATCCCCAAACCTTCTTTCAATTCTTTTTTTTTTCTTTCTTGCATGTCTTTTAGCTGACACTAATGCACTATAGCGGTAGGGCAGGGATACCGTTTGAGAACTTTCTGTAACACGGACGTGTGCAAAGTATGAAATAGATTGGGAGACTATTAAAGAGAAATGTACATTGCGAAAATGTCTTTCTCATTACAATTAATTATTAAAACACGAATGGTGTAAACCAGGGGTCGGCAACGTTTTTTGGCCTCGGGTCAAAATCAACCAAAATGTGAGTATTAAAGAGACGTTTGTATCAGAGAAATTTTCGACATGGATCTTTTATTCATATACACTTATGTGTATAAGATCCATGGTAATCGAATTAAAATGTTGTTCTTAGTATCTTTTCAATTTTTTTAATTCTCGAAACGTCTGTTTCATGTTTATGTTTTATAATTTATTTTTATATATTATACTTTATTTTCGGAACTAAAGTGGGTCACTTGAAATTATCAAATGGGTCACTCGGTAACCCTCGGGTCATAGGTTGCCGACCCCTGGTCTAAAGTCACAAAAATCGGAATAGCATAATCGATAACACAACGAGCAGTTTAGAAACACTCCGCAACTCCGCGTCACTGAAAATACCCTTTTGAATGTTTCCTTTCTCGATAGTGCATTTTGAAACGTGAAGTAAGTTAAATTACTCACACAAGCACACTTCTTGACATGAAATCTTAATTGTTTTTTTACTGGCCCGTTTCAAGATCTTAATACATCTTACTTACTATACCAGTCCAACTTATCTCAGGCCCCGGGCCATTTTCTATGCACTTTGAATCGATGGGAGATGAGGCAAAATGTTTCCCGACATATTTATTTACTTATGTTACCCGATATTTACATAATCATCGACAATTTTACATCACATCAAGCTGAAAATATTAAATAGTATATTTCTTTAGTTCAAAAAAGAATTTTTAATATTCAGCATTATAATAAAATGTTTTCTTACGACGAGGCAGATCCTAACACAATTTTCTATTTTCTTTCACCGGACACGACACGTCAAATATTAATTCTTAATTAATTATTAGACTTCGAACACATAGTTATCCTCCACAACATTTGATTATATTGTGCTAAAGCTGGCGGGCTATAAAAATATTTTCGGTAGCCGCATACCCCCCGGGGGGTGCCAGTTGGAAAGCACTGTATTATAGTATAATTTGTATAGAGTTCAATGCGGTATAGTAATGAAACATGTGCCTTGTGTATAGATTCCAACAAGCGCTGAAGGCGTACGGAGTGCCTGACGCTGACGTCTTCCAGACCGTTGACTTATGGGAGAAGAAGGACATTGCGCAGGTCACCACTACTCTGTTCGCCCTTGGACGCACGGTAAGCACTCTCCACTACTCTATAGCTAACAACGAGTAATAATGACTCATATATATATATATATANATATATATATATAAGATGCTCCCTGACACTTAACCTTTCACTCACTCTGACATTTGAACCCGTGGCGGCGGGAAGGATTCAACTACTAGATAATCCTTATTGCAAAAAGGCAATCGCTGTCCATTTATTGTGTAAGGAGATAATTACACAATTGTCAACATCAATGCAGAATACTTGAAAATGTTTGTTTTTTGGTATCATTTTTCTTAAAATTCCGCACAGAATACAGAATTAAATAATTTTTTGTCATTTGCTCGCACGATGAAAACAATTTGCAATAAGACTGATGATAATCAGTAGATAAGTCATTCCGGTCGCCAAGGGTAAAGGATATTAGTGTGATTGAAAGGTGATATGTCAAGGAGCTTTTCCCGGATCGATACGTCTCGGAGCGAGGAATTGGTGACAATAGCGAGGGAGGTAGTCAGCCGCCTTCCGATATTTTACACTCATGTCTTGCGTTTTCATCTCTCATTTAACAGAGAAATAATAATTCTTCAATATATAATAATCTAATATTTACAAGACTAGGAAAAATAGTGTTCATTCCACACATATAATGAACGGGAATGATTGCTAGTCAGGAAAGCAGAAAGAGCTCTTCGGTGCGAGTAAGGTCATTTTTATTCAGTAAGCTCATTCATTAAATAAGGAAATCTTAAAAAATTCGCGGGAATTACTCTGCTGTATTTCGGTTCACTCGAATTCAGTTTGTGTTACATCTGTGCCCTAAAGTAGCACTAAAGAAAACACACAGTTACTTCATCCGAGTGGAGATAGGTGACTCAGATATATTTTTGTAGTAGCTGGCCCGACAGACATTGTATTGTCCAAATTTCAATAAATTTGTGATTGTTTTGTGAATTTGTCAAAAACTATTTTAAATATGTAAACAAAGTAAAAATGAGAAATACTGTATTTCTGAGTGATCATTGTATCTATTAAAGATTGTGGCCATGGATATTCAATTTGAGGAGGAGTACATGCAGAAGTACACCAGTGAGAAAATTTACATGCGAGATGAATTCTATTGGCAGTACACCGCTGAAAAGTGTGATATGCCTGGATTGTGATCGACTTGGAACCATGCGGTTTTGTTCCAAAATTTAAGTCACAATTGAATTATGTCACAATTTCATGTCGACCAAATGATTTATTTTCTTCCATTAAATTTGAAATCACAATGAATCTAAAGTGTTTTATTTACATTTCGAGTGCGAGATTGATGTTCAAGTAAACAATCAAAACAAAGGAATGCTTTATTTCGATTGGTATGCTGTGACATCCCATAGAAAAAGCACTTATAGTTTCTCCCGAATTTTCCAATTTTCTAGGCAACTTTTTCAATTTTTCCTTCTCTAAAAACCTTATTCTGACTATTACGAACATTTTAGAAAATTAGTCAAATCGGTCCAACTGTCCTCAAGAGATACGCTAACCAACGAACAGCATTTAATTTTTATTAATATAGATTACGAAGTATAAATTAGTAATAATGCTATTGCGGTTCTTTAAATTGCTTGAGACATCTCTATGCATTACGTCACTTCCATCATGGAACACATCTTATTGTCTCAAGAATATAGTAAGTGATCTTTAGTTAGAACTGATATTAACCGATATAATTTCATAGTTTTACTATTATTATCTCTTTGTTATGCTCCCTGCAGCTAGGTTCCCAAATAGGATCTAAACCTCTGTCCATTAACTTGCATTTGCTGAGCTCTGAACGCATTCATTAACCTCATTCGTGCATTTCCTGCGGTCATATGTCACAATTACTCACATCAAGCTCTGCCAACTTCGCTACCAAGTATGGAACTGATTTTAACCGGCCACATAATGAACATTATTCTAAGAACATATTTTCTTAACAATATACATTTCCAAGTAATATGACCATAAAAATCTTATTTGTGTTTGGTATGCAAAGGGTCGATCAATATACGGATATTGATTATAGAAAAGAATCACTCCATTCTCTATAATATGCCACTTTTATTGCGATGAAAACAGTGTCAAATAGATGTACTACTAACATCCAAATATTGAACACAAATATAGAAAGATATGATTAGGTGTGCCTACATTAACACTGTAGCCTCATCCTGGCCCGGATTTTTCTCCGGCTTTTCTTTCGGGAATAGATGGATTGTATGTAAAGGCTCTAAGACTCTTGACCAGGGATCCATTGTAACAATTAATCTTAAATTTAGAGTTATTTTAATAGTTCCGATCAATAAACAATATTTTCCGTATAACCTAAAGTTTGATAATAAACCGTACTCGTGAAAATGTTTTTGTTTTCTATTAAATACTAATTTGTTGGTATTTTTAAAATATTACAACACATAGTTAACTCGTAGGAGCGAGCAGAAATTTTCAATCCACCTATGCCTCTCGGGTCCTTGATCGGAATTGATGGGATGGTCCCTTGCTTGCTTCCGGAGAGCAAATTAGATAATTGTCCTCCGCGTGGTCATACGAAGTTTGTAACTGCTTTTGACAAAAATTTATTAAATTAAACACCAAATATTTCTTTTTTTAATTTGTGATCGTGAAAATAAAAAGAATATCTCACATTTTTTCGATTATCATCATAATAAGAATTTCCTTTACATTTCCTTCTGAATGAACTATTAATGACTCTTATCAACCCCGTTCCCCGACCCTCCGGAATGCGCACTTGAACAGGTGACATTATGAAATTTTAAGAAATCGAGATCTTTTCGCATGTTTTAGAATTTTGTTCAGGTCAGTGAATTTTCTATTTCCTTTGACAACTCCTCTGCAAAATCTTGCAATCAGAATTTTAAGTCGTGAAGTGAAGAGAATACGTTGTTAGAAGAATTAAGATCACAAATGTCGTAGAATTAAAATATCAATTTAAAAATAGTTTGTTACTTCGTCGTAAATTACAGAGATTCTCCTCCAAAACACTCTGTATCACCCTTGAGGCCCACGAACTCTTAGGAAAAATTAACTGTTTTTCGGTAAAATAAACACGTCGTGCGCAAGGGTTATGTAAGACAAGTGGGCTAGAGATCATCTATTTTCGCCCGTCAAAATAATAGTGTTTAGAAAAGAAAAATCGTCTTTCTTCTTTGCGTTGGCAGAGCGCCTCGTGACCTGGCGAGAAAACGGCGGGGGCGACGAACGGTCAATATGACAAAATGACACTCTCATTAACTCTCCGTTGCTATCCCCCCTCCGCGTGTATGCTTTGTAAACGAGGTCATTATGCTTTGGGCTGATTCCCCAGCTTACAGATGATTCTCCCCCGGAGGAAATATCTTTGTTGGAGAGCAGCCATTGTGTAGGTCTTCTTTCTTGTCTCAACATATCAAAGTTGTGTTTGACAGGAAAGAATTACGTGATCTCTACATTATTCTCCTGAGTATCATTATGTTCTGATTACTTGGCAAGAGATCAGCCATCACCTTAACATCGAAAGCCATCACCTTAACACCAACATGTATGTGCTCCGACTTGCCAAAATTATCCGGACACTAATCAAAACGTCACCTTATTACTTTCTGGATGACAGTAAAAATGTATATTCATAGATCCTCCTTTGCAAAATAAATCAAATTTTGCCTTGGTTATTAGAAATATTATAGTATTTCTGTTCATTCGTGTTACCCAGAGACTTATTGGAACTCAACTCACTCTCCGGACCGCTCGCCAGGCCGGTCGGTGACAGACAATGACTCACCTACTCGGTAGGCACTGTCCCTCAGTACTGGAACATTCTTTTATTTCAAGTATAAAATTTCAAATTTTACTTTATTTTTAAAAATTTCAAGTTAAAAATTTTTCAAACCATGTTTCTCAAACACGATGATTTGTTCTTATTGAAATATGTTGCTGTTTCATGTCAACCCAATGAGAATAAGACGGTTGAAATCATGAAAAATACCAATCCTTGTCTCGTTATTGTCCGCACGACTCTGATGACAACATTAAAGGAATCAGGAGAAGCAATCTGCCTCAAATTATGGGAAGTGGAGCGATCTATCGAGAGAAGCTGAAACTGTTAAGACGTCATCCTTTATCCTTCTCTTGTGTTCTAAATCAAAATACGTAGCAAAAATACTTAAAAAAAAGAAGTTTTGAAGAGGAGAAAATAACATACTAGTTCCCTGTTGATCTTAAATTGGGTTTCAGCTATTCTGAATAGAAAGTGGTTTTTGGGAGTAATTTTGCTATTGATATTACAAACACTGTTATTTGTACACTGAGAAAACACTGAACGCGAGCATCCTAGGATTGTCTGCCACATTCAAATTATAGAATTTTTTCCAACCTTAAGTTGTGACCAGTGGCGGCGATTAGAGGGGGCGTGGGGGGGGGG